>LPNX010394882.1:171701-257043 GCA_001517045.1 Pseudotsuga menziesii | reverse complement strand
CTTGGACTTTTCTTTCTGTTGGGACAATAAGGCTTTCCCAAATGTATCTGCATTGTTAATTATTCCAAGATGAATGAGCTTATCTTGCTCTCTAATTAACGAATCACAAAAAGATTCGAGAGTAGGCTCTTGATAGCTAGCTACATTCAAGGATTCTTTCATGGAGTAAAATGTAAATACAAAAACAGAATATACAGGTCCAAGTTTGGAAAGAATATGATAAATACATTGTTTGTATTATTTCTTAATCTTGCATTCTTCACATAAAAGTCTAAGAGTTCTATACTTAGATAAGTAATCTTGAATTCATGAAAAATCACTTCGATTCAAAGAAATCAATTCATTCTCACGTTGATGACCTCGAATCTCATTGTGTTTACCAAACACATATTCCAACTTTTCCCAAGCTTTATCAAGTTCATCAATTCCAGATATATGGAATCGCTAATCAGTAGAGATTGACATCCCAATCAATCCACGAGCTTCATCACATCTATTTGCCCATTTTATTTTCTTATCCTCATCAGTGGGTTCTGTTTCTTTCCCTGAGGTAATTCTGAAAAGTCCCCGACTTCGAGAACATCTTCCATACGAGATTTCCATGAGAAATAGTTAGAACTGGTAAGTAGAATATCACAAGGGGCGGCCATACTGTAAAATAATGACTGAAAAAACAGAAACTAACTGTCTGAATGCAAAGAGCTCGAAAAATTAAGCTGTTTCAAAAAAAACGGCACTGAAAACTGATTCTAGATGATGAAGTTATGCTTGATCAAAGAAAATGTTGAAGATGTCCCCAATAGTGATGTGGCAGATATTAACTTGACCAACTAAAAAAAGAACCCCCTTCTTCCCAAAATGAACCTTTGACAATCACTTACAAGAAAGTTGTTTTTTAAGTGAATCACTTTTGTAAAATAAGTGATGTTCACTTTTACAATAATGTTACTTTTAAATAGTGCGGCAATAAATTAAAAGACTTAAGTAACTCACTTTTTATTTTATTTTATTTAAGTGAGATGCACTTTTACAATAAAGAAACTTGAAAATAAAAATTACATGCACTAAAAAATAACTTAATAAGACTTGAACTCAAGACCTATTAAGGAATAAAGCAACTTTGAACCAAGTGAGCTAAGTTTAAAAGGTAGATAAAAGAATGGAAATAGGAGGGGAGCTTTTTTTTTTTTACTTCTCTCTCGTTCTCCGTGCTTGCCTTTTTTTTCCTGCAAGTCACAAAAAAAATGAAAAACAAAAACAAGAAAACCTTTCCACACTATGGGTGGGGTTAGATCTTGGTTAGCTTACCCAAAAAGTCTACGTTTTCAAGTTTTCTAGTTGTTTTTTATTCGCCGTGATCACACAAGGAGCACGGCAAAGAGCATACGTAGCTGGAAGACAAGAAAATAAACTTTCCCATTCTGTTTCTGATTCGCCGCGATCGCGTAAGGTGCACCGCAAAGAGTATACGCAGCCAGGGAAGGCAACAATCCGAGACTAAAACAATAAAGATCTAATAATAAAACTGATAAAATATGAGAGATTTAAAAAAAAAAACAAATCCGTCACTGTAACATTATACCTTCAGATTTGTCAAAATGGGTGTTTCTGGATCAAACGAAAACGGTTTTCGATGAAACGAAAACTATTTCTCAATGGAAATGGCGCTCCGGACGCAATGGAACAGCTCCCACAAGCCACAAATCCACAGAAACTCCAGAACCAGAAACGCTTTCAAAGTTTCGACAACGGTTCCAGATCTTGATCAAAACCGGAAGCGGCTCTTCATAAACGCTCTGATACCATGTAAGGTTTGCCATTACACCAAAACCTGCAGATGTTGATGAACATTTGAAACCCAGCACAAGGCCCTATCACCAGGAGTGGCGGTAAGTCCACTTGTTTTATATTCCCAGAGGTGCGGCGGTTATGCCATGAGAAGGTTGTACCGATACTCCAACAAGTGTGTGTGTGTGAGCGAACTATTATTCGGCTCATTTGGTATCTAAGCCAATCTAAATCTAGCTTGTGGCCAAAATTGTCAAGGCTTTCTTGAATTAGGTCTTTGACCTTACTCGAAAGAAAGAGAGAAAGTTAAAAGAAAAATAAAAACAAAGAACTAAAAGACGTAAAGAGAAAAAAATATAGCAACCGCACATGGTTTCTTAAAAGAATTATACATGGTTTCTTTTCCAACAACAAACAACATGTAATTCAACTATTAGACAAATATTGTTATTAATTATAATAACATATTATTATTATTATTATTAAATTATTAATATATATATATATATATATATATATATAGTTATTATTTTTAATAATAACTATTGGGAAACATAAAAGAGAAAAAGAAAAGAAAATATATATATATATATAATTATTATTGAAATAATAAATATTTTTGGAATATGAAAAGGTTATTTAACCTAATAAGTAGAAGACGCGGTAATCAAAGGAAGACAATTTATCGCCGAAAAAGTCAAAACAAAGAAAGAATCTTCAAAGAAATCAAAGTCAATTGAAGGCTCGTCAAAGAATTCAAAATCAAAAGAACGACTATTTATCATCGAAGAAGTCGAAGACCATGGAAGCCAAATTAAGGCGTTGTCAAAGAGACAATGATGAATTGCGAGACATGAATAACAATTTGGAAACAAGGATTAAAATACATGAGATTCAAAAGGAGTTTAAAGAACAACAAATTTCCGACCAAAAAAATAATATAGAAAAATTGTCTTCAGCCATGTCTCTCAAAGGTGGTTTTATTGCAAAGTTAGAGCAACAAAGTGTGCCCTCTCTTAGGCAAGATAAAAAAAATTGAGCTCTATTTCCCAGCCATATCTTTCAGGGATTCTTGCTGATTTTGAAGGTCGTTTGGGGCAAACAAATTCTAGAAAACAGGTATATGATTGAGTAAGTTTCTGCTTGAGCCCAATTCATGCATGGATAGAAAAGGCTAGTGAAGGTGATCTTTCCCCCATGGAAAAAGCTTGATGGCTTGTGAAGGTGATCCTTCCTAGTGGCAAAAGCTTGAAGGCTTGCAAGTTCTCGATATTGTCCATCATTCCAGCCCCATTCCCACAGAGGTAGTACCATCTATTTAGCTCGTCATTGATGTCGTTTTGTCCTCGACGATTTCCAAAGACAAAGGAAGAAACCATGGCATGAATAATATACTCTGGTGGCTACATTGGCGGTATGATTTGAACATAGGGTATGTAGGTGTTGTTTTATTTGATTTCAGCAATTACTTTTGCCATGCATTGCATTTGTCATGCCATTTGATTTTTTTTTGAAGGAAGACGAAAGTCTCTGCCTCCGATGCATTTAATGTCTTTGTTGTTAGACGTGTTTAGATTTATAGGTACCCAAGAGATTCTAGGGGGTTCTCAAACACTCCCGAGAAGAGCGCATGTCTCACAGTTGGTGTTGAAAAGTTACCTAGGAAGTGTTTGTCCACCTAGAGTTGCCTTGGGGTGGACAAGGACACTTAAATGTGACTCCTAGTCATTTTGTGCATTTAATGAAGTGAGATGCACTTTATATTTTTGAAGTGACTTTATTAAAAAGTTAAGTGGGTATTTTCCTAAGTTCACATTTAAAAATTAAGTAAGTGATTAAATAGAAAAAGGGGGTTGCTCAACTTTATTAAATGAAATGAGTGCACAAAATGTCAATTAATTTTTTTATTTAATGGAGCATTTAATGTGAACCCCTCATCTAATCTAATCTTGAACGTTTGATTGACAAGGGAAGTTATCATGAACAAAAAGGCTAGGGCAAGGCAAAAGTTCATTCATTGTGTTCATCTTCATGAGAGAATTTTGAAGAGAGAGAGAGAGAAGAAAAGTGAGGGTTTTGGAGAGAATTCAGAACCAGGAGAGAGAAAGTAAAATCCATCACTGAAATCGAGAAGCAGGCACGGAAATCAAGGACAGGAACTGAAATCGAGGAGTTGCACAAATTTCGAGGAAGGCACAGATTTCAAGAATTCGTACAGCAATACGTAACCGTGCAGCAGTATGGCCCTAGCAAGAATTTTGGGGTATCAATCTGCACAGATTTCGAGGTACGGTCTGTCTACATTTAATGCATCAGTACAGCATTTAATGCATTCGTACAGTACGGCTTTGGCACAAATTTCGAGGAGCGGGTACAAGAATTTAATGTTGTCTGTACAGCAGGTTTGAGGCACATTTTTCGAGGAGTAAAATTCTAAATTTAATTATGTTCGTACAGTCAGGATTAGCACGAATTTTGAGGCAGCAGTTGGCATGATTTTCGAGGAGAAAAGTTCAGCAGTGAGGGTTCAAATTTCGAGACTGAAAATTGATAAGTACTGCTAATTTCAATTTCTGTAATTTTTACTGAAGAAAAATAAAATCTCTCACACTCGGAAAACATGTTTTCCCTTGGGGGTTTTATCCTGAACCATTGGTCAAAAATAAGTGTCTAAATTTTCACGTGTGTAAATGTCTGAAATTTTCTGAGTTTTGCATTTCCAGTTTGAAAAGAACATTTCTGAATTTGTTTAAAATTTGAGAAAAAGTTTCACGTGTTTCAGTCTGGATAATTTGTGAAAAATTAGGCATTGAAAGGGTTGGGCATTAAACAATGCAGAGAAGCCTAAAGGCTTGAAACCGGGTTGGGGAAACTTTCAAAAACTTTCAGTTGGAGCCAACTGTTACACCTCAGAGTGTCTGAAGCGTTACTTCCAGATGTACCAAACTGAAGGGTTTCTTTTTTCTTTTGCAAATGTCAAGTTTTGGGGGTATATTGTGTAGAGTGTTGATTTTGGATCTAAATACCCATGGTTAGGTCATAGAAGGTCCCCTTCGTTTCCACCTCAAGGAGGTGCTGGCCTTGTGGCTCTATTGACTAGCCTTTGGGTGGGTGTCCGATGTCCTTGAGAAAAATCATTCGGAGACATGGCCACAATCATACTTTGCTTTGGAGAGGTGATTGTGTGCATAAGGGTTGTCATATATGTCTAAGCACACCTTATTTATACCACTTGGACTTATTGTTTTGATATAAAGCCCATCATGTTGGTCTCCAGACCAGTGTAACAAAAACAGGACCAGAACCGGTAAAACCGGCCGGTTCGACCGATTTTGGGGCCTCACCAAGTCAAACTGGTGTCTCAGACCGGTTTTGATCGGTTCCATATGGAATCGGCCAGTTTTGACCAGTTTTGTCGGTTTTGGTCCAGTTTTGACCGGTTCCTTACATAACTGTACAACAAAAGTTAACTGGGTATTTTTTAAATTTAAAAAAAAATTAAAAGTTGGTTGAGTGGGGAAGGTTCTAGTGAAATATGCTCAGTATGGCACAGAGCAAGAGCACTTTTTGCAAATTTGTATTTTGGATTCATATGGTTGCACATGAATATATATATAATTTTTTCAAAATTGGTATTTTGGTGGACCGGTTTTGTGATCCGGTTTTTTTCTCGGTTTTGGTTCGGTTCCGGTCCAGGTCCGGTTTTCAAGGTCTGCGATTCGACTACCAGTTCGGTTTTTGTAACCTTGCTCCAGACCCATAAACGTCATTCCTTAAAGAAGAAGCCTACATTGTTATAAAAGGAGGGCGTTGAGGGAAAACCATCTACTAGGGTTAGTTGGGGCATGACGTCCTCCTTTTGGCTCAACTTGCACTTGCTGGAGCCTAATTGCACATTTTTATTGTTATTTTATGTTATTATGTGGTTTAGTCCCTAAAATGTGGGTGTACAAACCTAAAATTTTATAATTTGTCATTAACTTTGTAGACTTGAATTTGTAAAAACATGGACAAGGGTTCAAATATGAGATCTTTTCTTTTCCTCTTGGTTTATTGGAGTAATAGAGTTATGTGCACCTCTCTTGGGATGACTATTTTTGCTTGACTGATGAATGGAATGTCTTCTAGGGTTTGAATTTTGCACATGACAAGTTGATGCTTAGACTAGTTGTAGTAACTCATGCTCAAGGGTGACCTAAGGCACACTTCCTTGTTCATTCTTAACTAATGTTGGTAAGTTTATTTCCTAACCCTAGTATAATGTTGCTCTTAAAGTGCTTTGGACTATGTTAGGGTTTGTTTGCTAGCATTTTATCAACTTGCTAGAGGAAACCATCCTGCAAAGGATCTCTCCATCGTTTAATCAAACCTTCGACAATTAGGGTTTTTCTACCTAACCCTTGAGGTTGCTAGCTTTTAGCCCTAGTTGCAAGTGTTGAATACCATCTTAAGAGGAGGGAAGTTAACGTTGATCTCTCATAGCCCTATGGTTTGAAACAATAATCTAATACCCTATATTCTTCAACTATTTATTTATCAAAATTTTACATGTTCCATTTTAAGCAAAAAATACATAAAAATAGTATATTGTTGGAAAAACCCTAAAATGTAAATATATTCAAAAATCCAAAAACGATGTGATTTGGTATTTCTGGTCCACCCTATAAATTCGTGCTAGAGTTTTCTTCATAAACACTAGAGGGCATCTCTAGAGGGCATCTCTCTTGGAGCAAGTGCATTGGGACACATGATATTGCTTAAAATCAATCATCATTTGTTTAGTTTTTATGGTTCATCCTACTAGTATACCCTAGTGTGGAGATCTTTTAACCCTAGAAAGCGCACCTTTTTTAGGACTTGCCCTACGAAACATGAATTGTCTTGGGATTTGTCATATTTTCTTCAGAATTGTGATAAAGAGGAATCTCTATTATCGTATGATTATTGTGTCTTGTTTAATATTGTTTGACTCTGATAAGGCAATGATCATAGCCAATAGGATTTGGTGGAAGGTATTCATGGCTTGTTGGTGGTTGCAGGTATATTTCATTAATTAGGGCCTTCCCTTGTGTTCTGGAGTTACACGAGTGTTGACAGGTTAAACTGTGGTGGCATCGCAAGCTTATCGTCTACATAGCCTTGCTTTGTAAAGGGGTATTAGTTCAAGCGATAAAACTCACAAAGATAAGTTTATAAAATTCATAGATAAGCTTGGTGCATATTCCACTATGACCATTAAGGGGGGTGATAAAATAGATTATTATAATGGTGACTGGTCCTACCTTGTAATGTATATCAGGTTAGTACACTTTATGTAATAAAGTCATGTAAAGAAAAGATAAGATAAGATCATTTTATTAATGTCCAACAAATGACCACAAAAAGTAGGTCAATGGGATTGTGCGAAACCATGATAATAATACAATGTGGGAGTGTAAAAGTAGCTCCTATAAAAAGATAAAAGCAGAAAACAAACTAAACCCTAGCCCTATAAATGGAGGGCCAATTTCAGAATGAAATATATAACTGATCCAAGGAAGGAAAGTGGATCCAAGAGCTGTGATGCAAAGATGGTGAAGGTGAAACTGTCATGGGACACTGGAAGCACTAGGAGTATCCCTCCTACCATCCGAGGTTGACTAAAGAAGCTCAGAATAGTACTCTGGTTGGAGGAAGAGAAAGAAGAGGAACTGAAATGAGTGGTGTGTCGCTGCCTGGACGAGGGTGCTTGATGTTGCAACCTAGAAATTCTTGTTTGTCTATTGCAGTGGGGCCAAGACTATCCCTATCTCTAGTGTTGGGTGGAGGTACAAATGGTCTATTGTGTCCTAACATAGCGTTGAAGGTTTATGCCTTCATTTATTTGTCTCTTGGTGACTCTAGAGGAAGGAAGCACTGAAAAGAAAGAAGTAATACGTTGAATGGAGCCTCGTCCTAACTAAGAATGTTGTTGAAGGGTGAAAGAGCGAAGCCAAAGGGCCTCCTGTAAGTATAAGGCTAGACATCTCTAATCTAGGTATCTGAAGAATCTAACCAAAGACTGGAGGTCTATGAGAAGAAGGTCTCTAAAAAGACAATGAAACCACCCGCAGATCTCATAGTAAATAGGACATTGAAAGATGAAATGTTCCTCGATCTCATCCTCTTGAAGGTGACATACCTCGCAGATCATGTCTGATCGATAGAGCTAGTGATGTGTCTCTATCCTGAGACAAAGAGAGCCCACTTTGAACTGGCCTAAAGGAATATAGAGACCATGTGACCAATGGTGGGATGTGTGAGGGGCTACGTTGTTGGGAACAGGGAGCGCGAGCGAGAGCGAAAAATGAAATTTTCAAAAGATTCTGTTTTGGTAGCGTTTTTTATATAATACATATTTTAATATATTTTAATGCATATATATTAAAAAAAACATGTATTATGCCAAATTAGCTATAGAAAACATAGATATAACCATTTAATACACATGTCACATATAACATCAATCATCTAGGAGCTATGACTTGTAGCATTGTCATCAAATGATCAATCATCAACAACATCAACCTTCAAATTTCAACATATAATATTTGCCATCAACAAACTCTAACAGTCTAACAGATAACATCAACCATGAAATGAAACAAAGCATCATAATATCATATTCAATACCAAAGAGTTGTAAGAACATAAAATGATAAAAATCAAGATGCAATCAACAATTTAAAGTTCAAACTTCAAAGTAGGCCATAATGTTTACAAAATAGGCCATAATAAACATGAAATATAAAGTATTATGATACTATCTAGTAATCTACTAAGTTTTCCTCTTGCTACGAGAAACTTCCAATTTTTTTTCTCGTGTTCTAGGTGGAATAGGTGTTGATGAAATTGTCATTGATGCCAACATGGACTTGCAGTTGCCCCACAGGAGTTCATTGATGCCCTACTGATGATGCTGAAGACCCTGGAGATGGTCTTAAAACCTTGTGGATGATAGAGAAGCCCTTGATAGGTTGAAGAAACATCTATGACCCATTTTGTGGTCATCTGCCTTTTGATAGGGTCTTAGAACCCTTGGAGATGGTCCTAGGGCATGAGGTACCCACTTACATTGTGGTATGATGATGTGGTGTTAATGATGTGGTGGACACACTTGCCTGCTCTTGACGATGACCTTGACACCCTTGATGAGGTCATGGAGTCCTTGGAGGTGGGCATATGACCATCTTGCATATGGTACTTTGTCCTTGGTTCCTTGATGAAGCCCTAGTGGCTTGATGAAATCCTTAAATGGTAAAATCGAGGACACACTTGCTTTTGATGGCTTCAACTGACCCTAATTGACTATTTCGTGGTGACCTAAGCATGGAGCATACACTTATTTTATGCTGACCATTGAAATGGTGAGACAAAAAGGGCATCAAAAATAAAATAAATTATTGCTATGTTGGCCCCATTATGTGAAGTCGGCCGAGAAGAAAAAAAATTATTATTGTGTCAGCCCCATTATGTGAGGTCGGCCCAGAATAAAAAATTCAGAAAGTCGGTTCAGTCAAAGTTTTAATAAAAAAATATATATTATAAGTCGGCTCAGAAATAAAATTAAAATAAAAATTGAATTTTTTTTATGGTCGGCCCCGAAATTATGGTGAAAATTTAGTATAAATATCAGCTCAAATCTTCACTTTTGCAAGGTGAAATTTTGGTGGAGCTCTGAGGAATTTCGCAGGTAGCAGAGAAGCAGAATTTTGACAGTCATTTTTTTTTGGTTCTTAGCAGCGGCAGTATACTGAGTTTTGGTGGGAGCTGGCCCTAACTTGTTCAGTGAAATTTTTGGTGGAGCTTTGAAGGTTTTAAGGCAGCAAAACAAGTCTTACAGTCTTGTCTTCTCTGATGTGTGGGCATGAACAGTTCGTTGAGCTAGGTGGCAGCAGATTCAACAGTCATAATTTTTGGGGGTTCTATCATACAAACAGTCCGATATTTTGAAGAGATGACAGTCCATTATTAGGGCTTTTCTCAGCCCATAAACAGTACTCATTTTACACCAGAAGAGATCTGAATCTTCCACAGATTGTTGTTGTTTGAAGATGTTCTGAGATCTAAGGTTGATTCCAAATCTGTGGAGTATATCTGCAGCACAAACATCCACAGTCAACAGTGTTTTTTTGGGGTTAAACATTCACGAATGCAAATACACAGTCCAACTGTGAGATATCTACACAACCCTGAGTTTTGGCATGCACTTACAGTGACACAAAGAAGGCAAATGAAGATGATGATGAAATGACAGTGTTTGAATAATGTCTGATTGATGTCTTTCTTCCACCAACAGCATACACTGACATTGACTAAGGTATGTTCATGATACTTACACATTGAATATACAGCGGTACATAGAAATATACAGTATATGTATATACGTAGATACAGTGGTTGATACATACATTAAAGTATCAACAGTATACAATGAATGTCGTGGTGTGTGAATGGAGATGTTTACAATGGTAAAGTAGTATACATTGATGTGCATTCAATTCTATTGATGATGAAATAATGACTTGTATAAAGATGATAGTGATAGAACAGTGATGTGTAATGATTTATACACTATGATGATGATATGAACACTCTATCATTAAGATGCATGTTCAGTGATGAAGAAAGGCTTATCCATAAGGTGAAAACAGTCTCAGTTTTGTGATGGCCTTTACATACATACACTGTTGAGTTTTGTATACAGTGGTTAAGAACAGTTTGTATGAAAGGTCAAGTTCAGAATTTTCAAAGTCATCTACAGCACATACAATATACAGTTCAAGGTTGTGTGAAATTGACTGCTGACTAGTCTGAGATTGGAAATCATGTACAGTTTTACTGCTGCCTTCTTTGAACAGTCCCATAGTCCACAGGACAAGGTATACACAGTCAGCTCAGTGATATACAGGTATGTTTATATGTGTTTATGTAGTAATGATGCACAAGTAACAAACAAGTAATGGTGAAAATCTGAGTAAAGTCTGCTAAAGAAATCTGAGCAAGAAAACATTTGCATACACAGTCATGGTTTTGGCATAGTCAAATCTATTTGATGATGACTATCCTTTGAAGAATGGGCAACTCTAAGCTCAGTTGACAGTCCATAATGCTTGAAAGAAGGTTGTCCAAGTGACATTATGACTCTCTTGATGCTGTGACAGTCAAGTGGTGACAGTCCTGTTCTTTGAAGTTTGTTTTTGCTAATTTATAGCAGCAGTTATCTCTTGAAGCCAAGTGAACAAGTTTTTGATGATGCCCCAGTAGTAAAGTTGCACATACAGTGATGATCAGTGATATGATGACAAGAACAGCAGGTTTGGTTTTGATCTATCAAGAAGATTGACAGACCTATATGCAAACAATGATGTGCACAAATACATTGTCTTGACAGTGGTAGATAAACTGTGATTCAAAAAGCGAAGTAATTTATTCAGTAGTGGAGTGTAAGCAGTGATGTATACCGTGATGTATACAGCAGTGATGTATTCAGGTAAACAGTGAAGTATACAGTACTAATGCATACTGTGGTATATGCTGAGGTTATATGATATGTACTTAAGGATTCTCCTTGATGAAGTACTGTATGCACAATAAGATGCACAGTCTATGATAGTGGCAATGCACACTTGATGTATACCCCATGGTGATGGTGCCCTATGTTGCAGACCTTGATGATGTTTTTGATACTTTGATGACCAAACTCTATGATATAGTTGCAGGCCAAGTTTGAAGAGTGGCATACACAGCCTAATATGAAACTGATCAGTGGAAAGCACAATGCAAGGCTGATGCCCAGTCAAAGATCGTGAAGATCTGAGCAGACCTTGAGAGCAGACTTTGTTGAAGTGATATGTGATGCAGCAGTTACAGCATCTTTATAGGACAGCTTGGCAGTGACATACAGTGACAGCCATTCATATGACAGTGACAACAGTCTGATATGATATGACAAATGATAGTGATAGGTTGATGACATTGACAGTGCTTATACAGTAAGATGCTTGACAGATTGAATTTGACATGTGGATTGATGAGGTTTCTTGGGCAGAAGTTAATGAGCAGAGATTGACCAGAGATTCATGAGCAGCAGTGAAGAATGATGATTAAAGATTAAGAAGTACTGACCAGAGGATAATTTGCAGCAGTAGATGGCCAGCAGTTGTAATGATGAGCAGTGTTACAGCAGAGTTGATGTGATGAGCAGTGTTGATGATGTGACAGAGATTTCTTGTGTATGATGACAGTGAACCTTAATTGTAAATGCAAGCTTGACTTGCTTTTGAGGTTAGGATACCTCAAACCCTTCTTAGCAGGGTCTAAGAAAACTAGGCAGGGCCCTAGATGCAGAGTAGGTGCTCTATGTATCAGTAGGTATTGATTTTACCTAACGGTTGTAGCCGGACCAAAACTAATACAAAAAGATTACAAAATTATATGGTGTTGTGTTCTTTTGTGTTATGGTTCTTGATGATTTAAATGCTATGTTATGTGAATAATGAAGTTTATGAAATGATTATGAGATTGGCTGAATGATGAATTGGTAGTTAATCGTGAAAAGCTAAGAAAAGTTTTAATATTGCTTTACACTGATTCACCCCCCCTCTCAGTGTCTAACAATAGGAGTTGCTGGAAGTGATCGTGGAACACGAGAAGAAGATGAATGGCCCCCACAGATTGTTAGACGCTGTGAAGCTAAAGGAAAAACTCTTGCATATGGAAACCTACTGGTGGTTGGGGTGGCATCTCTGATGTATGAATCGGATCACCTTCATGATCACCCAATAGTTCATCCTCCAAGCGCTCTAATGCAATGGCTCCATCCTCCACATTAGCCTCCTTTGGATTGTTGTCCCAAGTCAAAAAAGTTCTATAATTCTTGGTTGCTTCAAAATAATGGGACAACAGCCTCAATTTGTAATGCACATAAACCAAACTTTCGTCCCATTCTATATTCAAACTATTTCTCTTGATGTTGTGGATGAAGTTGTAGGTGCTCCAACACCTCTCTGCAGAAGAACTATTGACAACCTATGAAAGCACCCTCACCGCCAATCTATGCAAATATGTGGCACCACTTCCATACATGTTCCACCAACGGATAGGATCCAACCTCTCTCGATCTTTGGTTGCATGCAAGGTACCAAAAACTCCATGTTCACTGATGTATTGGCTCAATTCACTCCATACTTGAGCACACTCCTCCTCATCAAGGACCAACTTGTCTAATGCAAGCATATACCCATTTTCCACCTCTGGATCTGTGTGGGGTCTTTTCCTAACTCCACCGCCAGGTGCAGGATGGGCCAACCAAGATGGAGAATAATATTTTGGGGTAAGGACATATGCAAGGGCATGGAGTAGAACATTCAAATTATCCCACCTTTTGACCACATGTTTATGAATATAGTCATACAAGATTGCATCTCTTTGCTCAACAATGTCTTTGATATGACCAAGCATGCTATCGATTTGCTCATACACCTCCCCAATCACCAGCTGACCTCTATCTACAAAATGAATCATATTATAAACGGGCTTGGTGAAATTTAGAACATATTTAACCTATGCCTAGAACGATGTCCTCCACCTCTTGAAAGTCATGTCTATCATATGTGCTTGCAACTCTGTCTTTCAATCCCTGCCATGAATCACTTGAGACAATACTAGCCAATGCCTTTCTTACCTTCAAAAGCCTCCTAAAGGTGAGGTAGTAACTAGCAAATCTAATCTTTGCAATCTTCAATAGCTCCAACCTAGAGTGATTGCGAAAAAAGTGGTAGGCCATGCTATGATTGGTGATAAATTTTATCATTTTCTTACCTCTCTTGTACAAGGCACCAATCCATCAGTAACTAGGGTCCTTCATCTTAACAATATCATGCATCAAAAGGTTCAATGTGTGAACCAAACACTCTGACCAAAATATGTTGGGATACTTATCCTCAATGATTGCTCATGTTGCCTTACAATTAGCAGCATTATCTGTGATAAATTGAATGAGAATGTATGGCCCAATCGTTTGAATGGTTATAAGTAAAGGTTGTGCAATATTAATACCATTCTTGTAGCGATCTGGGAAGTCATGAGCTGAAAGGAAGACCACAGCACTAGCATACACACAAAGAATATTTATCAACGACTTGCCTTTAACATTTCTCCAACCATCAGATGCAATGGATACCCCATAGTTGGACCAATCATTTATAAACTTTCCAAGAGCACTATTGATTTTGGCTCTTTCCCTGTCAAGTCCCACGGTTCTAGCTTTGTCATACCCAGGGCTCCTATATCCTTTAGGAGCACCAATGATGGCTTGTACCATTTCATGCAAATAGAGTGAGCGAAGAACATTGAATGGCACACCACATGCATAGAGAAACCTGTAGAAATTTTGAATCCACATCATCTCTGCAACCAAGGTCAAGGAAATATGATAATGTTTTTCGCATAGGCGAGAATCCACTAGCATGGGTGGATGATGATTTAGATCCACTACTAAACATTCTCTGTGGGAATTCAGATTCGACCCTTGATCTCTTGGAATTGTTTTGAGCGACCTCTTCTTCCATCCTGTATTTCTTTCTTTCTTTAGCTGACAGTTTGTCACATGCTTCGACTCAAGTAGCCTTACCTTGATCACATGGCATAAGCCCATACAAATGCTTTCTCACACGGGTATATGAACCTGTGTAAGTTTTATTACAATGAAGGCATGTAAACTTCGTGGTTCCACCCCCTCTCCCTTCGTGGTTCCTCCCCTTCTTTTTGTTTTTGCCTCTCATCACTCTCAATCTCCTCCTCCTCCTCCTCTCCCTCTTCCTCCTCCTCTCCATGGTATGTGCCACTCCCTATCTCTTCATCCTCATCATTGCCACCACCAAATCTACTTCCCACCACAACCATCATGAGAAGAATCGAAACCAAAAAAAAACCACATACCCATCATGCTTGTTGATTCAATATGAGAATCACTTCTTGCCTACAATAGAATGATGGAGAAGAAGAAATTGGAAAAAGTAGGAAAAAAACACATACAAGATTTAAAATTTTAACATAGTGAAATATTTTTTTCAAAAACAAACAAAGATTGGGTTTTTTGAGCCTACCACTTTAGCTCTTCAAGGATGGTTGAATGTCTCTATGGAAGCCTTCAATCTTCCTTCCAAACTCTCACAAATAGAAGCTTTCAATCTCCCCTTTAATCTCCCTTCCAAGCTCCTACAAATTCACTCTCAAACAACTAGCAAAGCCACTCAAAGCCCTAGCAAGATAAATGAAAACAAGCAAATGAGGAATAGAATGAGTCCAATAGTGTTTATAAAGGCTAATTGAACCCTAGCCAATCACTAAAAAACATTTTTTTTTGCAAAATTTGAAAAAAAAATCCCTAACGCGCGGAATCGCTAAGAGAGCGTTTTTTTTTGCTCGAGATCGTTGAGGGAGCGATGAGGAATCACCCTGGGAGCGTTGCTCCCTCAGCAATTCCGAGGATGGGCAAGGAGCTTTTTTTTCCCCCAGGAATCGCGATTCCCAAAAACGCTCCCAGGAGGACTCGATGAGGAATCGTGATTCCAGGAGCGATTCCTCATTGATTCCTCTCGAATCGCGAATCGGGAGCAATTCGTGGGGGTCCCTAGCGACTCCTCGCAGCCTTGGTGAGGGACTCAAGCAATGCACTGTTACTCAGGTCCAAGAAGCGTGTAGCGTAGAAGGCCATCTTGGGACGTAAACCCCCCCAAAGAGTTGATCTAGGTGACATGCACAAACTGTCTATAAATTTCATCTCTAGTGATTCTGTTCAACTCATGTCTAGTGGGTAAGAGGCAACCAAGCGAATTCAAGAAATACCCAATAGGAGGAAGTCGATCAATCGCAATATCGATAAATGCTAAGAGATCCACAACACCTGCAAACCAACATCTAGAGCAACCTGAGGGGCTCGTCGAGGCGATGGTCTCTGAAGAGAGATAGGCCAAGTATGGGTATCGATCACACCCCTTCACCATGTCTACGAAGCTTCGAAGGCAGTGTAAGAGAGTGATAAGACTGAACATAACCTCAAGCCGAAAACTTCTAGCGCCAAACTCTACGAGCACGATGAGCTGAGGAGTCATCTGTTTGCATTTGATGATGTGACGAAGGAGGATGATCTATACTCTTTGTGTTGAGGCCCAATCATAGTCAAGTAGGCATTGTCCCCACACCTTAGAACCATAGAGGACTGTGGGTCGAATGAGAGTATCCATGAGAGACACCTTGGAGGAGATGTCCTGAAAATGGTGTTTGAAGCATTGTCTCTCTAAAAGCGTTGGGGAGTCGTATCCTTTATTAACTCGAGGTTGAGGAGCATGTTGCAGGTTAAAATGAGGACCTGTCAACTGATCCCCAAATAGATATAGGTGCTAGTGATCTCGATCTCTACCCCTTTGAAGAATAAATGAATATCAGTGAGTAGCCTCTTCGATCTGTTGAAGATCATAACTTTGGTTTTACCTAACTTTGGTTTTACCTAAGTTGACAGTCAACTGACAAATATCACAAAAGAGGGCCAAGGTATCTAATTGTCTCTACAAACCCTCCGAAGATGAGGCCAAGAGGACCACGTCATCATCGAAGAGCAAAATAGAAATCAAGACATGGTGGACAAGGCACTCGTCGCCATCCTGTATTTGCACCAATAAGAACGACTCTAGCTCATCGATGTAGATTCCAAATAGAGTGGGGGAGAGTGAACACCCCTACTTAACCGCAGTGCTACTCTTGATGAAATCTGAAATCCCATGGGCCATGCGAAGACAACCAAGGACTAACTCATATAATCTCATAATGGCGATCAAAAGGATCTCGAAAATGCCAATGTCTAGAGGTCTCTAGAATAATGCCACTCTGGCGACAAAGTCAAACGCCTTCTAGAAGTTTACAAAGCAACAATAGACATTTGAGGAGCGATGATGTGCCTCCTCAATGATGGCACAAAGCGTAAGAATGTGAGCAATAGTCTAGTGTACTAGTATGAAGATCGCCTGTCCTTTGGCTTTGAGTTGTCTCCTCTCAAGCTCCTCAGAAAGTTGTAGATGTATTATGGAGGACTGTAGCATAAGGCCTAGAGAAGGTGTGGCCAACTATGATTGTTTTGTAGTTATCGAGATCGGTATTAGGGCCCGATTTATGTATCACGTGAATAATATGATGTGACCATGATTCAAGGAAGCCATTACAAACCATGTGGTTTGGAGCAACCAAATCTGGTTGTCCATTAGTCGAATCAGACTATCATTTTAATAATGAATATGAATAATAATAATATATTGGATGATGATAATAATTACAAAAGAGGCTTGCCTTTATAGGCTTTGAGCGTGAAGGGTTACACCCTTTCATATAATTAACTAATCTATTTAATAATTTATTTTATATTCGTTACATTGCCACTCCCTTTAAGGAAGCTTTGTCCTCAAAGCTTAAGTATTTTCCTAGTTCCGTTCTTCATTCTGACTCAGTGTCGGTATTAGAATCGGACGAGGTCTCTTGTGCAAAGACTTGCACTTCCTTTCCATTGATGATTTTGAACTGTATTGTCTCATTGTTCCTACATTTATGACCAGGGGTCCAATCATCACCACATCGACGACATATGTTTTTCTTCTTTTTTCTATTATCAACGTAACTGTTAGATGACTTTGATTTATTTTCTATTTCGTAGGCGTATGATTGAGGTTTGTGGCATTGATTGCCGGGAGACTAAGTATCTGCACAGTACCTACATTGTGTCTCTTTTTCTTGTCGATAATGGTTATCGCCTCTTGTTTTAATTCCTTCCAATTTGCGTTCTACAACTTTTGCTTTATGTCTTGCTACTTCTACGTTAGGTATGTCATGCAACTTTAACTCTTTTTGGATGTATGGTTTAAGACCTCCTAAATAGGTTTCGAGTCTTTGCTTGTCAAACAACCCAACTACTCGTGTTGATAAGGATTCCCATTGATGAGTGAATTCCTCAACATTTCCTACTTGTTGTAGTCTGGTAAGTTTAGTGAAAAAATCACCTTCTTTGATTCCTTGAAACCTATTAAAAAAATCATTTTTGAACAAGTTCCAGGTGTAGGTAAAATTATCTCTCTTCCACCATAAGTACCAATTATAGGCGTACCCTTCCATATGCATTGACGCATATTTCACCTTCTCCTCGTCCGATTGAATGTTGTAAATGTCGAAGTATACTTCTGCTTTGTTTAGCCAAGCAATGCATTGGTCTTCACTCCCATTGTATTTCGACAACTCTATTTTTGCCTTAGGTGGGTACACTTTGTAAGGACGACGTTGATTTCCTTTTGCCTTATGGTTTGATGGTGGCTCGGAACTACTGGACGATGAAAGTGACATCTGAATTGCTTCGTTGTTGGCGGTGATTTTTAGTTTTTCTTTTCTCTACTATTTTACTTATAGTGTCTATTTTGTTGTTTAATCGTGCCTCCATATCTGGCAGTACTTGTGTTTCTATCTCTTGCTTAAGCGTCGCATTGTTAATCTTTATTTCTTTTTGCAATTCTTCTTGATTCTTTGCGAGTGTTTCCTGGGTGGCAACATGAAATGAGGCATCTCGCATGTCTGCACTGCTAACTTGGCCCGGACTGGGTATGAACCACCTTTGTAACATCTCGATTAATGTATTATGGTTCTGTGTCATGGTGCTCATGTTCTGTGTGCTCATGTTCTGTGTTAAGGTGTTTATGTTTTGCGTTATGGTACTCATTTTGTCATCCACGTCTTTTTGTTGTTCAGGATGTCAAGTTTGTCGTCGAGCCTTCTTTCTAGTACCAAAACAAAATCGTTTTTGAGTAATGTATTGTTATTTTGCATCTTTTCCTACAAGCCTTCTTGGTTAGGGACAAGAGACTTTGTGTCCTCCATTTTTTCGATCTTCTCTTTCAATTCCTCCATGGTCTTGGACCTTGTATACGGAGGTGTGTATTTCGGCGCTATTTTGGCTTTTGAGGTGAAATTGAATAATAATATATTAATTAATTAATTAATTAATATTATTATTATTATATTTTTCATAAACTATATATATATATATATATATTTTTTACAAATAATATAATATTATTTATATTATAATAAATATATAATACTTCTTTTTTTTTAAATATAATATATATTAGAAATAATGTATTATATTATATTACAATATATTATAATATATTATATTGCTTGTTCTTTTTTTTTGTTGCAGGTCGTGGAGTTGGAGGTCGAGGCGAGCAACGGCGTGGAGTGGCAGCAGCGCGAAGATGGAGCAGTGAGGGTTGATGCCGCGGAGATGGAGGAGGGCGTTGGGGCAAGTGAGGGCGCGAGGGAGATGTAGGAGCCAGATGGAGGAGGTCGCAAATGGCTGCGAGGAGAATACCACGCGCATGGGGGATGGCAGCTGGTGTCGACAAAGTTGACGTGGTGGAGGGCCGCGTGGTGGATGTACTGCAGAGAGAGTTTGCAAATTGGTGTGTGTTTGAAGGCTACCTGTAGCAATGGGGGAAAGATCTGATGTGGTAAGAGATAGCACGGTGGAGGGCGTGAGTGGAGCTGGGGGTCTCGAGGGAGCAGTGAGGCGCACGGGAGTTGAGGGCAGGCGAAAAGGAATGGCACAAGGGAGCGGGAAACGTGGAGATGTGGAGGCAGGGAGTTCAGGTCAAGGAGGAGTGATCAGCATAGGAGGAAGTGAGGAGTGATCAAAGGATGGTGGAGCACGCGCAGCACGCGGCAAAGAGCAAGTGGGTTGAATGAGTGGGGATTGGATAACGTGGAGCGTGGGGATGATGTGGAGGAGTAGCACAGGTCTGCAGTGAAGAGGATGGTATATGGGCGAGGGGAGAGCGCAGAGTGGTGGCTGATGAAGAAGGTAGAATTGAGGATGAGCGCGAGGAAGAGCAAGGTGGAGCAACGAAAGAAATCAAAGGATGACCGGCGAGGGATGGAAGAGAATATGGGTGAAATGGAGCAGCGGAAGAATAAAAAATTGATGAGCCGAGTTCAAGCTTAAGTAGGGGTTGATGAATTGAGTCCGAGCTCAGAGTGCAGGAGCGAATCCGCTCTGATACCAAATGGAGCAACCAAATCCGGTCGTCCGTTAGTCGAATCCGACCATCATTTTAATAATGAATATGAATAATAATAATATATTGGATGATGATAATAATTACAAAGGAGGCTCGCCTTTATAGGCTTTGAGCGTGAAGGGTTACACCTTTTCATATAATTAACTAATCTATTTAATAATTTATTCTATATTCGTTACAAGGTTAAACAGATCAGCCAAGTGACAATCAAGTGCTCGAAGACCATGTTTGAAGAGTTCAACCTGGAACCCTTTCTCATCCGCTGCTTTGCTAGAACTCATGGCCCAAACAACCTTCCGAACATCATGGGGGGTGAATAAATAAGAAGAGGGGGGCGTATGGGTAACATGGATAAGGGGTTTCCCCGGGATGTCATAGAGGGAGGAGGTATGGGAGAACATGGCTTTTGGATCAAGATCAAGTGGACTATGGGAGCGACGAGGGAAGATGGTGCGCCAAAAATGTTTAGGGGCATGAATAAGGGAAGTACTCAGCTCTCGGTCGCCTACGAGAAATGAAGAGGCATTTCTTGTGGCAAAGGAGATGACGATAGGAAGCTTTAAGAGTTGGGTAGGAGGGGTGACCATGGTTGAAGGCATGCCGAAATTGGGTGTGGACGTGCTTGCAGTCATCGTCATGCCACTGGTTCATGGTGTAACATCTAGACTTATGGGGTAAAGAGTATGTTGAATTGTGATGTAATCATGACTTAACTTAATTAAGGCACATGTTAGATGTTAGCAGTTTTGATCTTGGAGTTATGTAACATACTCATAACATGTCACTCACCTCATGAGCATGATTATGTAGTTGATTATTAGACATCATACAATAGTTACCAGACTCAGAATCGGCAATAAATCGGCGAGCCAATAGAGTCAGTTTTAGATCTAAGTAGGAAAAAATCAGTAAATACAAAATATATATATATATATATACACACATTTTGAACACATCTCCAGCAGGCAGAAAACAACTCCAGCTGGCAAAAAACACCAGCAAGTAGAAAAATAAATATACACTCTAGCAGGCGAAAAACACCTCCAACAAGCAATAGAAAGAGAAAAACAGTCAAAATTGGGCTCTAAAAGATTTCCTAGGCGCAAATTTGAATAAATCGTAAGATATACTCATCTACAAGGTTTAAATCGCAAGTTTGACTCGCATTGACCGAGTCACACTTGGGAAGGTTTGACTCGGATTGGATAGGGGCCAACTCTGATTTAAATCACCGAATCATGAATTAAACCGCGATTCTTGTGACAATGCATCATACAATGTAATAATATCAACCAATGTTGCA
The DNA here is from genome assembly GCA_001517045.1 of Pseudotsuga menziesii. Taxonomy (NCBI): domain Eukaryota; kingdom Viridiplantae; phylum Streptophyta; class Pinopsida; order Pinales; family Pinaceae; genus Pseudotsuga; species Pseudotsuga menziesii. The sequence goes on along the minus strand of LPNX010394882.1, from coordinate 235,818 downwards.
AATGTCGTTTCAGAGAACACATACTCTAGTGTCCATATATAAATTTATCGGAAATATTCGGAAAATATTGGCAAGCAAAAACTTGGATCTAAAAACAAAAAATATATCGAAAACATCAACAAACTGAAACTCAGAAAAAAACTGAAATATCGGGAGAAATTGGAGATATTTGTGTAGTTTTCAGCACTCTCCCAACCCGATTTCCAACTCCGTTTAATATATTGTTTAATGCCCAACCAAATTTGTTTTTATGCTGCAAATTAGATTTTACTCATAAACAATAAGGACTGAAACACAAAGAGAGTTTCTACAACATTTTCGTGAACAGAAAATAAACCACATTCAACCATAAATTTCAGACAGTATTTTTGGTGCAATGACCCAGGAAAAACCCCAACCTCCAGGGAAAACCTGCGAGAGAGAGAAATTTTTATTGTCTGGAAAATTTACAGCAGAAGACAAAAATAATTTTCAGGCCAACTTATCTCAACCAAACGAAAATATTCTAATCGTTTTCCGTGCCAAACAGAAAAATGTAAACTCAGAAATTTTTCTATTGCTGCCTCAATTTCCGTCCTGTTGTACGAACTGTACGGCAGCCATACTGGCAGACTGTACGACTGTCTATAGTATGTATGGACCTCGAAATCAGTGCCTGCAAATGCCTCGGAATCCATACCATACAGACCTTGCCTCAATTTTCGTGCTAAACAGAAAAATGTAAACTCAGGAATCCATACCGTACAGAATGCATTTGCTGTACCTTGCCTCGATTTTTGTGCCCTGCTGCTGTTGTTTCCTTCCTCGATCTGCGTGCCAAGAGAAAAAAAATTGATGCTGCTATTTTTCTACTCTTTCTCAGAAAATGGCTCTCTTTTCTTTCAAATGCAAAAAGTGCCTCCACTTGGAAACTTTCCTTCTTGGTGAAAAAATTAAGGTGAATGAAAAGCCATATAATCCTAGGGATCAGATTAGTTTAGATGAGTGGTTGTGATTAAAATCACTTTTCTCCACAAAATAATTAATTTCACTCACTTTTTAAATATTTCACTTAAAGTGCACTTTATTCTCTAAAGTGCAATTAATGCTCATCTCAAGTCATTAATATAAAGTCCAAGTGACTTTAACCCCTTTTCCCAGTGACTTAGGGAAAAGTCACCTAGGGGAACAATTCCAAGGTATAAAATCTCAACAATTCGCCAACCTAATACTGAGTCAATGCCTCGCTCGCCCCCTTTCGCCAACGACTATCAGACTCACACATTCTTGACACCCTCATGTGTCACATGGCGGTGCCTTTTATACATGATACGAGGTCGTCCCATGAATTATACTTTTCTCTTTTGTTTTTTTTTTTATTTTAGTTTTGATTCCAGTATTACATAGGAGCTGCGCTTGCAACTTTGCACTCCCACATTCTATTCATACTGGTTGTAATCTTTAGTCCCATTGACCTACTTTTGTGGTCATTCGTCGGACATTAATATAATTATCTTATCTTATCTTAGCTCTCTTGCATCTATCTGAATCTGCATGTGTATGTGTCTGCGACACTTGTGTGCTTTCTCATAGAAGTTAATGTTGAGATCAAGTGATTCAACTTTAATTCAAACCAACCGCAGTTGAGATAATTGGAAGCATTTTAAAAGCACTGTGGCAAGTTGCCTTATTTTTCTGCATATTTATCAAGGATTTATGAAAATACCTCCTTGGTCAAAATTTCTTTCTGCAGTGGATTGAAAATGTTTCCGCTGCTCCTCCAACCTAAAACAGAAGAACACCCGTAAACATAAAATTAATATACAAAAATGCCAATCTGTAAACATTTCAAAGAAATATTTAATGAAATTAGATGCTATAAATCAACTAATTTCCAGAGATTTCAATTGTTATATTTTATGGATCTTCAAACACTTGCTCATTGACTTTGGGTTTCTTTATCATATCACAAAACCAGGATTAATCTCAAGCTTTTCAAGCCCCGTCTTATAAGGAGAAAATATAACTTGGAGAATTGCAGAATTAAAAATAAAAAAAACAACATCCAGAGGAAAGGAAACTGTTTGCATCTTCCCATAACCCACTCAAATGAAGTGCATTTGTTTTCTATCTTCAAGCAAGAGCCACGAAATAGAAATCCTTCCAACACTTTAATCACACCTATATAATCAATTATCGGCATGTATTGTTTTACTAAAGTGCTAATGTCTCACTTTCCGAATCAGATCAAACAGCTCTAATGGATAGCATTGATAACTGTGCCATCACACTGGAGAAAAGAGAGTCCCAGGGAAGAGTAACAGAGCAAGAAAATCATGCAGCATAAATGTCCTAGACATTATGTTCTTAAATAACTAAAATGACACCACTAAAAGCACCTTTTTCGTTGTTCAGCTGCTTCCTCTTCCCTCCGTTGCAGGGCAAGTTGCTCTCTTTGAGCTTTTGTCAAAAACACCGGCTGGAAAGGAACAAAATTTGTTGGATTAATGAAACATGCGATTTTAAATGGTCAACCAGATTTTTAAGAGTGCTTTGTAAATGAGATGCCATTATACAAGGAATAATAGATTACCTTTCTTGCTGTTTGTTTGATATGAAAACATTCGCAAATTATCATCTTATCTCATTACATCTATATAAATTGGAAACTGCAGGAAGGATAGCTAAATTTTAATCTGAAAACCAATCCCAGCCTTGTGCTGGTCAAAAATACTTATTTGTAAACTGTGGTAAGCAGAATTCTGGTTTACACTTGATTGACAGAACAGATATCTGAAATAGAATATATTGAAAAATTGATAATGATTCATGAATGATGATACAATGCTCTCATGACCTTTAAAGGTATTGACGGTTCATGAGAGTGAATAGGTGTGACATATGACTCTTCATTAAATATTAATTAATTATTAATTATTAGTTTATAACTATTTATGATGTGTATTAATATGTTCGTAACATTGCCATCCCCTTAAAAATTGTTTTGTCCTCAAAGCAAGGGTAATGAGGGGTATAATGCGAAAGTCTTTTGTTCCCCATGACATCTTCTGGAAGACTTTTCCACTTGACGAGGTATTCTTTAATAGTTTTAGAACATAACACCTTTTCTATAGTGGCAAGAATACCTTTTGGCTCTAAAATAATTCTTCCTTCGTCATCAAATTCAGGAATTTCTGTTTGCATTGGTTAGGATTTTCCCCAGCACCTTCTTGAGACATGATACATGGAATACGTTATGGATGTAAATTGTAACTGTTGTCAGGTAATTGAAATCCACAAGCTACTTTGCACATTTTTTGGTAATTTGAAAAGGCCCTTAGAACTTAGGAGCCCGTTTGTTCTTTCCTTGTTGCTTGAGGGATAACTATGTTGAATATGGCTCTCACTGATGACGAGCCATTAATGACAAAGGTTGAAGTGATAAAGGTTGAATTCAAATGTTGATGACATGAAAAACCTTGGATGTGGGCATTGCAGCCATTCGAACACCTAATGAGCCAAATGACCCATTCTGTGGTCATTTGTGCCTTAATGAGCAATGAAGTCCACATACTTCATAATAAAGGTAATTAGATGATGTGGATGGCTTAAGAAGACCACGTACTTGAAAAAGAAGCCTATATGCTTGAAGACTTTGATGAATGGGTCATCAACGATATGAAAGAGCTTGATGAACATGAATAAGGGCATCACATGCTTGGTGGCATGTTTCTTGCATTTTGAAGAAGTCTTGGTTGAAGCCCTTGATGTATGATGGAACCCTTGCTCTTATAGAAACCTTTGATGCTGAACATGATGATGAAGAAGCCCATATCATGTACAATAAGGCAATGTTCCCCCAAGTTTCCGGGACGCAGGAGCGCGAGAGCGGGGAAACGCACATTGGGGACGGTGGAGACCACCCCCAAATTTTAACGAAATTCGAGGGGGGCGGGGGGACGTCAAGGTCTTAATAGAAATTAATATTATAAATTATTAAATCAGAGCAATAACAATTCAATGATTCATCCCATGTAAACTACTAAAAGTTAATAATAAATAGTAAATACTAAGTTTATCATTGTGCAACGTAAATCAGAATATAGCAAATTAATAATACAAACACGTTATACAATTCATCATGATAATTTTCAAATTTGTCATTTGAATCTTGATATTCATATTTCTAATTTCAGTCATTGTAATTGAAAACTTGATTCAATGATATTGTTGAAATATTGCAACTTCGAAGAATATTCTATATGTATCTTTTTGTTGTCCCCGATGGTCCTACCGGGAGAACCACTTGTATTACATTGTACCCCGATGCTCCTAATCGGAAGAACTAATAAGAGTCATGAGGTAGTCCCCTCTAATTGTAAAGGTGGGTCATCAGCACCCTAGTGTGGTTACTTGAGCCTACATGTGTAACTCGAGCCTACATGAGTTAACTTAAGCCGACATGTTAATTGAGTAAACTTTAAGTGAACGGATGAATATAAATAGAGGTGTAGTGCTCCTCACTTGAGACACACACACTCACTTGGAATAGCGCACTTGTGGAGGAGAGGAGTTGCTGGAGAAGGAGGAGAATCAGGTTTTTGATCTCCTTGTTGGTTTTACCTTTTTCCCTTTTTGGGGCATCTATATTGAGGAAGTTTTTGCTGGGTTTTTCCCTTTAGGGTTTTCCCAGAATAAATCTGTGTTGTTCTTGTGATACTGTTTCTTTCAATGATCCTGTTTTATATGCTTTTATTATGAAAAATGAAATGATATACTGATGTCTTAGTTAAGCATATGAAAATTTAACAGATATTGCATGCTAAAATAGTGAAATAGTAAATTACTAAAGACTAAGCCTGAAATAGAGACTAAACAACAATTAAAATTAAAATTTTGTTTTTTTAAACTGAAATTGGGAAAATCGTGGGGCGTGTCTAAGAGCCCCCCAATTTCTGGAGGGGGCGTGTGGGAGCCCCCCTTCACTAGAGCGTGCTGCAGGGTAGGGGGACGCGCCCCCTTGTGAGTTTCTGGATTTTGGGGACGCTGGGAAACGTTTCCCCAGGAGCCCCCGGGACGCAGGGAGCGAGGGGGGCGCGCCCCCGACCCTGGGGGCGAGTCCCCGTGTAACACTGCAATAAGGACGTGGAACTTGCAAATGGAACTAATTATGAAAATAAACAAATGAAATTGCAAACATGCAAAGTCTGCTCCATAAGATATATATAAAGTATATATATAGATATACATAGCCAGGTCGACTCACTTAAATATGGAAAAATATAAAAACAAAAATAAAATAAAATAAAATGAGAAGTCGGCTCAAAAATTAGCATGGGAACTAGTATAAATAGAGCTAACGCCCTTATTCACTTTGGTGAAGTGAATTCGTGTATGGATAAAGTGCTCTGAGATTTTCGGGAGTACTAGTGTTTATCATAGCTGCAGACACCAGAGAATAGAAGGAATACTAACGCAGCGAAGGAGGTTTCAAGCATAGTAGAAAAAATCGGCATCGGCAAAAAATCGGCGAGGGTCCAGAAAACATCTTCTCGGCAACATCGGCGAAAAAATCGGCAAAAATCGGCAAACCGCGGCAAGCATTAAAAACTGCAAATTTTGTACTTCAATAGGGTCAAATTTTCCTTACTGATTTTTTCCCCTATTTGCCGATTTTTCCCGATTTTTTCCCAATTTTTGCTGATTTTTCCTGATGTTTGCCGATTTTTCGTGATGTCCGATTTTTTGAAAAAATCGCGATTTTTTCGGGCCGAAAAATCGGCAGCCAGAAAAAATTGCAATTTTTCGGGACATCGCCGAAAAATCGGCGATTTTTTCCACTAGGGTTTCAAGGCAGTCTTTTGGCACATCTTTCTATCTGAAAGACAAATGACGTATCATGTTTCTTTCAGCGAAGTACAGTAGCAATTTTATTATGGTTTGAAAGTTCCTTTGGTGGCTGATTTGGGACAGGATTTCAATCTTCTTTTTACTGTACATTCCACTTATTTTTGGCCTCCCTTTTGAATATACATTGGACTGATTTTAAGAACAGAATTCTGGCTTGTTTTGGACTCTTCTTTGCACTGATTTTAGCAGCCACAGGTACATTAAGTCTGATCTTGTTAACGCAAATGTAAGATCAATCTCAGGAGACAGTTGAAGGCCTAAAATGAGGCCATGGTAAGTCTGAGGAAGGAAATAGCAGAAATGTTCTAAGATCATCTATTGTTGAGAAATCTGGTTGCAATATGTCATAAAGCACACTTGAAGAAACGAAGCTTTGGCAAAGTGACATCTACAGGATTGTAAATGCTAAAGAAATATTCCAAGTGTATAAGACATAGCCCTGTAACTTCTGAGTTCAGATGATCACAGTCTTTGCATTGACAAGTGATGATTGAGTAAGTTGAGAAGATTAGTAGTTGACTGATTGAGCAGTATTGAGTTAGACACAGGGACTTGCATGACTGTTGAGTGTCGACATGACATGACTGATGATCAGCTGACTTGACAGTATATTAGAAGCAGACTTTTTGATGACTGAGCATGCTTTCTTAAGCAGACGTACAAGAAAGTGAAAAGTGAAATTGACATGTTAGTGATTAGGTTGGCTTGAACAGTAGTATTGAGAAAGCTGTTGGTAAACCCTTGACGACTTGAATGCACCTAGCAGACTCTTGTACAAACAGCTGCAGACTAGAAGACATGACTATGACCAGTTTATGAGCAGAGATGACAAGGTGACAAGCTGATGTCCCAAAGATGAATTGGCAGGAATGATCTTGTACTTGATGGTGATAGGCAAGTTGCATGACAGAATTGGATATGTGTTGTGACAAGTGTTCATATGTAAATACAAGCTGGGTCTTGGACATGTTTTCTTAGTTGGATCTAAGAAGAGACCAAGCTGAGTCTTGGAATAGAAGTTGGCGCTTCTGATTCAGTTGAAGCTGATTGACCCCACGGTTGTAGCCGTTTGAATCTAATATAATAAACTTTACAAATTCATCTTATGAAGTGTTTGTGTTGTCTATGGATTGATGTTGATATACTTATGGCGATCTTTGTTTAAGTAGTTGAAGAAAGTTGAAATTGTAAATAGTGCTGGCTCACTGATTCACCCCCGCCTCTCNTCTTATGAAGTGTTTGTGTTGTCTATGGATTGATGTTGATATACTTATGGCGATCTTTGTTTAAGTAGTTGAAGAAAGTTGAAATTGTAAATAGTGCTGGCTCACTGATTCCCCCCCGCCTCTCAGTGTACCATTGTGTCTAACAAATTGTTTGTAGGGATGAAGTCTTACAAGCACCCAATCACCTTCAAACTCTCTTTCTGATCTATGTTGGTCTACTAATTGTTTCATTCGATTGCGGGCTGTTGCTAAGTTTCCTTTTAATATTTTCATGAATTTATGATGATCATCTTGTTGATTCCTTATTGCTTGGAATTAGTGTCAATCAACGCAAACTCTCTCCATTTGGGTGGTTAATAACCATATAAGGGTTGGAAATTAATCATTTTAGCTGACATGTGATAAGTAGAATTATACCGCCATTCATCTAAATGTAACCAATAGGACCACTTATTATACTTATTTGTCGCAAAACAACGAAGGTAAGTTTCCAAGCATTTACCTACAATTTACGTCTGAACATTTGTTTGCAGATGGTAGGCTGAGCTCATGTTAAGGATTATCCCAGTTTGTTTGCAAAAACCTCTCCAAAAATTTCCTTTAAATTTTGCATCCCTATTGCTGACAATGATCTTCGGAAAAACATGCAAATTATAAATATTCTTGCAAAAGACCTCGGCAATCTGTTTTGTTGAGTCTGTTTTTCTTACTGTCATTAAATGAGCTTATTTGGTTAGCCTATAAACCACAACAAAAATCTTATCCTTTCCCTCGGCCATAGGTAACCCTTCAATAAAGTTCATCGTGATTAATTCCCATTTTTGGTGAGGAATGTGTAAAGGATAAAGTAACCCTCGAAGCATAACATTTTCAATTTTATTTCTTTGACATGTGTCACATTCAACAACATTTTTGAATATTGCTTTTCATCCCCTTCCATTAAAATGATTATTGTGCATTATAGTAGGTTTTGAAAAATCTTACATGTCCTACTATTGAGGAGTTATGTGATTCCTTTAGGACTTTCATTTTAAACTTCCAGGATGGACTTAGATAGATTCTGTCTTTGTACCATCAAATGTCACTCCTCCATTCGAATTTTGGGTTTTGGTCCAGATTGTTGACTATGGAATAAGATTCAAGATCTTTGGCATATTCAACTCAGATTTCATCTAACCAATCAGGAATCACCAAGTAAACAGCTTATGCAAGAAAAGTAAAACTAAACTAAAGAAACAACAAAACCACGAAAAAGCACACCGACGTGAATCCCCCCAAGGGGAATGGAGAGTGGGCTCTTCGGAGCCTACTCAAAATTTTATTAATCCTTATTACAATCTTAGAAAAGAGGAATGCACTTTGAACCTTATAAATCGGATCCAAATGCTTACTAGTCAATAGAATTTTGGTTTAAAGCAAGAAGGGGATCTCTGTTAAGCTTTTAATGGTTCAATTTCTCGAAAATTGGCTAAAGTTTCCTTCTCTTTTTTTGTCGAACCTGCAAAAACAGCAAGCTATTATACATAAAAAAAGACACTCTTAGCTAATTCCGGCGAAAAAATCAGCAAGGTCAAGGAAACATCGTTTCGGAATATCTCGGCAGCACATCAGCAAACATCGGCAATAAATCGGCAAATTTACAAAATAAAAATAAAAAATTTCAATTTTTTTAATCTCGAGATAAATCAAGAGAACATCGAGAAAAACCAGGAAAAATTGGCAATATCTCGCGAAAAATCGGCTTAGAAAACATCGGCAATATCTCGGGATAAATCAGGAAAAAATTGACCTGATTTTTTCAGTGATTTTTTGAGAAAAACTCGCGATTTCTCCGCCGATGTTTGCAACACTGGTTAATTCCAATGTTGCAAACATCGGTGTGGTGAAAAAATCGGCGAGGTCTAGGAAACGTCATTTCGGAATATCTCGGCAAACATCGACAATAAATCGGCAAATTTACAAAATAAAAAATATATATATATATATTTTTTCAATTTTTTAAATCTCAGGATAAATCACGAAAAAATCGACGGCTGAAAAAGTCATGATTTCTCGGAACATCGCGATTTCTCGACCAATGTTTGCAACACTGGTTAATTCTATGATAAACTATGCATAAAATAACCAAGCTAAGCAAGCTTTCCTTGGGATCTTGGCTTGCTTTTGGGCAGCCAATACGATGTGCACTAAATGCTTGATTTAAACTTTAATAATCAAAGGAAAGTACTCTTTAAAACAAACTTAAGATCTACTTTGAAATGCTTGCAAAAATTGAGACTTTCCTAAGCTAGATCTTGTTGAAAGTACAACTTCAAGAGTCATTCCCATAAGACTTGCGTTGTATGAAGTCCAAAAACTATGTCGTATTAGGTTCAAATCTTGTCCATAGAACTTATGTTGTATTAAGTTCACTAACTTATGTTGTATTAAGTTAAAGAGCTTATGTTGTATTAAGCTAGGACCTTGTCCCATTCGGGAGAGATGCTTGTACTGAGATCTTAAGTTGTATCAAGATCATGACCTTATGTTGTATTAAGGTCGGAGACTTGTGTCGTATCAAGTCAAATGATTCTCATAAATGGTACCCTATGAGATGGTTCTCCTTAACTAGAAATGGACTTGTGTTGTATCAAGTACGAAACTTATGTTGTATTAAGTTCAGGGACTTGTGTTGTATCAAGACCACATGACTTATGTTGTATTAAGTCTCGAGGATATACTATGTGATGTATGGCTAGTCATGGTCACCAGGTGCTACAAGTCTCCTTTAGGGATTAGCTACCCCTAGAGTGATTTACTTTAGCATATGACTATATGACTCGAGATAATACATATGATCATAGGTTCAAAACAATTCTTATGAGTATGATATGATACAAATGATTAATTAATTAAACACATATGGACCATGCAAAATTAGTTAATGATAAACAAGATGAGCACAAAGATATAGAGAGAATTTGAATTGCACATGTATGCCTCCAAGTGAACTCAAATTAATAAGACATCCGTTGAGTCTTAGTTGCGACAAACAAATTTCAGTTAATTAAGGAATTAACTCCTTAATTTATGCAAAGTGATTGTTGAAGATGACATTGATGGTGAAGGACGTTACATTCAATTCTATTCAATTTTGTTTAGTTACATTCAGTTTTGTTCAGATACATTCAGTTCTGTTCAGTTACATTCAATTCAGATCAATTACAATCAGTTAGATGCAGTTCCACTCAGTTCAATCAGTTAACAACTTAGTTCGAGGCAATGAACACCAGTGAATTCAAGGAGGGTGCATATCTTCTGTGTGGGAGATAATTATGAGGTGACAACTTGGCACCAAGTAAGAAAGGGCGCAAGGTTGAAGATGAAACCATTCGCTACCTTCTGTGTATGACTAAATTAGGCTTGTTATTAAAGTGCTATGCACTTGGCAAGACCAACACAATGTTCCATATGATCTCTATTCTCCTGTGCTCTCTTATCAAGCAATCTGCTATTGTGTTGTAATCATTCTCTGTCGATTATCTATCGTACTCAAAAATTGTTTGTTGGGTTTTTCATCCACCGAATTTGGAGGGTTTTCCCAGGGAACATCATGTGTCCTATGGTTTGATTAATTTGTGTGCTTGAATTGTTTATGAGATCAATCTGCATTGTAATTGTGGAATAAAGTTGTAAAGTTCAAGAATCTCCATTATTGCTCAAAAATTAACATATCTGCCTTCTAACGATAAAGCTTTGAAGAAATATGAGACCTAAACTTTTTAAAATTGAAAATGAGATCTAATGTATGATTTTTCTTTTAGAAATTTAAATGTACATGAACAAGCAACGGTAACCAAAAGGAGAAATTGATTATAGATTGAAAGACGGTGAAGCAACCAAGACTGCCCGAACTCGAACAAGAAAGTTGTTAGAGGTGGATCAAAGCGAGACTTTGTCTTTCCTTCAAGATATCCAAAATAAAGAAGAATATCAAACAAGAATCCCCTTCTTTCTGAGATGAAGCACCTGTAAACCTTAGAATAAACTTGTCAAATCTGTAAAGCCTACACTCAAGATTAGGAGATCATACAAGTAAACAAACTAAACATGAAAAATCATTAGTCTTTAAGCATAAATATAAAAATAAAAGAGCTAAAAGATGATTCAACTCTTCATTCCTATGGATTAGAAACAATCACTCTTAAGGCAGTAAATTGACAAGTAAGAAATAAACAAGTCTAGCTAAGCTACGATTACCTCAATGAAGAACAAGAGACAATTAGCATCCACACAACCAAGATGATATACCCATGTAGCCTCCAAAGCTTTTATTCATTAAAGAAGATAAACAATATTACAATAGCAAATGGCAAAGCTTCAACACTTCTATGCAAATGAGAGAAATGGGCTTGCTTTTATAGAAAATGGAGCCGAGGGGGGGCGCATCCATCACTGGTAGTAGAGGGTGAGTCCCTTGAGAGATCTGTGGATCTAGATTGGGTGGATCTCATGGAGAAGGCACCACCTCTCCAAGAGAGATGTGTCCCCTACCAAACTTGCCAACAAAACACACGTTGAGGTGTCACATACACTAATGTGCCTCCATGAGAGGGAGGGCGCATCCTCTAACTCTATGAGGTTGCCACCACTTCAAACCAACTCCAATCAAGTCGTTTTTACCTCTAGTTGACTTGCCTTCATGTCTAGATGAGATAGAAACATGTTTGAGACATGTTTCCACTAATTGTGGAAATTGATTTTCTCACATTTTTCACTTTTTTTTCTATTTTTCCACTCACTTTCAAATTTTTGAGTAGAAGTTAATTAAGTGAAAATAAATCACTTATAAACTTAGCAAAGTGGGTGCTCTGAGTGTGAAAACAAGCACCCAATGGCAAATTTGACCGCTAGACCACACTTTTATTACATTTTTTATTTTCTCAATTAAACTATTAAAAATAGCCAAGTTTACGAGAAAAATTATTTATTTTTCTCCAAAATTAAAATAAAACCTAGGGGTACCTAGCACATGTCCATATGACTCGATATTATTGTCTAGCATGTTCATATACATTGACACTTAGGCTCTAATAACCTCCTAAGCCCTAACCACCCAAGTCAACTACCCCAACTTTGGAGGTAGGAGTGAAAAACTCAAAAATTATAAGTCGTTTATTCAACAACAAATAATTAACAAGGGAAAAAACAATTTGGGTTAGTCAGATTGATGTCTAAGTCCTAGGAAGCCGAGTCTTTTACAAAAAAACCCATGCTAGTACATTTTATTACAACTTCCCCACATGGTATGAACATGTGGTAAAAAAAGTTAAAAAGGGCCTTGGAAAGCCTGAATGGACTTCTGAACTCAAAATTTGAACAAGCATTTGTTCATCTTTGGCAGCTCACTTGAAAGTCCAATTGAGCGCAACTTAGTTGGTAACACCTACACCTGTTGCAAGTTGAGATCTATAAACTGGCATTAAAGTTGGTGATTGATCAAGCTAACACTGGACTGCTTATTAGTAAACATACATTACAATGATTGATGTGTTACAAATGTGTACTGCTAGCTATGAACTTTAATTATATTCGCAATTGGTGACTACAGTATTTATAATTCAATATCTGTTGGAACAAGATATAGTAATTAGCTTGGACAAGTATCTAGTCAATCTAATCCACTTTTAACAATTCTTCATTCACTACTTGACTCCATTGAAGGCACTAATCTTGTCGTAAGGTTGTTAGAGGTAGTGGTGTGTTGTGTTGGCAGGTACATTGAAGGTGTTACCGACTAGGTTGCATCTAGTTGGACTTTCAGTGAGCCGCCAAAGATGAACAAAATACTTGTTCAAATTCAGAGTTCAAAAGTCCATCCAAGCATTCATGGCCCTTTTTTTATTGCTTATTGATTTTTTGCAGGTATAACAAAAAGGAGAAGGAAACTCTAGTTGTTTTGCTGGAAAATGAACCATTAAGAGCTCAACGAAGTTCCCCTTTCACGAAAAATTCTTTTCTTTTCTATTGTTGTAACCCTTTGGATCCAAAGTATAAGGACCAAAGTGAACTTTTATTTCATGTTTGCAAAATTGTAATAAGGCTTGAGTAGGTTGATCAAAGCCCAATCCCCATCCCCCCTGGGGGGATTTGCGTAGGCATCATTTTTCGTGGTTTTTAAGTTGTTAGTGTAGTTTGTTGCTTTCTTTCATTATTTCAGTGCTTCTTTAAGTTTTTATTTGCAAAGTAATCTTAATACTTACCCACTGCACTATATCGAAGTACCGAAAGAGAAAAGATTTGAGCAATGTAGTAATTAGAGAACTGTAATTTTTATGCATTGTTGAGTTTAAAATAAACCCCCTTGCTTTCTCGAGTACAGGTTCATGGATAAGGGCTTGCCCGAGTACTAAATCTAGAAAGAGGCTCTTAGGATTTACCTTTTTTAAATCAAAAAACTTTGTTCAAAAACACTTCAAATTTACAAGGCCTTCATCCTCATATGCTCTACTTCCACTGCAGCTTTGTCTGATCAGTTGGTAGTATCAGAAAAGAGTTTAGGTGACTAGTAATTAGTATATTTTTTAACTAATCTCCTTGAACAACGAAAATCCAGCGTTACATTTTGCTACGTGTGGGGAAATTGTACAGAGGAAGCAAGAACCACTGAAAAGCAACCGTGGGTCCCCGTTAGGCTACATCCTTGTTGGTGTAGTGTTGAACATCCCCCCGTGACTCCATTCAGCCCACATTTCCTCGTGTGCTACCACACTGTGCGAGTCTGGAAATATTCCTTGTACCTTCGTGGTATATCGGGAATCCCCCTCCCTGCTAATAATCCAAATAATTACCAGATTAATAAAATCAACCAACAATTAACTCACTCCTTAATCAACTCATTTAATAAATCTTAAAACTTACCAACGAGACACTACAATACTTTCACTAAGACCACAGCAACAACCCTTTTACACAGGAACTCCATATTCAATTGGCACTGGTCTTTCGCATTTTTATGGTTAATTCAATTTCTGCATATTGTCATGAATGGTGTTTAAATTATCAATGTTGTTGTTATTATAATTCATTTGCAGTAACTCGTTGCTAAGTTTTCAATTCAGTACATTATCTCCTAGAATCAACCATCTCTTTCGTACAGTAAAAACCTTAGATTTTACTTATCATAGGGACCACCTCCTTGGCTTCGCTAGGAGTTGGCCTAAACAGAGGAGCCGAGTATCAAGTGACAGCACTTAGCTCGAGCTTGCCCCCAATGTCGCATCCAGTGGCTTGAAGATTCTGCCACGTTACCCGAGGTGCGAATTAGGCGACAACAGAAGGGCTCTCCTCTTGGGACAACATTGGATCCCAAAGAAGTTAAGAGATTAGATCCCAAGCCAATATGTGCCAAAACTTTTCTCGATGATCTAACAACGTGGAGAAGGTTTCATGGGACTTGTGGACCTATGGGCCATCTACAGTCAACACAAATATACCCCCTGTCTACTCACAAACTTATACAACATTGATTCTTGTGTTGTGGTAGCTTATAATGAACAATTTCCGGCTTGAAATTTTATCAAACATATGGTAAACATGCTACTGTAGGTTGTAGTCTTGACTGATATCATATTCTTACACTATGCTAGTGGATTTTATTGAGTTATTTCGACAAACAGCTAGTACCCCTACTGCTGAAGTTCCTTCCTCCCACCAATTGTCTGCTTATGTTGACTCAGGTTTGATGCAAGTAGTTAAAGATTGTTTAGTTGTCAAACTATTCTCTATGGTTTAGAGAACATTTATGCAGCAATATATATATATGGCAATTCTCCCACAGATATATAATATCATTAACAAGATAAACACAATATTCAAGAGAACATCAATACTATATTTTCAGACTTGAAGTAAACTCTTCCAGATCAGTTTTCATTCATTAAAACGAGTAATACATGCCTGGGAAATGTTGGTTGTAAATGACAGTTGATGTGTGTTAACATAGACTAATAGATTATCCCTTGAAGGAGTTGCGGCCTTCCACAAATTCCCAGCCAACTGATTAGTGAAGCAATGGGCACTTTATTTAAATAATAGCTGAGCTTGACAACGAAAAGCGCCCTTCCCACTGCACAGATTTCCAGAACTACTCACTAACAGGTTGCTCACAAATTTCCTGAGTGTGTACGGTGGTCTGTAGATGGAATATGAAGCCAACAACTTGTCCTTGTATTTTGCTACAGCTACGAACTCTTGTAGCAGCTGAATATGAAGTAGAGTATAGGTTCACTGATAAAATAGATGTGAATCTTCTTCCCACAAACCAATAGCGACCCCCTGAATATGAAGTTCATTATAAAAATGAAAATCTTAGAAAATGGCCATGATATTTACTCCCACTTTTGGCAGAGAGTAGGAAATGCGCCTTCTCCACAAAATGAGCACGTGTGGTTGCTGGATGTTGTGCCCAATATACCTTATACCCTGAATATGAACATTCCCAATGCGCCCTAGTCTCTAGCTACCAGTTACTCAAAGGGTGAATGCGTCCTCCTCAAACATAGAAAGGAAAGCATATGAAGTCTTCAAATCTGTAGCAGATGGATACCCTCTTCAAACAGTGAATCCTTCCTTGGAATTTCCTCTAGAGACTCGGTCTGCAAATGCAACCTCTAATACAAATCTCTGCATTGAAGAACCAAGAGAAATCTGGAGTGATCTCTCCTCTATCAAGAGCTAGGGTAGATGGTCACACCATCGAAACTCTTCACCTCCTCCTAGGGTTTCGTCCAAGAGAAGTTTGGAAACTCAAGAGCTTTCAATTACGAAATGCAAATAGACAAAAATGAGGAAATGAGCTCTCATTTCCGTTTTTATAATTTCACTCTCCCTCTTTTAGTGGCTTTTCGACTTCCCTTGACTTTTCTCCATTCAAAATTTAATAGAGTGACTTTATGTAGAAAAATCCTTCATCCCACCTTTTAATTTTTAAATTGAGCACTTTATGACTTAACTTTAATTTCTCCACTCAATTTATCATAAAGTGACTTTTATAAAATCACTTTAGATAAATTAATTACTAATGTCACTTTATAAAGTCTTTTCGGCTTGGGTGACGTTAATAATTAATTAATTCCCTTTTTGTAGACTATAGCCTACGGGAATTGGATAGGCTAATGAGTCGCTCGTGGTGACTACTCGGAAAGGGACATTACAATCCTCCTTTCCCGAAATTGCTTGTCCTCAAGCAATCGCAAGTTGGGGTGTTGTAATATTTGTTCACTCTACCAAGTGGCATCCTCCATAGGCATATGTCTACATTTGACCAAGTACTCCCGAATGACCTTGTTTCTCAATCTCCTCTCAGGGACCTCCAATATCTCCTCCGGATCTAGAATCAACTAATCTTCCTCATCCAATGGGGATAGCTTTATAGATGTTGTGACTTGTTGCCCCAATGCAAGATACATGAAAGACGTTATGGATCTTGCTTCCCTCCGGACGCTCCAACTCGTAAACAACCTCCCCCGCTCTCCTAGCGACCCTATACGATCCATATAAACGAGGCTTCAATTTCTCTCTGCCACTTCGCTTGAGTGAAGTCTGACGAAAAGGCTGAAGTCGCAAAAACATTAAGTCTCCCACCTCGAAGCTACGCTATGTCCTGTGCCTGTCTACATAAACTTTCTGCTGGTTTTGAGCCATCTATATGTTTTCCTTGAGCACTCGAAGGATGTCCTGACTCTCTTGGATCCAATCCTTTGCTTTTGGAGCCCTGCTATCCCCAAAGGCTACTTCCACAAATGAAGTGGCATCGTACCCATATAATGCTCTAAATGGTGACATGTCGATAGACATGTGGTAGGTGGTATTGTAGCAATACTCACCTAAATGTAGCCTTCTGATATGTGCCTTCTGTTGCCATGTTACATAGTTTCTCAGATAGCCTTCAATCCATTTATTAACAGTTTCTATCTGCCTATCTGTCTAGGGGGTGGTAACTGATGCTCGGAGTCAATTCTATGCCAACCAACCTGAAAAGTTCCTTCTAAAAACCCCCAACGAACCGGCTATCCCTGTCACTAACAGGGTTTTTTGGCAAACCATGTAAGCAAAACACCTCCCTAAAAAACACTGCTGCCACCTAAGCTGCTGTAAAGTTTGAGGAAATCGCGAAGAAGTGAATGAATTTCGTCAACCAATCTACCACCACATAAATGCAATCTCTTCCCTGAACACGTGGCAGTCCGGTGATGAAGTCCATGGAGATGCTTTCCCATTTCTGCTCCGCGATGGGTAATGGTTGTAGGAGTCCTACCGGATGGTTCAGTTCAGTTTTGTTCTGTTGGCAGATTATGCATTCCCTCACATGCCTTAGTACATCATCTTTGAGGCATTTCCAAGAGAACCTCTCCCTGATCTAGCAGTATGTTTTAAAATACCCTTGATGCCCTGGGTAATGGTTGTAGGAGTCCTACCGGATGGTTCAGTTCAGTTTTGTTCTGTTGGCAGATTATGCATTCCCTCACATGCCTTAGTACATCATCTTTGAGGCATTTCCAAGAGAACCTCTCCCTGATCTGGCAGTATGTTTTAAAATACCCTTGATGCCCTGCAGTCGGAGTATCATGTGTGGCCCTCAATATATTCTCTTTGAACTTGGATTCCGGTACTAAGTATATCCTGTCTTTGTAGAAAATGACATCATCCACTACCTTATACCTGTCATCCTGTACCAGGCCATCCAATATCTTGCAAGCTAATTTATTTTTGGAATATTCCATGAGAAGGTGGGACTTCTAGTCTGTCGAAATATCCATCAATGAGCAAGTTGTCGGTTTCCTAGAAAGGGCGTCAGCAACAACATTCTTCTCCCCTTTTACATACTTTATATCAAAATCGTAAGCCTATATCCTACTGACCCAAGTCTTTTTGTTCCAAGAAGTACTTCAAACTATTATGATCAATCCTTAGCACAAATCTATTGCCTACTAAGTATTGTCTGAACTTAGCCAATGCGTGCATGATAGTGAGCATCTCCTTGTCGTATATAGAATGGAGCCTTTCCGGCTCCCTAAGCTTCCTGCTCTCAAAGGCTACCTAAATATTGTTTGAACTTAGCCAACGCGTGCATGATAGCGAGCATCTCCTTGTCGTATATAGAATAGAGCCTTTCCGTCTCCATGAGCTTCCTGCTCGCAAAGGCTATTGGGTGTTTGTTCTGCATCAAAACTGCCCCAACACCAATGCCTGAGGCATTGCATTCCAGCAAGAAGCGTTGGCTGAAGTTTGCTAGTGTCAATACCGGGCATGTACTCATTACCTCCTTGAGCCTATCAAATTCCCTCTGTGAATCCTCTATCCATCTGAAAGCCCTTCTTTTTGTCAGATCTGTGAGTGGAGCTGCTAATTGTGAAAACCCCTTCCCGAATCGCCTGTAGTACTGGCACAATCCAAAGAATCCCCGTAACTCAGTAAGGAAACTCGGTGGGGGCCAATCTAGAATAGCCTGGATCTTCTCTTGATGGACTTGTACACCCTGTGCACTGATCATGTGGCCCAAGTATAATATCTCTGTAAGCCCGAACTCGCATTTGGAGGCTTTGGCATACAAGAATTGTTCCTCCATAATGCCCAGTATCTCATCTAAATGTCTCATATGTTCATCCCAAGTTCTATTGTATATTAAGTAATCATCAAAGAATACAAGCAAGAATTTTCTCAGTTGCTTCCTAAAAATATGATTCATGCAAGATTGGAACTAGTCAGTGCATTGGTTATAGCCCAAATGGCATAACCAGGAATTCACAGTGTCCATAATGGCATCTGAAAGTTGTTTTATGCACGTCCTGTTCTCTGACCCTAATCTGATCGTAGCCTGACTGAAGATCAATCTTTGAGAAATATACTGATCCATGCAACTCTCCCAACAACTCATCGATCCTGGGTATAGGGTACCTATTCTTAATAGTCTTCTTGTTCAAGGCCCTATAATCGATACACATCCGCATAGTCCCATCTTTCTTTTTAACCAGCACAACTGAAGATGCGAACGGACTAGAACTCGGTCTGATATGTCCCATAGCCAACAACTCCTTGATCGCCTTCTCGATTTCATCTTTAAATGCCTTTGGATGCCTGTAGGGGGTGGTGATCACAAGTTTGGCCCCTTCTTCTAATTCTATGGTATGCTCAAAGCCTCTATCTGGTGGCAGCCCTGGGGGAATCTCTCCAAACACCTTATCATGCTCTCCCAAGAGGTGTTGTATGTCTACGTGATACTATTGACCTTCATGACAAGACTTCTGGGTGGTGATCAAACACTCCACTGCATATGCCACATGGCCTCGCCTGAAAAGAGCCTCCATCTGTGGGATTATATAATTCTCGGAGCTTCATTGGACATGCCTTGTAGAACTACCCTTGTGCCCTCGAGGGTGTTGAAACCCATCTCCATGGTGTAGTAATCGGTGGTAATGGATCCTAGAGTGTTGAGCCATTGTACTCCCAAGACCACGTTGATATCTGCCAAGTCCACTATGTAGAAGCCATCTATCATGCTATAGTTTCCCATTGCCAATATCAGTTGGGGGGCCATCCGCATACATGGCATGATCTGTCCTCCTGCTATCTCTACGCTAAACCCCTCAAACTCCTGGGACTGGATGCCCCATCTCGCTACTAAGGTAGAGTCAATGAAGTTGTGGGTAGCTCCACCATCAATCAGGATCGTAACTCTCTGCCCTCCAATGACCCCTCTGACACGAAAAGTAATAAAATTTGGGAGTGGTCGATAGTGTGGCAATGTTCCCTCTCTGACGTTGTACGAGGGGTTGTTGTACCTATGGTTGTTGTACCTGTGGGTGTTGTACCTGTTGAACCTGTACCTATGGGTGTTGTATTTATTGAGCCTGTACCTGTGGTTGGCCCTCATCATGATCCTGCTCCGTCTCATCCTCCTCATCGTTGTCCGACACCACCTCTATGTAATGTACCTTGCATTTTCTCATACATCGATGTCTCGGCTGCCATAGTTCTTTGCAACTAAAGCACAATTTCTTTCTTCGCAACTCGTTTCGGGTTTCTTCATTCAACCTATTGTTCCCGGATCCTCCCTTTTGAAAAGGTCTCTTGTCTTTACCCTTCTGTGGAATGAAAGGCCTGGACGGGTTTTTATTCTTGGGCACAGTATCTTCCATATCCCGACTGCGTGTAATCGCATCCTGTAGAGTAACTGGCTTGAAAGCGTTGACCCATCCACGCAATGGCTCAAATAGCCCTTTTGTAAACAACATGATAAGTCTGGCCTCTGAGATATCGGTCACCGTAACTGCCAACCTCTGGAACTTTGTGATGTAGGCATCTGGAGTCCCTGTCTGTTCTAGTTGAGACAACTCCCTGAAGTGTACTTCTAGATCCTTCTTGTCAAATCGGTTGATCAAACTCTGAGTGAAATCCAGATTGGAAGTAATGCCGACATGTCCTAAGGTGACCAATCCATGGTACCACCACTCATGTGCTTCCCCTTCCAAATGTAGAGTGGCATATTTGATAGCTTATGTTTCCCTCATGGGGTTGAATTGGAAATAAGTATCAATCTTATGGACCCATGCTCTTGTCGTGCATTTGTTGGAGCCATCAAACGAAGGGATATTCAGTTTCCCCATCTTCCACTGCAAGTCAAAGTTTTGTTGCATCCGACCAAAGTCTCTGGGTTTGTTTCGATATTTAATATTGCAGAACTCCTGGAAAGAAATGTTGGTTTGAAAATCCGTACCCAAACCCGTGTACTCTACTAAGTAATCAATGAAGTTGTCTCCTGGCACCAATTGCCCCGGTTGTACCACTGGCTGATCAATCAAGAAGTATGGCAGTGTTGGTCTAGTAGTAGTTTTGTTGCTGACCCCTGTGTTGGGTGGCGGAGGAATATTTGCGATGCTTCCTTCTGCATGAAACCCATTTCGACCATTCGAACACTCCGCACCATTGTTGTTCCTCCCTTGCGAATTTACTAGCAACTGCATCATGAGGTCAACCAGTTGCTGCTGTCCTCTAGCTAGATCATTCAAAATGGTTAAGGTGCTATCATTTCTTGGTGGTTCCCTGTTTGGTTCACCCCTGCTGCCTCCAAATAACCCATGCTCGCTGCCCCCAAGAGGATCATTTCTGTCCCCCATCTCTTCACTCACAAACTCTGGTTGCTCCTCTTCTTCTTCCAAAAATTCTTCTTCCTCTGATTCAACCAGCCCTTCCCTGTATTCTGATAGGAAAATGTGTCTAGGTTCACCTGGTCTTCTCCTCCTGTATGTGGGGTGTTCAGTACTTTCCGGATTCATAAAATTTCATGAAACCACAAGCGGGCAGGACTTAAGGCTCTGATACCACTGTAATATCCCAAGCCAATATGTACCAAATTTTTTCTCAATGATCTAATCACGTGGAGAAGGTTTCATGGGACTTCTGGACCTATGGGCCATCTACGGTCAACACAAATATACCCCCTGCCTGCTCACAAACTTATCCAACACTGATTCTTGTGCTGCTGTAGCTTATACTAAACAATTTCCGGCTTGAAATTTCATCAAACATATGGTAAACATGCTACTGTAGGTTGTAGTCTTACTGAGATCAGGTTCTTACACTATGCTAGTGGATTTTATTGAGTTATTTCGACAAACAGCTAGTACCCCTACTGCTGTAGTTCCTTCCTCCCACCAATTGTCTGCTTATGTTGACTCAGGGTTGATGCAAGTAGTTTAAGATTGTTTGGTTGTCAAACTATTCCCTATGGTTTAGAGAACATTTATGCAGCAATATATATATGGCAGTTCTCCCACATAGATATATAATATCATTAATAAGATAAACACAATATTCAACAGAACATCAATACTAAATTTCAGACTTGAAGTAAACTCTTGCAGATCAGTTTTCATTCATTAAAACAAGTAATACATGCCTGGCAAATGTTGGCTGTAAATGACCTTCCACAAATTCACAGCCAACTGATTAGTGAAGCAGTGGGCACTTTATTTATATAAAAGCTGAGCTTGACAACAAAAAGCGCCCTTCCCACTGCACAGATTTCCAGAACTACTCACTAACAGGTTGCTCACAAATTTCCTGAGTGTGTACGGTGGTCTGTAGATGGAATATGAAGCCAACAACTTGTCCTTGTATTTTGTGGACTCTAAAACCCAACAGCTACGAACTCCTGCACCAGCTGAATATGAAGTAGAGTATATGTTCACTGATAAAATAGATGTGAATCTTCTGCCCACTAACGAATAGCGACCCCCTGAATATGAAGTTCATTATAAAAATGAAAATCTTAGAAAATGGCCATGATATTTACTCCCACTTTTGGCAGAGAGTAGGAAATGCGCCTTCTCCACAAAATGAGCACGTGTGGTTGCTGGATGTTGTGCCCAATATACCTTATACCCTGAATATGAACATTCCCAGTGCGCCCTAGTCTCTAGCTACCAGTTACTCAAAGGGTGAATGCATCCTTCTCAAACATAGAAAGGAAAGCATATGAAGTCTTCAAATCTGTAGCAGAAGGATACCCTCTTCAAACAGTGCATCCTTCCTTGGAATTTCCTCTAGAGACTCGGTCTGCAAATGCAACCTCTAATACAAATCTCTGCATTGAAGAACCAGGAGAAATCTGGAGTGATCTCTCCTCTATTAAGAGCTAGGGTAGATGGTCACACCAACGAAACTCTTCACCTCCTCCCAGGGTTTCACCCAAGAGAAGTTTGGAAACTCAAGAGCTCTCAATTACGAAATGCAAATAGACAAGAATGAGGAAATGAACTCTCATTTTCGTTTTTATAATTTCACTCTCCGTCTTTTAGTGACTTTTCGACTTCCCTTGGCATTTCTCCATTTAAAATTTAATAAAGTGATTTTATGGAGAAAAATCCTTCATCCCACCTTTTAATTTTTAAATTGAGCACTTTATGACTTAACTTTAATTTCTCCGTTCAATTTATTATAAAGTGACTTTTATAAAGTCCACTTTAGATAAATTAATTACTAATGTCACTTTTTAAAGTCTTTTTGGCCTGGGTGACATTAATAATTAATTAATTACATTTTTGTCGACTATAGCCTACAGGAATTGGATAGGCCAATGAGTCGCTCATGCTGACTACTCGAAAAGGGACATTACACAAATCGTGGAGTTTATTAAGTACTCAGGTGCGTCCTTTAATGCTTCCTGGAATATTGCTAGCCGACAGTATTTATAAATGGATGCATCCAAAAATTTCGCTAAGCAGTGACATCTACGGGACCCTCATCGTCTCATTGAGTTTGTTCATCAATCTCAACAACTGAGGGTTTATTTTTATCAAGCTACTATTCCAAGACAATATGGGGACGTCGAGGGTTTCAATTGTTATATTATAGGGTTCGGTTGTTTGACTTCATACTTATATATCGTATACCAAAACAGCGTCAAGGTACAATGACTATGCTTCGTCAATATCAACGAGGTTTTGTTACTATGCACCAAGGTTTTATCGTAACGTCATAAAGCTATCATCAAACAAATAAAGCAAGTTGGAAGCCAGTATATGTGGAAGCTAACTTAGAGCTATTGAAAGATTTGTGATCATCTAGAACTTGGAATTAATGCAGTGGAATTATTACCAATGTCTGAATTTGATGAGTTTAAGTTTCAAAGGAATCCAAATCCTCATGATCACACGATAAATGTATGGGGCTATTCTACAAGGAACGTCTCTGATGAGCCAGTTTACACTCAAGTTAAAGGGGAGTTGCAAATGTAGGATATACCACTGGATCCCAAGGAAAACAAGACTAGAGACATATGGCATGTTTGCATCGAGAATTTGCCCTTCAATGGAGTTTTGCATTGTGTGGATGGACCTCAAGGTTGGCACACAGGTCATCATTTTGACAAAAAACTTATTTCAATAGATCCTTATGTTGTTGTAGTAGTTGTGTGAGGCATATCCTCGTAGGTCAGCCCAATAAAGAACACAAGTCGGCTTAGAAGAAGATTCCAGAATTCAAGTCAGACCCAATGAAGAAGACAAGTCGGCCCCAGTGAAGAAGACAAGTCGGCCCCAAAAAAATTAAATTGCCAACATCATAGAGTATAAATAGAGGCATCTCACTTCATTTTCACATCAAGCAGTCAAGCAAGTTCGCTAAAGTGGAGAAAGGAGTTCGCTACAGCTAGTAGAAGATTGATTTTGGGTTCTCCAATCTTGGAGAAGTTTCCCTGTGTTCTTTGGCTTTATGCTACTATTATCTGGATGTACATTGATCGCTAAAAAATTTATCTCTATTGGAAGGTGCAAACTCGAGGAAGACATATAGCTTTGTCTATGGTTTTGAGGTGATTGATTATCACCGCGGTTAAACGAGCTCCACATTTATTATTCTTTCTGTGCTTAGTCATTCTTTTGGCAATCCTGGTTATACTACTAAAAATTCTAACATGGTATCAGACCAGTGCTAAAAGAAGTCATTGTCGAAAAGTAGGGCTCCACCTTTTGGAGTGTTTTCAACCTCAAACGATCAAGGAGCATAGGGCAACTCGCCCTAGTAGAGCGCATTTTTCTATGGTGGGCAAATTCAGTTTGTTGGAAGTTCATGTTTTGACCTAATACTATCGGGGTCAAGACCTAGGGCTCCTTGGATCTAGCACTTATGTCCATGGTTTTGGCTCAACTTACCTTGCTCCAACTCACCTCAGTAGGGCGCATCTATCTGTGGATTCAGATTTGAAAGTCTCCATACTTCATCTTTGACCTAGCCCCTTCTAAGGTTTCTGTAGGAGTTCTTCAGGTTACAGTTAGAAGATCAACATGAAGGGTAGACTTAGACTTGACAGGAAGTTGACCACATAACCAACTAGGTGGGCAACCATGTACCATGTACCTTGAAGACGAGAAAGATGTACTTGACAAAGTTTTACAAGCGAGGCAACTTTTCCTCTTTCTCTTCTTGTCTTTTCACCATGAAATTGTCGCACCCCTGTGGGGGAATATTGTAAGGATATGCTAGCATGATGGTCAAATGTTGCAATACTTAGTTGCCTAAAACTTTATCATTAGGAAAGACCTTTCATCGAGTGTTTTTTCCTTGGATGATTAAAATTCATTTTTTAGTGATTTTAATTATCTGAGTTTTTCACTCAAAATTCCCCCAAAGTGGTGAAAGTCGTTCTAGTGATCGATTTTGCGTGGCGATTAAGGCCTAGGAGTGTTCTATATTACCATGCTAGACATTATCTAGAGTCTTGCAAAATTTCATTAGGTTTTGCCTGGGATTTTTTTAATTTTTTGTGATTGAAAAATGTCCCTCAACATAAAAAAGTTGTAATGTAAAGAGAGTTAAGTGGCACCTAATGTCCATAAATATGGGTATGTGTACTCAAAATCAATGGCATGAGACCCCCTACACCCTTGTACCAAGTTTTGAGTCAATCCATTGAGTTTTGATAAGGTTTTGGGCATATTTTCCAAAGTCAGTCAAGAAAATCAGGAAAATTGGCCATTAATTAGAATGGCAAAATTTTGTAAAGTAACTAAGGGCACTTGGGGACAGGAAATTAAGTTTCCAAATGTTATATTATGTTCCTAAGGTGACATTAGAGGCAAAAAGGGGGGCCCCAGACAAGTGTTTCTTAAGTTTGAAGTTGCCCTCTCTAGGAAGTGTGCCCCCTCTCCATGGTCCTTCCCCTCTCTCATTTGACAAGTGGCAAGCATGCACATGGGGTCCCCTCTCACTCTTTTCCTACTTAAGGAGGCTTCCCCTCCTCATTTGGGTTACAATCACTCTTCTTTCTCAAGCTATCTTGCTATTCTTGCTCTCTTGCTCTCATTTTGAGAATCATTTTGTAATTTCCAGCCATTATGGTTAATAAAGAAAACTCTTTGGGGAGAGATTGGGTGTATTGCTCATTATGGATAGTGTGCTCATGTTTTCCATTGCTATCATATGCCATCGAAGATCAAGAAGAAAAATGTTTTGCTTGGTGAGAAATATTGCAATTTTGTAGTAGATTTTATGAGTTTTTCTTCCTTGTATTTGAAAAGTTCATGTATTTCCTAGTTGAATAGTATGATTTTTCAAGTCATTGTTAGAAACTCAACTCTCTTGTTTGTGTGAAGCAAAATCTTTCAAGTTGCAGGTTATCTAGAGTGGAGAGTGGGATTCTTTGGTTAGATGCCCCACTTCTTCAAGTTGAAGAGCAAACAGCACTTTTTCCTCACCTAGTTTCTCATAAAATTAATGCTTCTCTAACCCATCTAGGGTTTCTCCAACATCCATCAAGGCTTCAAGACCATTTCCAGGTTCCTCAATGTCTTCAGCAAGATGGTGGCTTCAAGATCCAAGCTTGTGGGTACAGGGACCTTGTCAACTGGGTACAAGGTGCTTCAAGGCACAAACCCACGTTGTAAGGGATCAAGACACTGCAAGTGGGACTTGGTGGCATCAATGACATCCTGTGGGACCACTGCAAGTCCATGTTGGCATCGATGACAATTTCATCAACAAGATTCCTACATGACAGAAGGATTCTAGCATGGATTCAGCCCATGTGATTGGTTTCCGAAAGGAGAGCTTATACAGATTGAGCACACAACCAGTTCAAGCACTCGTACATGATTCCACCAGTTTGGGTGAGTTATGGCACCGGAGACTCATTCATCTACACTATAGAGCTCTCCCATCTTTGAGGACAATGGTAACGTGACTTCCAGTATTCAGCATAGATCGTGATGGTGTTTGTAGAGGATGCGCACTAGCCAAGAATGCCAAGAGATCTTTTCCGAGCTGGAAGAGTAGGTCCAAAGGGATTTTGGATCTAATACATTTTGACTTGGGTGGACCCATGGCAGTTCCTTCATTGGGTAGATATCACTATTATGTGACCTTTATTAATGATTACTCTCAGAAGACTTGGATCTACTTCCTTAGATCTAAGGAATCTGAGGAGGTCCTATACAGATTCAAGGAGTTCAAGGCACAAGTCGATGATGAGATTTTCCTGAGCCAAGGAAAATACACCATTGAGATACTGAGAAGATTTCATATGATGGACTACAAGTCCATGGCCAGACCGATCGTTGTGAAAGTGAAGAAGCTGAGAGATTCTGCTTCCGATTCAGATTCGATTGATCCGATGATGTATCGCTGGCTAATTCGATCATTGATGTATCTAGTCAACACTAGACCAAATATATGTTTTGAAGTGGGTGCCCTCAGCCAGTTCATGTGCGAGCCTAGACAAATACATTGGGTTGTTGCAAAACATGTGTTGAGATATTTGAGTGGCACTTTGGGATTTGTCCTGAGATATGCTTCAAGTGGTGACTTGAGGTTGCAAGGATTTTCCTATTTTGATTGGGCCAGGAGTGTTGTGGACAGGAAGAGCACCTTCGGATGTTGCTTCAATCTAGGATCTGTTGTGATTTCCTGGTGCAGCAGGAAGCAAACCTCAGTAGCACACAGTACTATAGAGGCCGAGTATATTATCGTATGTGTTGCAGCTCGAGAAGCTGTGTGGCTTTGGAAACTCATTGCGGGATTGTTTGGCCAGACTCTAGAGCTAACGTTGATTCCCTGTGACAACTAGAGTTGTGTGCAGCTACAGTGAATCCAGTATTCTGCGACAAGTCGAAGCATATTGAGGTACAGTATCACTACATTAGTGATATGGTGCAGAGAGGTGCGGTCGAGCTACAGTATGTCCCGATAGATGACCAGACTACAGACATTCTTACCAAGCCGCTTCCCAGGATAAAGTTTGTATACTTTCATGAACGGCTTGGTGTGACAGAGAATGCGTCCCTCATTGAGAAGGAAGGTTGATTTTGTTCCCAGGCGCTCTGAGAAGGAGTGAGGAGGATGGATTCAGGATTATACCCTCGTTAAGAAGGAAGGATGGTGATCCTATGTGAACACCTATGGAAGGTGACAGTGACTCTGTGTGAACTCCTGAGTCCTACACTTGTGGACTGTGATTTTGTGTGAACACCTGAGTTTTGTGTGAACTCCGGATGATTATGTGTGAACAACCTGTCTTGTGTGGACTGAGGTTCTGTGTGATATGATATGAGTTCTGTGTGAACTCTGGACGATTGTCTGTGAACTCTGGACGATTGTCTGAAGTTTGAACACCCTGTCCTGTGTGGACTAAGGTTCTGTGTGAACCGATGTGAGTTCTGTGTGAACTCAGAATGATTCTGTGTGAACATCCCATACAACCAAGACTATGACTAGTAATTTATGCCTTTATTCATTGCCACATTTAGTCATGGAAAGAGCCTTCATGGAGATGCCCAAGAGTAACAACTGTTGAAATCCATTAATACTTGATATCCTATTCTGTAATTTTGTTTTTATTATTTTACTTTCCTGGTGTGTTCTTCATATTATGTGATTATTTATTGCTAATTATATAATTTGCCTTTAATAATGAACCCTCAGCTGCACAAGCATTAGCTGGAAACAAAGGAAACAAAATGATAGCAATATAGCTATTTAGTATTGTTATATAGACATTGTTTATAAGAAAGAGAAATATTAAGTTTTAAGTTTTAACATGCCAGCAATAGCAAACATATTAAGCATAAGAACAGCTGAAGGAAATGGAAGAACAAGCTACCTTCTTTGCAGCTGCAGATGCCCCACCTTCATCCAAAGCCCGCTTCATAATGTTGCTTTGACAAGGACCAAAAACACAGCTGCAAAAACAATTGTTTAAGGTCACTAAATATCTCAGGATAGTAGAATTTTACCTTAATAATGTCTATCAGCTAATACTTGGAAACGGCAGAAGTAAACTTGTGGATTGAATAGTGTCACAGGAATTGGCAAATTTAGGAGAAGATTTTCAATTTTGTTGATTTCTGTAATGAAAGCCACATTATAACTATATATAAATAATGTGACATTTTTTTGTCTGAGCCAACAAGCACTAAGAGATTGCTATAAGACGGGAACCTTCAATCAAAAACCTTCAAAAAATC
Source organism: Pseudotsuga menziesii (assembly GCA_001517045.1). Lineage (NCBI taxonomy): Eukaryota > Viridiplantae > Streptophyta > Pinopsida > Pinales > Pinaceae > Pseudotsuga > Pseudotsuga menziesii. Next base: position 206,705 of record LPNX010394882.1, on the reverse strand, counting down.
AGAATTTCATGGGTGCATAAAACCCTAAGCATGCAATGCAGGATTATCAAGCATACAAAGAGGGGAAATAGGAAATAATCCAACCTAATTGGGCCAGGCTGCAAGACTTGAAAGAAGCAACTGCATTTAACCCAATGGATTGTTTGGCCAACTTTGTTTCAACTTTCCACTCAATCCACTGCATATGAAATATCTATATCTCTCTTGATGTTGTCAACTACTGACTCTAGATAAACTGGTTGCATGGAAGATAGAAAACAATGGCATATGCTGTGGCTGTAACCAATCTCAGTCATCCAAAGCTTTTGAAATAATGTAAGGTTAAAGTTATTTGGAAGAGGTGTCCTTCAGCCTTTTTATGAAGATCAGGATCATATTAAGTTGGGATTTTGAGTGAGGAGCTAAATTTACTTCTTAAGGGATGGTTATTTTAAGAAGTATAGATCAAATTAAAATAAAAGGGTAAATGTCAATATAAACTAAAACATAACAAATAAAAGGACAACCAATTCCATAATCAAAAGGAATTTTAGATGTTATTCTAAATTCTTCTTCGTACCAAAGGCATTCTGGCTAAAATTACAATTTACATATCCATGAAACAATATTTACCATAGAAGGAACACATAGATTTGTCCAAAGGTAAAAGTTCAATAAGTTGCAAGTTAACCTACAAGACAAAGTACAAAGCAAATGGTTCAGTTGACAAGGCTAGTAACAAAAAGTTTTGCACAAAAAGAAGACATTGATTATGAAGAAAGCTTTGCGCTCGTTCAAAAATGCAAACAAGTAGGTTTATCCACGATACCGTAATTCAAATGGACCATTCATCAGAGATATGTCAAAAGTGCCTTTCTAAAGGAAGAATTCGGAGGAAGTTTACATGGAATAACTCAAGTACAAGAGCATTGTGATGAATGCTTGATTGAATATGCAGATGCATTGTGATGAATGCTTGATTGAATATGTGGACGGCATGAAACACAGAGAGCATGCATGAAGAGTTACAGATGTGGGAGTGCAAACAGCAAGTTAGAGCATAGATGCTGAGATAGAAAGGTTGGCACAAAAAAGCATATGTGTGGGAAGACAAAACGTGATGTGCCCAGGAGAGCATGCATTGGAAGTCAAAGAGACAGACGCATGGCAATGGGAGCAAAAAAAGAAATGGTGAAGACAGACCATTGAGGTAGGATGGTTGAGTAGGTTGGAAAAGTCAAAGGATGAAAGCGAGCAACATATACGATGGAGGAAGATGGAGATGGCGTTGGCCCTAAGATAGAGAAGAATAAGACTATTGATTGGAGTCGAGTAGGTAGCAAGAGAGAGAGATATTGTCCTCAAGAAGATAGTTTTAACTAAAGGAAAATGTATCTGAACGAGAAGGCAAAGAACACTACTAGGAGTGTTGCCATTGAGAAACAAGCATGAAAATGCTATGGAAGTGGTGAGGAGGATGACACCAGATTGGCTGATGTGAGAAGAGAATTTCCATTCAAGTGCTTTAATGCCAAAGGCCAAGGATTACAAAGAAGGGAGAGTATTTGTGGGATTGACAGATTGCAGCCATGAGATAAGTCCAAGAGACAAAGAGCACCATGCATGTTTTGATCTATTAAGAGAATGATTTGCTTTTAGAGATATTGAGGACTTGTGAAAACCAAAGGACGGATCTGTTATGTAATCTGATTGTGTTGAGCCCTCAACAGCTTCCCAAGTCATGTAACTTGGGGCCCCACTTTCAATTTTTGGATCAAGGATCAATGACCTAAATGCTCTCTCTCCTCATGTATGTGTCTCCAAATTCAGCTTGATCCCAGCAAACCAATGGCTGGTATGTTTTTATTGATTAGTTCCCTGAGTAGTCACTGTATCATTTTTCAGTTCGGTATATCCTCTATGATTTTATAATTCTCCCATGATTTCTCTTATCATGTTGCATGCATTGAGTGACTGACAAGAACCCTATGCATTCAATGCTCTTCTAGTTGAATAGATTGCAAACTTTTTTGGTCCTTATGAGTGAGTCTAGAGTAACTTAGATGAAGGAGCTAGATTTAGCCTCCCATACTTGTGTTTTTTGCCTCCCAGGTTTCATCAATGACTTTCAGTTTCCATCCATTTCAACAAACATCTAAAGTTACCTTTAAGCAAAATTTAAAACACTTAAGTTTTCAGAAAGAAATCTCTCCTTAAAAAAAGGCTTTTCTCACGACCTTTTCGTTCCCAAAAACTCTTTCTCGTCGATGTATCAGTGAAGAAAAGGCATTTCCTTGCCAATACATCAATGAGGAAATGCCTTTTCCTCAGCAACTCATCGCAAGCCAAAAGAGAAATTGCAAAACAAAAGATGGGTATATTAGCAATGGAAAAAAGGATCAACTTGAGTTGTGGAATGACCCAGAGACTTGGTAGCACTACACTTCATGTAATATGTCTACGAAGTCATGATCGAAGTGACCAAAAGTTTTTGAACTCGCGGAAATAAACTTGAAAACCTTGTTAGACTTTGAATTAACTTCTTCATTTTAAGTTCAAATTTCTAAAGCATGAATTAAATATATATATAATTTATGTATCTTGTTGTGATGTTACTGAGCTATTGGTGTTGAGATGGATCGATGGACACTAAAGAAAGAATAGCAAAGATACAGATGCGAGGCAACATGGCAAAGTGATCCCCACCAACACACAGCCAAATAATAGAGGATTGAAGGCTTGCAGCAATACTAGGAAAGGAAAAGCATCACTGATGGAATCAATTGTAGCTGAAGTAAAGGAATGAAGACTAGAGGATGCAGTAAGTGGAATAGCCAAAGCGATATAAGAAGAAAGTGCAAGCTTAAACACTGAACATTTGCATATGAATGACATCAAATCCCAAGAGAAAGAATCTGAATTCATTATTGCTTCAAAAAAGGATAAGCTTTTCCATATTATGAAAACTAGTTTTCAAGGACAAATGATTGAAACCACTTTAATATTCACCTCAAAGACATGTTGAATAGTCAAGTGAGGAACAAGACAAATCCTAGAAAAGGTTTATGCAAAATAAATGTAAATAAGACAAAGAGACATGAAAAGTCAGGGAGGAAGACCAGGAGCCACCTAGAATGCCAAAGGCCATTGGAAGACTAAAAGTCATTCTTATTCTATATAAGATGTACTCTTGACCACATGAAAGGGGGGAGCTTTTGCTCTGATGGGGCTTCTACTTGTAACTTTCTATAAAACTATTTTGCAAAGCTTTAATGAGAATAAGTCATTTTTTGGCCGAGCTATTTTGGAGATGAATTTCAAGTTTCAGATCTCAATGAATAAAACTTCCTGTTTATTTGTTGTATTTTAGAATTGTTGTGAGAATGTTTTCCTATACTAAAAACTATTCTGCTATAGAAGTAGCATTTCTTTCTCTAACTTGTCTCTAGAATGCTTATGCTATAGCCGTGGGTATAGTAATGTAATCAGCTGCTCATTTTTTAAATTGTTGGGGTGTCCATTTGGTTATTTATGTTTCTGCTCTTGTTCATACGGTAACTATTGAAGATCGAGACATTTACATATTTGCTTATGCGTTCACGTGTCTGGTTCCGTTAGTTAGCCCAAACATCATTCTGTATTCTGCATCTTAGATTAGCTGCATTTAATATATTGCATTTCAAAAAATCCAAAATGGTGGATCTGGCTGCAAGAAATAAAACCTCAAACCATAATGATTGTCAAGCCATAATCCGAATGGATTCTCTAATCCAAACAATGTCAGGTCTAATTGGGACCTTTCACCAAAAGTAACCCCTACTGTTTGCACAGTGCCAATTCCACCCTGTCAACAATATTTGTTGCTAGAAGGAGGGTCCATGGCAAGCTACCCTGTGTAGAGATACATTCTCTTTCTGTATGAACTATTTATGGATTTGCCCAAATCCCTACATGGGGGGGCAACACTACATTGGACCTTCAAGGACCTCTGCATGACCTCCCAAGAAAGGCAGTTGACCTCTTGTCGAAATTCGATGATGAAAGATACACAACAACAATTGAACATATTAGGAAATATGAATGTACTTTGCATTTGCTTAATATCCTTCATGAGGATATTGTTTGTAGATTGTTTCCTTTCACTTTCAAAGGTAAAGCTTCAAGTTGGTATGATGCCTTACCCATTGACAATTCAAAACCAGTTTGATTTTAAGTAAGTGTTTCAAAATGCTTATGATTAAGGTTACAGTGTGCGTGGAATGCATCGAAAACTTTTTGAAATCAAAATGGAAGAGGGAGAATCCATTTGACATTTCAACACAAGATTCCATCAAGCATATTATCGCTTCCATGACAACCACAAACCTTCATGACCAATCGTGTCTAGATGCTATGTACAAGCTATCCCTAGGGCAATAGCTATGCTTATTTTACGAAAGGGGATAACTGATTTTAATGAAACCTATGAGGAGGTCCAAATACTTGCTAGAGATCTGAAACAACATCCTTTCACTATGTCTTACTCCTTTGATGGCACTGACACAAAGAGTGATGAAGTGGAATTAATCGAATCAAAACCTATGTTGCACAAGGACCTATTCCCCCAAAAATTTCATTTCTTTCTTGTGTTCCTGCATTTCGAGGACTTTGGAACTCCTCCAAAACATCCCTAATTTATCAAGGACTCCAATGGGGACTTGGCGACTTCTAAATCGTACCCGTCAAAATTGAGGACTTCTCAGGAACATCCCTAACGTCCCTCGGCCAATCGAGGACTCCTGGATATCCCCCAAGCTACATAATTGAAAAAATAAATTGGAAATAAAAACCTAGCCTAATAGCTAAGGGTCCTAACGTACGATGTTGGGAGCAGGGAACAGGAGCGGAGCGAAAAGCGAAATTTTCAAAAGCTCCTATTTCGGCAGCGTTTCTTGTATAGTATATATTTTCATATATTTTGATGAATTTATATCTAAAAAACATGCAGGATGCTAAATTAGCTATAGATAGCATGGATTAACCATATAACATCAATCATCTAGTAGTTATAACTTATAAGGTTGTCATCAAATGATCAACCATAACAGCTTTTATAGGAGCTTGGCAAAGAAGGGAAGTACCATAACATTTTCATCAAATGATCAACCAAGTATAGGAGCTTTTAGTATAGGATAGGTAGGGAGCACCTCAAGAGCACACTCCCAAAATTGGGAGCATTTTGGGAGCAAGCTCTCAGAGGGAGCGAGCTTTAGGAGCGGGAGCGGGGGGGCTCCCCCACAACAAAGGTCCTAATTCCTCTAACTTGTCGCACCCTCCCATTCCCTCTACTCTAACCTAATCTACAGTCCAACTCACTCACACTGTCGACTCACTCTACTATCTACCCATCTCTCCAATCACTCTAGCACACCAACGTCGCTCCAGCGGACTAGAACTCCACTTACATGATCGTTGTCAACTCCCATGTTTGCTAGATCCCACACGTCGGTTGTTGCTAGATCGGCTCCCTTATCAGTAGTCCTGCGCACACCCCTCTTACCCAGAAGACAACAACTTGCGGCCCCCTCTCAGCACAGGCTCACATTTGAGTTTTAAACTATCAGAAAATTCAGCAACTTTTTTGTTTAAAAATTTAAATTTTAAAACTTGTAATTTTTGTTTTCAGTTTCATTGTTGAATATATTAGAAATTAAAATTTTCCTTCCAAAAAAATCAAATGGACAGCAACACTCCTACACCTATTGATTGTAAAAAAAGAATAGGGCCAACTAAAATCTCTAGTACAGTCAACTTGAAGAAACCATGGCTACAATTTGTCAAAAAACATTCCCAGAATAAGAGGAAAAACAGTGGTTGCTTGGAGGAACGGCAATGCAAACTTCGTAATCATACATTTAAGGGCAACTACACTAGAGTTTAACATCATCTTTTGGTCGTTCTAGGGGATGGAGTAAAAGGTTGCTCCTCCCCATTGGAAAAAAAAAATTAAATTGTGAAATTTCACATGGCTGCTACAGGGGGCACTGTAGAGGTAGAGCAGGACAATTCTACCATCTATAAATAACAAGATTTTCAGGCTCAAACGAAATCAATAACAAAGACCTAGCTGATTCACCTAAGGGTTGTAGTAAATCTATTTCAAGTAAAAAAGCTAAAAGCAATGTTGATGTGACAAAGATGTTCAATGTACAATGCAAGAATGAGGCGGGTGATGCCATTGTTGGATTCTTCTTTGCCAATGGAATATAATTTAATGCCACCCATTCTCCTCAATACAAACGGATGATGAAAATCACTCCTGTTGGCTCATCATTTCTATTAGATTTTCTTAAAGATTATAGCAATATATCTTAATTGCATTTATCAATAGGATCACTAGAAGATAGACAAAGCGCAGAACAATAACACAAGTATTTTTCACCTGGGAAATCCAATAGGGAGAAAACCCAGCAACCTTCGTCTAGAGATAATAATTCTGAGATCAAAGTACAATGAAGAAAGAAAAGAAAAAATATGGAAATGCTTTCCAAAGATGAAACCCTAAAAACAGTCTTCTTCTAAGTTGCTGTGTAGCTGCACTTCTGCAAGAAACTGCGCACCTCACTTGTGCTGCTGTGATGTGTAATAATAAGGAGAGGCGCCTCCTATTTATATTGTTTTCCCACACAAAAATTAACTGGGGCCGACTTCACTTAGGGGTGCAATAATAATTTTATACTTAATAATTTTAATTTTATTCTTTTATTGCCAGATTTTCACCCCAAGGATTACATTGTTCTTTCTAGGGTTTAGATGAATGATTACAACAAGTTCAACTCCCGAAGGAGGACAATAAGAATAGCTTCTAAAGTTGCACAAACTCCAACACTCCCTCTCAACAAGGAAGCTATTCTTCGGTCTTCATCAACATCTTGATCATCTGGGTTTCATCTGTAAATCTATATTGTCTCCATCATCTCTAAGCGTACTGAAGGCTGTCTTTTATGAATTTGTTCTATCTGGATGTCTGAGAGAGAATGTTTTGCTACCTATCTGTCTCTACTACCGATGGAATACTTCCATTCCTAGCTAGAGATCCCGAATGAGCATACGTGCATGACCGTCTACTACATGTTCGTCTCATCTGTCGATGGAGTACTCCTATGCCTGGCTAAGAACCTGAATGAGTAGAGGTACCTGTGCAATCACACGGCCATCTACTACCTGTCCGACTCATTTGCCGATGGGATTACTCCCATACCTGGCTGAGAACCTGGACAAGCAAAGGCACCTATGTGAACCCGACCATCTATTACATGTCTTTCTCATCTGCTGATGGGATTTCTCCCATACCTGGCTGAGAACCTGGACGAGCAGAGGTACCTAGGCAAGAGTATAGTGAGTGTCTCTCAGTCATCTCTCCCTCTCAAGGATGGATACATTCTCTTCTACTCCAAGTCTTCCGCAAAAGTATTCAAGTTTCATCCTGGGAAGAGGCTTGGTGAGAACATCTGTAGTCTGGTCATCGGTCGAAATATATTGTAGCTCGACTGCACCTTTCTGCACCATATCACTTATGAAGTGATACTGAATCTCTATGTGCTTTGACTTGTCATGAAATACAGGATTCACTGACATCTGCACACAACTCTGGTTATCACAGTGAATCACGGTTGGCTCTGGAATCTGGCCAAACAAACCTGCAAGGAGTTTACGAAGCCAAACTACTTATCGGGCTGCTGAACTAGCAGCCATATACTCGGTCTCTGCAATACTGAGAGCTACTGAGTTTTGCTTTCTACTGCACCAGGAAATTACTGTAGAACCCAAACTGAAACAACATCCTGAAGTGCTCTTGCTATCTGTAGTGCATCCGGCCCAATCTGAGTCTGTAAACCCTTGCAATTTCAAGTCACATTCTGAATCATATCGTAAACCATATCCCACAGTGCCGCGTAAGTATCTGAGTACATGTTTTGTAGCAATCCAGTGAATCTGCCTCGGTTCGCACATGAACTAACTGAAAGCATTCACAGCAAAACAAATGTCTGGTGCGGTGTTCATCGAATACATCAAGGACCCAATCAACTGGCGATACATGGTGGGATCAATCAAATTTGAATCTGAAGCAGAATTCCTCAGCTTCTTCAAATTTGCATCCATCAGAGTAGCTATGGACTTGCAATCCAACATTCTGAATCTCTTCAGTATATCTATGGTGTATTTTCCTTGTCCTAGGAAAATTTATTTCTGCCTCTGCCATACTTCTAATCCAAAGAAGTAGTGCATCAATCCAAGATCCTTCATTTTGAACTCAAAGGCGAGTTTCTTCTTACACCATAAGATAAGTTTCTCATTTCTGGTAAGAAACAAGTCATCAACATATAGTACCAAAATCAATGACTCATTATTCACAACCTTGTAGTAAAGGTTGGGGTCTGCATCACTCTTGGTGAATCCCAGATTCACCAGGAATCCATCTATCTGTCCATACCAAGCACGAGGTGCTTGCTTGAGTCCATATAACGCCTTTTTCAGCTTGCATACGTGAGACTCCTTTCCATGGACAACATACCCTTCTGGTTGTTCAATATATACTTCTTCCTCAATAATACCATTGAGAAAGGCAGTGTTCACATCCATCTGATGCAACTTCCATCCCATAGCTGAAGCAATAGCAATGATCGATCCGATGGAAGTGTATTGAACCACAGGAGCAAATGTCTCATCATAATTGACTCCCTCTTTCTGAGAACCCTCTAGCTACAAACCTAGCCTTGTATTTTTCAATGCTCCCATCTACTCCATGCGGAGCTTCATGTTCCTCTGTATTCTACAAAATATGTCGTGCCCATCTAGGTATTTTTTGGCTTACTGCCATATCTCGTGGGAGCATCATCTAGCTCAACTGGATCAATGGAACTGATCGTTTTATTCATTTCTTCAAACTCCCTCTTAATCTTTGGCGGGGGAGATGATCTCATCTCTTCATCGTCATCGATCTCCATATTTGATCCTCTTTCTTTTCAGATAGCCATTTCTTCTTCAAAGGTTGCATCCTGCTTGACTTCGATTTGAATTGATCCTGGGTCGTATATTCTGTAATCCTTTGAAGACTTGTGATATCCCATGAATGTTTCCTTCTTGCCTGAAGGTTTTAACTTGGGCACGTGAATGTAGACAAGAAAGTAATTGTCCATCCTGTGACAACCAGGTTCATCAAGGCTCCTTCAATTGTCTTGTTCGAGTCATGACATCAGTGTTGTCGGGTTTCTATCATATGTAATAGACTAGAATCCTTGTCTTTGGGGGATAACTCCCTCTGTCTCTCAGAAGTCAATTGAGTAAATCTTGTTGAAGCAGCATATAGACCGACATCCGTAGAAGCTTTCTACTTCTGATCACCAAATCTCTACATGAGATTATTATGGGTCTGAGAGTCATAATACATACTTCTTTGAGGCTTTATGCTTCCATTCCATCCGTATATCAATGGGATCACTTGTCCTTGTAGATCATGGCATTTCCTACAAGTCAAATCCCGTCTGATGGTTAGCAATATTTCATAATCAATGTATTAACAAAATAATGTAGGCAACCTTTTAGTCAATGCTTTGACACAACACACGTAAGGCCATTATCTAGATGCTTATGGTCTCCATTATAGCATACCATCAAGAGTGTGTACTACTCCAGTATGTTATAAAGGATTCCTCATCCTAGATGGGCTGTGCAGCATGACAGGCTATTTAACTACCTGAATTTTAGGAATGTAGATCTGTGTAACATATATTCAAAAACAACCAAATCTAATCTACTAGAGCATGTAAAAGCAAATACTTATCTTTTGTAGTTTTGTGGGTGGGCTCCCACTGTCAGGGTCCACTAGTCTTCATATGCTTGCTTGACGATCATCTCAATCTGGATCTTCATATCATTTCTTAGAAGAAGAACTCCAAACGATCATCCTTCCTTGGCTCCTTGTGAGGAGGATCTTCTTCTACATCGCAGTTGAAGCTTCATGCTTCCTTTTGATTGACCTTCGACAACTACTGGCATAATGACCATATTTCTTGCACCTGTAGCACTGTATCTAAGATAAGTGTTTCTTCTCTTGTTTCTTATGATCTGGGGGAGGACTTGATCTCATATCTTGGTGCTTGTGATTAAAGGACTTCCTTTCCCTTGCCTTGCCTTTCCTGACATGAGATACGAACGCTTGATTTTCCTCAGGTTGAGTGCCATGAAGTCTTTGGCGTGCTGCGATTCTTGTTTTTTCCCAAGTGCATTCTGCCCATAGCTAATCAAATTTGGGCAACTTGGTCCGACCACTTATAGTTTGGATAAAAGACTCCCAAGATGGTGGGAGACCATTTAGGGTGGTCATAACGAGATCCTTTTCTTCAAGATTGTCTCCACTGGACTTTAGCTTGTCTCAGAGCTCGGTGATCCTCATGAAATATGAGGCAATATCCTCAAACTTCGTCATCTTCATATTCGATAGTTGATTCCTCGATGTGAGAGTCACATTGATGCTACTGTGTTCAAATAGCTTCTTTAGGGTTTTGAACATCCTTCTTGTCGTCGACTTTTCTGAGATCTGAGGAACCAAGTGATCTCTAACTGAGTCCACTAAAATCCTCCTTACTTTGGCATCATCCTTTCTCCAGCGAGGTTTGTCTTCTTCGGCTTATGGTTCTAGGACCTTTGCCTTTACAAACTGTAATAGGTCATTTTCTTCTAGTAGAAGAAGAACCTTAGACTTCCAGGGGATGAAATTGGAAGCCCCTTACAAACGATCTTCAACCTTCATGTTGATCATCTTGACTGTAGATCTGGATCTGAGACCCCGGCAAAGGCTAGGTCTAAAAATGAAAGTTGGAGTTTTGGAAAACTGACTACACAGGTAAATGCGCCCTAGGGAGGCGAGTTCAGTAGAGGTAGAGTCAAGCCAAAACTGTGGAGAAAGTACGTCAAAACTGGAAACCCTAATTTCTGATGTAGCTGCAAAATTAGGCCAAAATTGAAACTTCTCAGAATTGAATTATGTCTTCACCAAAAGGCGTGCCTTCCTTAGATAGAAATTCCCAAGGCTCTTTTTCTGCCAAAAGGTTGAGTGAAGACCTTGAAAGATGAAACCCTAGTTTCGACAGGTTGCCGACAAAGTTCCGGCAATGGCTTCTTCTAGTACTGCCCTGATACCATGTTAGATTTTCTTAAAGATTATAGCAGTATATCTTAATTGCATTTATCAATAGGATCACTAGAAGATAGACAAAGCACAGAACAATAACACAAGTATTTTTCACCTGGGAAACCCAATAGGGAGAAAACCCAGCAACCTTCGTCTAGAGATAATAATTCTGAGATCAAAGTACAATGAAGAAAGAAAAGAAAAAATATGGAAATGCTTTCCAAAGATGAAACCCTGAAAACAGTCTTCTTCTGAGTTGTTGTGTAGTTGCACTTCTGTCAGAAACTGCGCACCTCACTTGTGCTGTTGCGCTGCAGTGATGTGTAATAATGAGGGGCGCCTCCTATTTATATTGTTTTCCCACCCAGAAATTTACTAGGGCCGACTTCACTTGGGGGAGCAATAATAATTTTATATTTAATAATTTTTATTTCATTCTTTTATTGCTGGCTTTTCACCTCAAGGATTACATGTTCTTTATAGGCTTTAGATGAATGATTACAACAATTTCAACCCCCTGGTTATAATAAAATGAGGACAACATTGTTAGATAGAGGGGTCTCAAACATGCAAGGGGTGATGAAAGGCCTTCGAAAATCATGGGTTAAATATGGGTGTTAGAATCATGGATGGTTGGACAAATATTCAACAAAGGCCTTTGTTGAACAACATTGTCACCTCCCCAAGTGGTCCATATTTCTTGAAGGCAATTGATTGTACCGAAAAGATGAAGGATATTTCCTATCAATATGAGGCATTAAAGGATGCAATTTAAGATAATGGCCCAAAAAATGTAGCTAAAGTTATCACAAATGTTGCAGCAATTTGTAGGTCTACAGGGTTGATGATTCAAAGTAGGTACAGGCGTTTAAATAATGCACTCAAAGACGATGGTAAAATTTCTTGATTCACTCACATTATTTTGGATCCAAGAGATGCGGAAATGTTCATTTGCAACCACTATGCCTCTCTAGCTATTTATAGGATTTATGCAAAAAAGGAGTTCTTGAAACCAACAGATACAAGGTATGCCACCTAGTTTATTATTCTTAACCGTATGCAGCTCAACATCGATTTTTCCAATGTCGACTTGGATTCAATACAGCTTCGTCCCAGTGAAGATTTTGGATTTAAAAGGTTCTCGCTATAATCATTCATTAGAAATTAAAATGCCCATGCTGCAATTTTTTTCTTTGAAAATGATATGCAAAAGCAGCTAAGGCGGAGGCTAGAGAATCGGAATCAGAATTGGAAGTTGTAGAATCAAGATTCTTGAACCAAGAATTGGAACTGGAGATCCTTAATTGGGAGACCCAGAATCAAGATATTCTTAATCGAAATCTGTTTTCGCTAAAACTAGCAGGCTTTCCAGACCGCATCACAAGCAACCTTTAATGTGGAGTCAACTATAGTAGTACCTGTTGAATTTCGGTTTTCTTGTTACATAAATAACAATACTAATAATAAATACATAATACATAAACAATATATAAATTAATAGTAAACTAATAATTACTATTACCGTAAGAGGACACGACTCTTCCCAATAGGTGCCTAAGCCATATTTAAAGACAGGCTTTCAATTGTAAAATATCATCAATCATTTTATTCAATATGTATTATTTACTATGAAGATGGATCTCTTCTTTATCCGGATATGGATTCTTCCATAACACATGGACTCGATGTTCCAGTGGTATCAGAGCCCCTTCATGGGCTTGATTTCGGGCCTTTGGCCATCAATTTTATTTCGTTTAAAAAAAAGGAAAAAGAAGAAGTAAAAAAGAAGAAGATAAGAAGATCCCATAAAAAGGAGAAAGAAAAAAAATGAAAAAAAAAACAACATACAGTTTATAAAACAAAAACTTGGTTTTATAAACCACACAAGGTTTTCTTAAGCCCTAATTTGCACATTCACCCCAAAAAATAAACTCTCTCTCTCTCTCTCTCTCTCTCTCTCTCTCTCTATATATATATATATATATATATATTTTAATAGTTAATTGGATTTATTAATAATTAACTATTAAACTCTTACATTAACCATGAAATCAATTAAAGAAGAATTGGATGAAATATTCAATCAATTTATGAGGAAAATGGAAGAAGTACTTGATCGTAAGGAACAATCAAATGAAAAAGTTGTTGACAAGACATTCAATGAAATAAACCAAAAAGGCGAACTAGAGGCCTCCCAAGACAAAGACTTGGAAATTAAATTCCAATCCAACTTTCAAAACTTGCAAGAAAAGCATGGTAAAGACCATGAAAGTGATAGAATTGATGTCTTGGATATTAAATTGAATAACACACCCAGTTTTCATGTCAATAAAGATGAAAATGTGCCCATAGGTGCAAAGGAAAAAGCACTTGCACAATGTTCCCAACCACTTTTGCCAGATAAATCTAATGATCTAATTTATGGAGTTGAAAGCCATGGAAGTAGTCAATACCCACTTAAAAAGCATGAAAGAATTTATAATGGTTCTACAAACACAAGTGTAGATAGTTATGCGAACATGGTGCTCTTTTCAACTATTGCTTACACTCCAAATAATGTTGAATATAGTCATCCCATTGTTATCGAACTAGATGACACAGTAGTTATTGCATCCACATGTTTAGTAATTGCAAAAAGTGGAAGTGAAGATCGACAATTCTTCATAAATGGATTCCAAAGGACGACTTGGAAAACCAATAAGTGCAAGTTGTATTGTTTCAAAAACTTACCACTTAAGAAGGGATTACAACACAAGTTCTAGAATCATGTCCATAGAACGAAATCAATCCAAGATTACAGTGTTCGGGTCATCACTTCAAACACAACCCATAATAAGAGAGCATCAGCACTCTCAGCTTTGAGGACAAAGGTTCCCTTAAGTGAAGGGAAATGTTACATAAATAATAATACTAATAATAAATACATAATACATAAACAATATATAAATTAATAATAAACTAATAATTACTATTACCGTAAGAGGACACGACTCTTTTCAATACGTTCCTAAGCCATATTTAAAGGCAGGCTTTCTATTGTAAAATATCATCAATCATTTTATTCAATATGTATTATTTACTATGAAGATGGATCTCTTCTTTATCCGGATACGGATACAGATAAAGAAGAGATCCATCTTCATAGTAAACCAGCGTAGATACAAATCCTAGGCTCTATCAAGCGCCGAGATGAATCAAATCTCTTGAGATGCAAACCTCTTCTTAGGTATCCATTGATTTGATTCAAACCAAAAGACATATTTTTATTTAAGGTCCACATATAATTTTATTATTATTATTATTTAATATTATTTATGGCCAGCATATAATATTTTTTATTTTGTTAGGAACAAACATTGCATCATTTCCCCACACATGGTTTTAAAACCATATGAAAAGCCCTCCTACAATCATGGGTTGTTTAGGAGGCCTTGCACATGGTCTTAAAACCATTTGCAAGGCCCTCCTAAACCATGTACAATAAAACCATGGGTTGTTTAGGAGGCCTTTGCACATGGTCTTAAAACCATTTGCAAGGCCCTCCTAAACCATGGGTTGTTTAGGAGGCCTTTGCACATGGTTTAAAAACCATGTGCAAAGCCTCATAAACCATGTACAATAAAACCATGAGTTGTTTAGAATACCTTGCACATGGTTTTAAAACCATGTGCACATAGTTTTAAAACCATGTGTAAGGCCAACATTTTTTTGTGTTTTTTTCTTGACCCACATATTTTTTTACGGATAATTAAATTTTTACTTTTTTATTGTTTTGTTAGGTAGGAAGATTACAACATCTCCCCATATTACATTGTTTTTGTGGCCGACATTTATTTTGGCCTATTAGAAAATTTATTTTTATTAATAAAAATAACTTTACAAAAGTGATATTATTTTTTATTTTGTGTTACAAAATCTCCCCCATAATATTCACTATCACTATTATTTTTTGCCGACATGTTACAAACGTTACATCACATTACAAGATCTCTACCATAATATTCACTATCACTATTATTTTTTGCCGACATGTTCTAAACGTTACATCACGTTACAAGATCTCCCCCATACTGGGCTGTAGAGCACCTCTTGATGCAATAATACAAATTGAATAAAATGATTGATGATATTTTACAATTGAAAGCCTGCCTTTAAATATGGCTTAGGCACCTATTGGGAAGAGTCGTGTCCTCTTACGGTAACAGTAATTATTAGTTTATTATTAATTTATATATTGTTTATGTAGTATGTATTTATTAATAGTATTATTATTGGTACCTGTTATCACGAATCCTATAGTTGCCCTGTACGGTGATCCTATCGAGGATGGCAGAGGGAAAAGGCAACTAAAGTGGCGACCTATGATATCAAAGACCTATGAAAAAACTCAGATGTCATGCCAGTCAAAGATACCGACACTTTAGACCCAGTACAGATCCTAAGCCTAGTGGGCGTCCCTATAACCAAAATGACCCTAAAATTAAAGAACGCAAGTGGATAACCTAGGGAAACTTGATTAAATCTCTTAGTAGGGTAGTTAATTAGAATTTGCATAGTTAATAAGAGAAGACGAGTGTCTATGTGAAAAGCCCCAATTTTACCCTAGGGTTTTAAGCATGAAAAATTGGATCTAATGGTAAATGGTGAAATTAATCAAAATTAGACGCTCGGATTGATTGTTAGGTGTAAGATTAGACAATTCGAGGTGAAACTAGCAATACCCAGTTTGCGGAGCTGAAGATACCCACTTCTCCCAAGGAAGGTGTCTTCACCTAGAGGAATGGCTAATGCATTAGATGGGCAAATGGAGTCTAATGGTCACGAAAATTTAAACTAAGGGGTTTTAATTTATTTGCAAGGTGGGTTTTAAGTTTTAAGCCAGCCGCAAACCAGATCCTATAACTCTAAAAATCGAGGGTTTTAAAATGAGAGTTTCGCCAGAGAATTTTATAACTAATGGAATAGAAATTTAGAACAAGAGATTATGAGTAGATCTTACCCGCAAAATCTTGTAGATCCCTTGCAAATGATGATTTATCTTGTCTCGATCAATTTGAAGCAATTTTGACGAAGTACCAAGTGGAAAACATTTGCCCAAGTGAGGTAGCGCCCCTCTTCCCTGCACAGTCAAACTACTGAAAGTGAGATTTGTTATGCATGAAAAAGACACTGGAAATGCAAGAAAATCAGAGTGCATATCAAAGATCAAAGATACTATTGAGAAACGCCCTGATTATGCAAACGTCCTCGAGAGGAACGAGTTGGGAGATCCACAAAAACGTCCCAAGAGAAAACGTCCTCCTGCATGTAAAACGCTATCTTCCAAAAATATTTGATATCCGGAAAACTATTTAAAATGCTAAATAATAAACTCTCCAATCACAAACAAGAACATCCTGCAAAGAAGATCCAAGAATTTCTGCAAAAATCTCTTTATTCAAATGTCTAGAGCCAAGAGTACAAAATTTCTCGATGGGATACAATGAAGGGGGTCTCTTCTTTATATAGCTTTTGAGAGACACAAACCCTATTTTACTTTTTCATCCAACGGTTGAGATTAAAACATCATCAACAGTGGAGATTACATCTTCTTTACATGGATCCCTACAATTGAAGGGGGTGAATTACCTCATAAACCCCATTTCTACAACATGATAAATCATTATTTTTGCAAGTTTGACACTTAGGGGACATGGGGGGGATCATCAGGGGGTCCCCCATACACATTTCTAAAGATACAACTTGATTTTCAAACTTTTATTTTGGCCATTTAAACCAATTTCACCCTATGGGGCAAATTGAGAACTGGGGCAAATTGACTACACAAGAGTATCTGGAGACAGTAGAATGGTACCAATGACTACTCATACACACTAGATCACTGTGGCGCCCTAGGAGAACCCTAATAACTACAATAATAATATAATCTGACCAATAATAAAGTGATAATAATCACTGATAATGCAATCTAAGGCCAAACTCTGAAAACTGAAACTGCAGTATTGGTCCTGGGCATGTCTAGAGCAAATATAAGCACTATTAAATGTTTAGTCATTGCCTTGGGAACCGTGTTTGACTTGGTCAACTAGGTTGACCAAGTCAAAATACCCAAACCGAAGGTGAGATGCTGAACTAAGTTAAACCTGCATGCATCCAAGGTAAGAATTGCTCCAAGATGTATATTAAAATCCAATTTAAATTATGTCTTTCATAATCATGGTGACAATAATAATAATAACCAATAAGATAATACCTATGTTTTTTGAGTAATCATTAGATCTTTTGGAAGTCTCTTGTGTATGCCATACTTACAAAGTTTAAACAATTTACTAGTGTTAGGTGAGGATGGAAAACAAGGCTAAAGTAAAGGGTGATGACCTCTAGTTGGTTTTGACCATGTGATCTCTTCGAATGATAACAAATACACACAATCAAAATGACATATGCATGACAGATAGCAATCGGGGATGGTGGTGTCTCACAAATGGATAAAGTACTTGGGCTTGTTTCCTTCAAGCTCTAGCAAGTTTCCATTTAATAGATTTAACAATTTGGAAAACTAGTCAACCTCCAAGCTAGTCCCACCCTATTGCCCTGTAGGGGAAAATGAGCCGAACATTATACAATGAATGAGTGCTCATCCTTTGACCATTGACTTTGCAAACAACTTTTAACTTCAAAATAAGATAGTAGCCAGCATCCAAAGGCAAGTGCCCTGGAAAGCCTTCTAAGCTCCAGAAAATGACTAAGGTCTAGCCTCGCTGCCATCGAGCATCCATAGCCCCGACGAGTTTTCCTCACCCTGTTGCGCTTATGTGGGCAAATCCCTTAGCCACTGACTAATTTATAACATTCATACTTTGCATCACTTAGATATAATATTTATGTGTTCTGATGCTTTAGTGTCTAAAGGCATTGTTGGGTGGAGCACTTGTTTTGAAGACTAAAGGAAAACCATCTGGTGAACTTAGCCACACTGGCCAAGCCACATACTTCATAGCCAGAGACACAGAAAAACATGGGATCTATCATGCACAAGGGTCGAGATGGGGAAAGGATCTTCAATCTCACAAGTCTCAATCAACACAAGTCATGGGAGGAAATCAATTATGGATGAACTGGATGGATGGGGACAAATGATACATGGAACCAACATTGCACTAAGGTCTAAAAGTTGTGTAAAACATGACATAAGCAACAGTCTTCAACATTAGATTGTTTAATCATTCTCAACACAACTTTAAGCATCAGTATATATGTAATATAAGCATAGGTCACCATAATCATCATAACATAACAAGTTTGGGTGTTAGTATACATCAAAGAGCAAAATCCAACCAAGGAGCCATATACCTGATCTCACCATATACCTGTCTCTATCTGACATGCCCATCTGTAAAGTGTGTACCATATATGTTACTATGCTCGAATGAACTAGGTAACCACTAAAGTCATCTCAATGGACAAGGAGATCTCAGTCCTGGCAAGGAAATACTCTGAAACTGTTGCTGAACAAAGGCTCTAAATGGCTCATGCTGTAAAAATGATCCATGTTGTATTCCCATCAATAAGTCTAGTTCAGAGGAAAAGAGAAAAATTGCATGCTTCATCATGGTAGCCCAGCTACAATATATGTGATAACAGTACCATTTCATTCTATGGACCTTGTCAACCTGGCATCACCTTTCAGGTTGAGCTCCTCCTCATCCTATGTAAAATGCTGATGCATTTCATGCTTATCCCATAAATTCTACAGGGTCTTTCATGTGCTATGTAAATAAAAATATTCTATTCTATTGTTCTATGTTAATAACTATTAGAATTGATGTTTTTTTTATGGATTGATTTCAGATTGATGAAACGATCATAGCACCCATGAATCCTCGGGCTTCAGGGCCTGTAGGGATGCTACAGTGGATACAATTCAATAAATTGAATACCAACACCATCCAAGGATGTGTCGTCATTGATGGAAGGGGATTAGTTTGGTAGGTACTAGGGATACTATGTTGGTTCCCAGGCAAAGTTACTTAACCAATTACAAGGAGTAGACACAATGGAGTAGTGTCTCCTAAGTTGATTGGTTAGGAGGTGTTAACGCTTACTGGTTTGGATTACTACTCCAGTTCTTACATGAGACATGTGTTTGAAACAACAGTTTCATAGGCCTATATTTTGGGGTCCTTGGAACAGGTTCTACAGCTATAAAACATATTACTCTCCACTTATCTAATTCATTTTCCATTTTCAAGTTTCTTTATCATCTCTTACCTACATTGTATCTAATATCAGGATATGAATGCAATAAGCACCCAAAAGACACAACAAATGCCAAGTATCAAGCTTGTGCTGTAAGTTCCATCAAACATTTTCTGATCAAAAAGAAAGAGATCAGCTTTGGATTTTAATATTGATGCAAAAATAGGGATTTTAAGCTAATTCTATATTGCATAATCTGCAGGCATTGAGATTTTGCGGAAGCATAGGTGTGACAGTAAAGGGCATTACCATTCAAAATAGCCCGCAGTGTCACCTTAAATTTGATAATAGCATTGGTCGGTTATAATTTGCAAGACATGTTATCAATTAATGTTTTGGTTGGCATACAATGTTGAAGATCAACCCAAAGGAGGACTCGATGTTTCGTTTACCTGTAAAGCTAAGCTAATTTATCACTGGCAAACTTGTAAAGGATAATTTGCAAGAGCATACAGGATTTAAAGATAATAGTTGTGCAATATGATAAAATGTAGAAATAGTCAAGCATCAAGCGATATTACCTCTACAATTTTTCATGATCTTATCAAGCAATTTCAAGTTTGTCCATTGAACTACTTCACTCTTTCTAATTGAATTTGTTTTTTTTTTTTTTTTTTTATTGAGAAAAATAAGCACAAGCCCAATGTAACTGTAACTCTTGAATCAAATAATCAAGAACATTTGCTTAATTGAGCTATGTAAATTAGTTCAAATTCTACCGCTTGATGATCCTTTGCTTTGATGACAAAATGGAGATGATAGATTCCATAGTTGTTGCAACTAGTAGTACTTCAGCATATGCGTGCCTTCGCTTTGCCAAACAAGTGGCAGAATGGAGAATATTGATTCCATAGCACCAGTCGCAGCTAGCGTACCTAGTCCATATGCGCACAAAAAGGGGGAGTGCTAATGGCAGAGCATTCTTACAATGTTAGAGAAAGAAATATGAACGAGGCAGTGCAGGCGGCTTTATGGATGAGGATGAGGTATGGATGAGGTGATGCACTAGGAATGGTAGTGCAGAGAAGATAGATTCCACAGCAGCAGTCGCAGTTAGCATACCCAATCCATATGCACACAAAAAGGGGGAGTGCTAATGGGAGAGCATTCTTACAATGTTAGAGAAAGGAATAGCATGAGGCATTGCAGGAGGCTATATGGATGAGGCGATGCACTGGCGGTGGTAGTGTTGGTGGGGCTGAAGGTAATTGAATGCACCTGCATGGCATTCAATACTAGGAGTGGCGACGATTGCCAATGGGTGCAGGAAGGTTCACAAAAGCAGTGTGGTGCATGAAGATCATTGAATGTTGCATTGAATGTCGGGCGCTACCACCAAGCATACTGTCGTCGACCCGACAAAAACACCCTCAATTTTTCAGCCAACAACATGTAAGCTAAAAATTCGAGAACTTAAGATAGTGGCACTGCATAAAATTATGCATCCAAAAAGTTTGGGTAAAACGCAAATATGAAAGACAAACTAATAGTTAGTCAAAGTGACTAATAACCAGCCAACAGCATATCAATTACAATTGTACACTGCTTATCAGCAGGTACAATAATTATTATAAAACATATATATTACACAATATTAATATAACTAAGATACTTTATACCTTACATGGAGGTATTAATGGTACCAATGGCTCTCTTCAAATTCGGACGCCCTGAAAATTAATTGAGGAACTTGAGCCTGCGATCCTCATGACCTGACGCCAGTTGCGTTGACATTGGAATCGAGGAATTTGAGCCTACGATCCTCATGCCCTGACACCGTTTGCGTTGACATCGGAATCGGGGTCCTTGAGATGTGGCAAGAAAGGGTCGAAACCATTTGAATTCAAGCTCCAGGAAGACACCGAGAGAAAACAGTTGCAAGAAGTAAAGAGACTCAACATGAGAGGGGAAAGAGGAGTTTTAATGGGTCGTCGAGCCCTTTCACTGTAAATAAAAGGATTCGCCGTACAAAACCACACTGTGTTGCCGCCTAATACACACTTTAAGGCATAGGAAAGTCAACAACCTGCTATGTGTGTCCTTGGGGACAAGTGAGAGCTGGGGACCACTGTCACCACAGTCCACAACTCCTTCGTTTAGGCCAAATCCTAACGAAGCCAAGGGGGGGTAGTCCCTACGGAAGACTATATTCCTAAGTTTATTAGCAGTTGAGTTAAAAGGATCTTTATTATTAGGTGAAAACCTTAGGTTTTGCTATTTACTAAGGATGACAATCGGCCAATGCAAATGCAATATTTCTCAAATGACAATCAAGCCTTTATTAAGATACAACCAGTGCCTAAAGAATGGAGTCAGAGAATGCAGCCTTTAATGAGATGCAATCTAGGTTAATTATCTCACAGGTTAAATGTTATCTAACAATGAGATGAATAAACAAATAGATGATACAGTTATAAACAGTAATGAATCAAGATATCTAAGCAATGTACAGATGATCTAAATTTATCAGTATAAACAAATGAACAAGTAAAGTAGTTACAGTTTAGACAAATATGAACCAGATTTACAAGCTATAGACAAGAGATAGCAGAAGGAAAATGCTTAAATGAAATTTATTAAACCAACAGTAAATGAAAATGGAAAGACTTTAAGTTGAATTACTTGAAGCAGTTAAACAAATGTTATTGAGTTATTAAGCATTCACCACATAAACAATTGCAGAACTGAAAGTAAATGGAACTGAAAGTAAAGTGCTGGAGTGAAAATGTACTGTGATTCCCTACTGGAATGTAGAGCCTGTTTCGCAATGCTTCTTGTTCTTTTTAGTAAATTTTATTACAATTTTTCTTCTTGTATTAGGTTTTCAAACAGTGGTGTGTCTACCCCTACCATATATCCCCTTAATCCAAAAGTGGAGTGTTGTTGCGCTCAAAACAATGGAAACAAGCCCACCTGTAGCTCACAGATCAAACCCCCAGTGCCAGGCGCCCAACAAGGGAGAACGCGAACGCCGTGAGACCCCCCTCGATCTCTCACCCCCCATGGCTTCCAAAGGTCACCAGTTTTCAGTTGGATTAAAGCAATAATGTGATGGATGCCTATTACTAAAATTCCTCCACCCCCTGTCGTATCTCGTGAGTACCCCGAAGGATGATAACCGAGTAGAGGAACAGGGGCTAAATTCGTTGTTGGTTAATTTTAGGGGAAAATTTTAAATCTTGTAGTGGTTAAGCATGCAAGTAAATTTTAAAACTATCAACAGGGCTCAACCAAGCGGTATGCCTTATGGGAGGTGCTGGTACTTGAACCCTGGACTGGTAAAGCAAATGTGTTTGGTACAGAAATAAGTAAACAAACAAGGCAGTGTTATCTTATTAAATCTAAGCCCCTGCCTTTCTGCTTTTCATACCCTAATCCAAGTTCCCTAAAGGGAGATAACGGATAGAGACAGAGGATACACCGAAAAGCAAGTTGTAAGATTACTTCTTTGCAACAAAAAGTAAATCTAACTAAGTGCTTGGAAATAAAAAGAACAGAAACGAAAGAACTACTCTAAACAATTAACCTAACCACACATCAATCCCTCTAACAGAGATGGTGGGTAAACAGAAAGCAAAAGACTAGATCTACTTCAGAAAAGTAAATCTAACAACTAGTGTTCTACCCTATCACTACTCTAACTTCAGATACAAGATTTACAAATGATTTTAAAGAGCTTTGAAGAATACCCCAAGAGTACTACTCTTTGGGGTTTACAAATGATAGAAAAGAGAGGAAAAAATAGGGTTTTGGACCCTTTTTTGCACCCAAAACTTTTAGGGCCTTTTTTCTGATGAAATTTTGGCAGCACCTCCTCCTTCCCTGTGTAAAACCCTGCAAAAAACAGTGACCTACTTTGCTGGAATTTACAGCAGAAAACACTACAGAAAGTATGTTAGAAGTTAGCCCCCAAAACTCAAAAAAAACAATGCAAAAATCTGAACTTGAAACTATGTAAAACTTGAACTTCTGGTGGCCTGAAAATAGGTTTTTAGGCCTTGAAATGACAAGAAAATTGTAGATTTATAATACCAAACTAATCTACTATGAATGAAAGCCCTAAACCAAGGGTTTTATTCACTATACAGTGAATAAAAACCTAGTTTTAAAATAGTGACAAAAATATGAGCGAAAATGCAAAGTACAAAATGGAAACTCTGAATAAATGAATGGATCTTGAAGATAAAATGCAAGATAGGTGCTTGGCCTGGGAGGCCCTCTTTCAAACCCTTGGATCTGCAAAATAACTGTGAGAAACCTACAAAATACAGCAAGAGGTGAGCAAAATAAAAAGATCTACAAAGACCTTTGTAGATCTAGCTAAAACTACTCACAAATAGATATAAATAACTATTCACAACTAAATCCCCTTTGCAAGGGGCATCTATGCGTGTATAATGAAAAATAAACTCACAAATGAAAATGTTATACCTCAGATTTGAAAATGGAAAGTCAACACCATGAGACAAGAGTTCCTCCAAAGATTTCACTTGATTATAGCCCAACTAGGGCAAAGCTTGATACAAAGAGCCTCTTACGGCTTGAGAGAGAATAATAAAGAAGAGAAGGAGAAAAGAGAGTATTTTGGCAACATAACCATGCTCCAAAAAATGATGATAAAATGAGAGGAGGGGCCTCTCTTTTATAGTTGAAAAGATCTCAAACCCACTCCCAAATCAAGGGTCCAAAACATAGATCTAAACTCTAGCTCTCCTCCACCCTTAGATCTAGGTTTGTTGACTTTGCAAGCCATCCACCAATCATAAGCAAGGGTGCCTCTTCAAATCAATGGTCAAAAACGATAGATCCATGTCACAATGAAGCTTAACCCTTAGATCTAGGGTTTCCATGACTCAAGTGGAGCCCCCTTTGACACAAATTTTAATTTTTGTTATTTTAATTTTTTATCTTTTATTTTTTAATCTTTTATTTTATCTTTCATTTTTATTTTTTTATTATTTTATTTTTATTCTTTTATTTTTTTTATTTGGGACCTCCTTTGACTCAAATTTTGATTTTTCATTCTTATATTTTATTTTAAATCTTTTATTTTTTATTTTTTATCTTTTTAATCTTTTATTTAAATCTTTTATTTTTAATCTTATATATATATATATATATATATATATATATATTTTTTATTCTTTTATTTATCTTTTATTAAGACCAGAGGGGCACCCCACTTAAAAGATCTTCAAAATTTTATTTTGACCATGGAGGGAAGGTTATTTAAATAAAAATTGACTATGCTTAGCCACCCCCAAACTTAATTACCATGGCCTTATTTGATTTTTTCCTTCAAAATCAAATAATTTAATTTTTTACCCTTGGAAATTAAATTAATTTCCTAGGAAAAAAATACCTTGTCTTAAACCAAAATTGGTCTAACTTCCCAACCCCTTGTTAGAATGACAAAAGACTTGAACCAATGACTTAGGGGGTGTCATAGCATTTTCATTTGCATTCATAGCCCCTATTACAAAATGCCAAGGTTCAAGAGATTACATTATTACATCAAAACTTAATTAATTAACCACCAAATGGTAAAGTTAATTAATTAGAAGAAAAAAAACAAAATAGAAATTAAAATCCTAACAAAATTCCGCAAGACTACAAGATATGGCTAGCATGGTCATGGACAACAACTTGAAACCTTAGCCACCTCATGGGCTTGATTATCAGAACGTCAATTCACCACTTTGGAGGATTGGTGAGTGAAAAACCCAACCAATTAAAATTGTTAATTAACAAAATTAACTAGAAGGGGAAAAAAACACTCTGTGAAGAGGACTTCACTGATAATAAAGTCCATGGTGACATCCTTAAAGGAATGACCCATGCTGACATATAAAGCTACATTAATTATCCCACGCAAGGGAGCAAACATTTTGTGTACAAAAGGGGCAAAATTGCCTTGCTAAGTGAAAAATCCTAGGGATTTTTCCATGGTACAAACTGCACAGAATGTACATCTTCAATGTACATGAAGTTGCCACCTAGTCGAAATAGGTGGGCAACACACTGCACACAAACCGACAAATTTCATGGTCGAACCATAACGAAATTGACTTTTTTTAAGTTCATTGAACTTCGAACCTCAAGCAGAGTCACCGGATTCGGCGATTTTTCGCCATAAAAATCGAAAATCGCCGATTTTCTATGCCCGGCGAACTAATTCGTTGAAATCCAGCGATTTTGAAGGCCGGTAACCCATGCAGCCCGTCGGGAAATGCTAGTCGACGCCCAAACAACCTCCGCATTGACTTACTGCTTATTGTGCAGGTCTTGAGTGAGTCATCGTGAATCGTCGTGATTGAAGAGTGAGTCGTCATGAACCATGTCGCGATTGAAGACTGGAGTGTGGAGGTCATGCCATTGTTTGGAGCCATCGTTTCAAGAGCCGCAAAGGGAGCCATCGTTTTCGAGAGTCTACAGTGGTTGAGGCCATGATGGGCAAGGCCGGCCGTTCAAGATACGGCATAGAACCTTATAAATGTAAATGTTTTTTATTTTGGATTAAATATTAGAAATGTTATTTTGAATTTAAATAAATTTTTAATTTTTTTAATTTTGTTTTATGTTAATTTATTTATTTTAATTAAAAATAATAATTACAATAAAAAATAATAATGTTTATTTATTTTTGTTTATTAAAATTATTGATATGTTATGATTTTTTTTGTTTATTAAGTGCAACTTACTTTAATACTCAATTCAAAGGTGAAAGGATGTTATGGGGTTTGGTAAGATTATAAGTTGTTTGATTAGATGCTAAATAGTTTAAATATTTTTTAAATTTTAAGTTTTATAGTCATTCGAACTTAATGTCGAATTTTATCGCCAAATTTTTTATTGACGAATTTTTGCCGAATTTTAAGGTCTCCGAATTCGAACACGAACTCGAACCAGGTGACTTAGACCTCAAGGTTCAAGTTTGGCGAACCCTATGACTTAAGCTTAAATCTGTGTAACATTATGAAGTCGTAAGGTTAAAAGGAAAACAGTAGGAATGCATTTTTATAGAGTTGTTATAAAGTTGCTATGCATGGACAATCTACCAACAGGAATAAGGATGTTAAAAGATATAATGCCAATCTCTTTCTACCAACAGGAATAAGGATGTTAAAAGATATAATGCCAATCTCTTTCTACCAACAGGAATAAGGATGTTAAAAGATATAATGCCAATTTCTTTTAAGATATGCATGTAATCAATGTTTTAAAACTCGGAATCAGCCGAGGGTCAACATGGACTTGGACTCAGCCATGACTCAGGTCGGTTTGAACTTAATGACTCATTTTACTTTAAAAATAATAATAATAATATTTTAATGAAAAAAAATATTTTAAAGATCCCAAACAATTAGAGAAAAAAATGTTCAGTCTGCTCATGTATATACCATATTACCATGTAAGGATGAATATATCAAAATGGCACCAAGTGCAATACATATGTGAAACAAAATACATAATCAACAAAGCTTTAAATGGCCTCTAGAATCCAAAACACAACCTGCTATAAGCCTACAAGGTACTAGCCTACTATTGACATATTCAATCATGAAACCTAGAAACTTGTCACCGCAGTTAGAAATGGGATCCTCGACATGAGCTATAGGACCATCCTCTGGCATGTCTATTTTTTAACAGGTCTATAGTTCACAGCTGCATGTAGTCGAAGAGTAGGGTGACATTTGGCGTCTTTTGATGGTTTAGTGGACTTGTCTTCAGTCTGGTGGAGTTCAGTTAACTGGAATTCTGAAAACTGTTAACTCTGCTGAATTTTCGATGCGATGTGAAATTCTATTTTCATCATATAAAGTCCAATAAGGTTGGAACCCTCTCAAACATACTGAAACAATTAATGATAATATAAAAATATTAAGTACAAGGGTTGAAATGGAAATATAAAGAAATGCAAACTTTTATTTGAGTAAGGTTGACTGGACAAGAAATAAGGTTTAGACTCTTAGGGTTTAGGTTTCTAGGTCAATTTTATAAATAAAAATTGAATTTAAGTGTCATGTGACTGACCTGTGCAGTCCCACTGCCACATTGAGGGGTTTGGTACCCAACGAGTCCTTTAGTAACCTACAGAGTCCTGGCTCGACCAGTTCGGTACCAAACCAAACCAATCACCAGAACTGGTTCAAAGGCCGAGTCGGCTCAGTTGGGGCCAGGGGTCAACCCTGTCAACTCGGATGAGTCCAAGTCTGAGTCGGCTGAGTTTTAAAACACCAGCATGTACTTATAGCAGCAACTTTAAAGCATAGTAACAAGATTTAGCCCTATTGGCCTTTCAGTTTGAAACTTCAATCACAGTACGATATCTACTGAATATAAATATATAAATAGATATTCAATTGATAGATATTTGGCCGACATCGATGGCCCGGGGAGCATACATAGAAGAATGAATACTTTCAAATAGATGGTGCATGCACCTGGGATAATGTCTCATCAACGTTCACCGCAAAAAATAACAGCTCCGCAGTAATTATTGTTACAATTACTTTTTTTTACCTTAGCCAAAGGTTTACCGAGCAGGAGCAAGTCGGCCCTCCTTCTGTAAGTAAGTGGCGCTGTCTCTTCTCTAGTGTATTAGAAACTTCAATCACAGTACGTTTTCGACTGTACTATAAGGTACAACTGTGTCATGTTATTTCAAAATGAACTGCGAAATTTTTAAAATAATCTCTCTGCCCTGGCCAGCAATAATAGCTGTTTTCCTCTGCCTTGCATGTAGTATCTGTCCTGTCATATGGTTGTTTAACTCTCTGTTTCAAGCTGCCGCGTCCTGCAGTGAGACTACTGCATTGTTCAGGAAGCTATTCATCAATGTCTACCTCACAGTCCGGAAAGGTAATCGAAGAAAGTTTACAAGGCACCATTGAGGAATCATAATAAATAAATTTCACTCAAATATGGTGAACTGCTGTGAGGCTAGTTCCCAAGTTCAATTCGGAGAACAGAAATTTTAGTTCATACAATACCCAAACATCAGGTTTCTAGCATTAAATGGCGTATGGCATTAATTACTGAGTTCTGAAGAACCCATTGCAGGAAAAAGAAAATTTAAGACTATGGTATAGCTTCTACCCAGTAGTAATCTTCAGCCAAATAGTCAAAAAATAAATTCCCATCAGATTTCAATCAGGACATTTTAGAAGAATCAACGCACTTAGCAGTTTGATTTACATGAAAAATGATGAGATAAGTACCTGGAAGAAAGAAAATTTTAAATGTGCCTCTTTTGAAACCGAAATCTGGAGAAATTAAACCGAAATGGGCCTCCTGTCCGGAGAGATTAAACGGAGATGGTCCTATCCTCCTCGCGCCTGTTAGGACATAACTCTTCTGCGGTGTGCGAGAGAAGAATGGAGAAGTTGGGAAAAGTTTGAACATTCATAATTATATATATTTACAAAATAGTCCTTCGAAAATAAAATATAAATTATATATATTTACAAAATAGTCATTATAGATATGAACATTATGTATTTATTGTTCGTTATAATTGTTTTTTTATTATTGGTTATTTACCATGGTCATGTAGTTTGTACTATTTGGTTTCTTTAATTTGTAGTACAAAGAACATGTCCTTATAATCTTCTTGCTTGAATATCGTTTGGTTTGAATTTCGCTCCTTTAGTTGTTCAAGTAACATTCATGGAGGTAAAATGCCTTAAGTAGTGAATGATCCTCAGTCAATTTAATCAACCAAAGTTTATGATGAGAAAGCATGTATACAAGTGCAATCACTATGTTATGAGAATTATTTGTAACCTAGAAGGTGGTTATTGCTTCTTTCTTGTAATCATGGTTTAGATTTCTTCAAACATTATGTGAAGGTTGTAATGGTTGTTAGTAACGTTTATGGAGGTAAAATGCCTTTCAAGTAGTGAACGACCCTAAGGCAATTCAATCAACCAAAGTTCATGATGAGAAAGCATGCATACAAGTGCAACCACCATGTTATGGGAATTATTTGTAACGTGGAAGGTGGTTATTGCTTCTTTCTTGTAATCAATGTTTAGGTTTCTTCAAACATTATGTGAAGGTTGTAATGGTTGTTAGTAAAAACATTATGTTGTAATGGTCATCGACGGTTAACATGAATCATTAATTATTAAGGTCTAATAATTAATTAAATTGTATGATGTTCGAGTATAACCCATCAATAAATAAGGGATTGTAATCACTTAGATGTTCAAAACAGAAACGAAAATGAAGACCAATGGAGAGAAAACATCAATTGTGATAGTCTAAAGAGTTTGCCTTCATGAGATAGATGTGAGATCTTTCCTCTAGATTAGGGAGGTCACTCATTCGACTCTCTTGATCTCCATGAGGCAAGGCATAATAAGTCATTGCATTCACTTTACACTAGATACCATCCTCAAAATGGGGATAAGTACTTGAATGTTTTCCAATGATTTATTTCAAAGGAAAAAATAAATAGTAAGCATGCTATGTCACATCCCACTTTACACTGGGTACCATCCTCATAATGGGGTAAATACTTGAATGCTTTCAAAGATTTATTTCCAGGGAAAAAATTATACTAAGTGTGATATGTCACATTTAAGCAATGGATTAAAACAATAAATATAAAACTATGGATACTTTAAAATAATGTTTGAAAAGTCGAATCTCGCTAGCATATTTGGTTTCAATGGGCCTCGATCTGCATGGTGACCCAAATTTGAACCCTAGAAGGTAGTTGGTGTGGCCCAGGCCATATGTGATACACAAGTTATTGACAACTTAAATGCCCTTGGGTCGTGGTTTCTTAAACCGCATGCTATTCCCACAAGTCCTTGACAAACTAGCAAATAAAAATTAATAATGTCCGATAAATATATTTTCCTTTGCACCTCATCTAAATGGTCACTTTTACAAATAATGGTCTCATTTATGGAGATTTTTAGTTGAAATATAATCCCAAAGTCACGTCTATAGTAACATCTATAATGGACAGAAAAAATGTCAATGTAACATCCAATAAAGTGTCCACATTGTCATCCATATTGAAGTCTTCAAAATATCTAAAATAAGATCTTTAATGGAAAAAATAGAGACTATTGAAAATGTTTGTGCATCCTAATTAGATGCCCAAAAATAATACAAAATGCCAATATGTCAATACAGACTAGGTAGAGCACATAAATAAACACTGGGATTATGTAACTACATTGCAAACAGTAAAGAAAGAGTGTTAAGGTTGGATTTTGATGGGCAAAGTGCTCGTCAAATATTGTTAATTTTTCCTTTCAAATGGATCATATAAATTGAGGGATTGGAAACACGTCGCAAGAAAGATAGAAGGTGCCTAAACTTGTTTCTGCATAAAAATAGAAGGATCCTAAACTTGTTTCCCCATAAATAATTGCTTTTTTTCACTTTAAAATCTGGTGCTTGTTTAGGGGTGGAAGGAATGAGGCAGGGGGGAGCAATCATTTATGACCTCGACAGATAACAATAAGTAAGTTATGAATAGGGTCTGGGTAAAGTGTCCAATAACCAGGTTGAAGCGCCAGCGCTTTTCAGTGTCTCAAATTTTTGGACTCCATGCAAGTTAGGAAATCAATCATCATTGAGAACTTGTATATTGTTATTAAGCATATGCACAGCCCCTTGGTTTCATTTGATGGCAAAATGGCTATAATTATCTAATGAATCCAAAAGGTATGAAGTCATTTTGAAATTTTCGAATGCTTCCATGTCTCAAGGGCCTTAAACTATCAAACATGTCAACTAGCTCTTGAGGCCTCCAAGCATGGCATTGAAATCCTTAAAAAAATGGGGTTTTTCACTAGTGCCAAGTACCATAATTATTCTTTTTAAGAACTAACCCATATTTTGCATGGCTATTTCAAATCATGGCAAGAGGCAGGTGATATTCACTGTGAAAGGGTGCGAATCAAGTCTTGTTACATACCTAGTACCTTTTAACACTCCAAACTTAATAGAGGAGTGGCAAAATTAATTAGTATTCATTTTCATCCCAAACAAAGGTGGGGTAAGGGGAATTGTAGATTGAAATTTGGCTTGTAGCAATAGATTTTTCTCGTTGGTAAAGGTGTTCCTTGCGATTTACACTCCATGTGGTAATTCAGGTTTGATTTATGGCCAATATTCCATATTTCACCTTTGCATTGCTCTTGGTTGTTGGTTGTGGAGCCTAATCTTCCAGATCTAGAGATATTATTCAGTTGTGATTGTAACCCAGGAGTACTGTACACTCATTCCCCCTACCTTGGGGTTCGGGGGCGAAGCCCCCGAAATTTTTTTTTGGGGATGTGTGTTGGCCAACAGTATTGCGAACCCATGGTATTGGGTTAACCCTAGAATTTTTCCCATGGTATTTCCCCTATAAAAGAGAGCATTGTAAATCGACTGGATATGGTATTGTATTGTACTGGAAGAGAGACTGTGAGAGCGTGAAGAGGAAGTGCAGCGGTTTTGTTGCATGGTGTATCCCTTCATCTTTCTGGACTGTTAAAAAAGGACTGGAAAATTTCTTTGTGGACGTAGCCCATCGTTTGGGTGAACCACGTTATATTTGTGTCTCTCTGTAATGTTTTAATGTCTTATTTATTGATTTAACTGTATGTCTGTTATTGCTCTGCGGTCCTATTTTCTAACAATTGGTATCAAAGCCAAAAGGTCTATTTGGTTGGTAAACTCGCAGGAAAGAAGGGTTCCTGGTTCGAGTGGGAGCAATGGCGGAAGAAGGAAAGTTTAGGGTCGAGAAATTTAACGGCCAAAACTATCAGTTATGCAAGATGCAAATGGAGGACTATCTGTACCAGAAAGATCTGTACTTGCCATTGCACGGAAAAGCAAAACAGCCGACGGCTATGAAGGATGAAGAATGGGAGGTTCTTGACAAAAAGGCACTAGGAACAATACGATTGTGCCTGGCTTCGTCGGTGGCCTTCAATATTTCGAAAGAAAAAACAACAGAGGGTGTGATGAGCGCATTGAGTAAGCTCTACGAAAAACCCTCGTCTTCTAACAAGGTATTTTTAATGAAGCATTTATTTAATATGAAGATGTCGGAAGGTGGATCTGTTGCTGACCATTTAAATGAGTTTAATACACTTACCAGTCAGTTAAGTTATGTAAAAGTGAACTTTGATGATGAGGTTAGGGCTCTTCTAATCTTGTGCTCATTGCCAAAAAGCTGGAATAGCTTGGTCATGGCTGTAAGTAACTCTGCCCCTAGTTCAAACACTCTTAAGTTTGATGATGTTGTTAGTGTTATTCTTAGCGAGGAAATGCGAAGGAAAAGTACAGGTGAGACATCAGGTAATGCGTTGACCATGGAGAGCAGAGGGAGACAAAACGAGAGAGGAAGGAGCCCGGGAAATCGCGGCAAGTCTAAAAAGGGAAGATCCAAGTCTAGATTCAGAAAAATAGAGTGCTGGAACTGTTGTAAGAAAGGACATCTAAAGAAAGACTACAAAGCACCAAAGAAGAAAGGTGAGAGGCAGCAAGAGACTACCCAGGAAGCTAATGTAGCAGGTGATGTGTTACAAGATGCTTTGATTCTTGCATTAGATAATACTAGTGATTACTGGGTAGTAGATTCAGGGGCTTCATGTCATGCTACACCCCATAGGAAATTCTTTTATGATTATGTTCAAGGTGATTTTGGGCATGTGTTATTGGGGGATGATGAACCATGTAAAATTGTTGGAAAGGGTAAGGTACGGATTCAGCTAAATAATGGAAATGACTGGTTGCTAAAGGATGTAAGGCCCATTCCTGTTATGAAAAGAAATCTGATCTCAACAGGGCAGTTGGGAGATGGCGGCTGTTTGTCTATGTTTGGAAAAAACGTGGTGGAAGGTCACCAAAGGATCAATGGTAATTACAAAAGGAGATAGGATAGGTACATTGTATTTATGTCCTCATAATACTGATTATTCTATTTCTGTAGCTTCCACAGAAACAGGTGCAGCGTTGTGGCATCATAGGCTTGGCCACATGAGTGAGAAGGGGATGCAAATTCTCCACTCAAGGAAATTGCTTCCAAATCTGAAGCAGGTAAGTTTGGAATTTTGTGAGAACTGTGTTTATGGAAAACAGAAGAGAGTTAGATTTATCAGGGTTGGGAAACAAAAGAAGAGTGAAAAGTTAGAGCTTGTCCATACAGATGTATGGGGACCAGCTCAGGTACAATCTCTTGGTGGCTCTCGTTATAATGTTACTTTTATTGATGATGCAACTAGAAAAACTTGGGTTTATTGCATTAGATAGAAATCTGATGTGTTTGATACTTTTAAGAAGTGGAAAGATTTGGCTGAGAATGAGATAGGAAAAAGGTTGAAATGTCTCAGATCTGATAATGGAGGCGAGTACTACAGCAAGGAGTTTGACAGTTACTGTTCACACAATGGGATTCACAGAGAGAAGACAGTCCCTGGAACACCCCAAGAAAATGGTGTGTCAGAAAGGATGAACAGAAAGATCATGGAGAGTGCAAGGTGTATGAGATTGCATGCAGGGTTGCCCTTACAGTTTTGGGCTGATGCTGTAAACACTGCTGTTTATTTAATAAACAGAGGGCCTTCAAGCGCTTTGAATGGTGGCATTCCAGAGGAGGCATGGATAGGTAAACAGGTAAAATACTCATTTCTGAGAACTTTTGGTTGTGAAGCATTTGTCCATATTGATAAAGATGATAAAACAAAGCTTGAGGCTAAATCTAAGAAATGTACCTTTATTGGATACGGGGTTGATAATTTTGGTTATCGCTTATGGGATCTTAAAAATCGCAAAATCATTAGGAGTAGAGATGTAGTATTCAATGAAAAGGTCATGTACAAAGATCAGTTGCAGGGAAAGAAAGAAGAAAAGGAAAACACAGAGTACATAGTGCTTGATGAAATCAAAGAAAATGAAGTTCCAAAAGCACCAGAAAATCAAGAGCAACAGCAGGTACTTGAAACTCCTGCAACTGTAAGAAAGTCTACCAGGTTAAGTAGAGCCCCTGAACGATTCTCTCCTTCACTGTATTATTTATTGATGACTGATTCTGGTGAGCCAGAATGTTTTGAAGAAGCAATGCAGGTAGAAACTAGAAAGAAGTGGAAGCAAGGCATGGATGAGGAGATGGACTCATTGGTAAGAAACCAGACTTGGGATATGGTTAAGTTGCCTACAGAAAAAGGGTATTGCAGAATAAATGGGTTTACAGGTTGAAGGAAGAAGATGGAGGAAAGAAGCGGTACAAGGCTAGACTTGTTGTAAAGGGGTTTGCACAAAAGAAAGGTATAGACTTTGATGAAATATTTTCTCTTGTTGTTAAAATGACTTCAATTAGAACTATTTTAAGTCTAGTGGCGGTAGAAGATTTGCATCTTGAACAATTAGATGTAAAAACGGACTTTCTCCATGGTGATTTGGAGGAAGAGATTTATATGCAGCAGCCACAAGGGTATGAGGTCAAAGGGAAGGAGAATTTGGTTTGCAGGCTGAAGAAGAGCTTGTATGGCCTGAAGCAAGCTCCAAGACAGTGGTATTTAAAATTTGATAAGTTTATGACAGAACAAGGTTATGATAGATGTCATTCCGACCACTAT
>LPNX010394882.1:79622-171435 GCA_001517045.1 Pseudotsuga menziesii | reverse complement strand
GCGATGAAGGATTTGGGTGCTGCAAAGCAAATCCTTGGTATGAGAATAACAAGAGACAGGAAAAATCGCAAATTGACATTGTCTCAAGGTGAGTACATATAAAAGGTGTTGCAGAGGTTTAGAATGCAGAATGCAAAACCAGTCAGCACACCTTTGGCAAGCCATTTCAAACTAAGCAAGCATATGTGTCCAGAGACACAGGAAGAGATAGATTACATGTCCAAGATTCCCTATTCATCAACAGTTGGGAGCTTGATGTATGCCATGGTGTGCACAAGACCAGATATTGCACATGCAGTGGGAGTTGTGAGCAGGTATATGAATAATCCATGTAAAGAGCATTGGAAAGCAGTATAGTGGATTCTCAGGTATTTGAGAGGTACCACTTCTCATGCATTATATGGCTGGTGATAAAGACAGCAGGAGGAGCACCATAGGGTATGTGTTCACTGTAGGTGGAACGGCAGTAAGTTGGATTTCAAAACTGCAACAGGTTGTTGCACTTTCAACAACGGAAGCAAAGTATGTTGCCACTACAGAGGCTAGTAAGGAGATGATTTGGTTGCAGAGGTTCATGGAAGAATTGGGTAAGAAACAGGAGAATAGTAGGCTGTACAATGACAGCCAGAGTGCCATTCATCTTGCAAAGAACGTAGTTTTTCATTCGAGGACTAAACATATACAACTCAAGTACCACTTCATAAGATCTGTTCTAGATGAAGAACTGTTAAAACTGGAAAAGATTCACACTAGCCAGAATCCTGCAGACATGTTGACAAAGGGAGTAACCAGAGAGAAACTGAGTTCTTCCTCGGTTTCTATTGGCCTTAAAGCATGAAGGTGAAAAGAAGAAATTTTTCAAGTCCAAGGTCCAGTAGCGGTGGAGTTGCTGTGATTAGTCTCCAAGTGGGAGATTGTTGGTTATGGAGCCTAATCTTCCAAATCCAGAGATATTATTCAGTTGTGATTGTAACCCAGGAGTACTGTACACTCGTTCCCCCTGCCTTGGGGTTCAGGGGTGGAGCCCCCGAATTTTTTTTTTGGGATGTGTGTTGGCCAACAGTATTGCGGACCCATGGTATTGGGTTAACCCTATAATTTTTCCCATGGTATTTCCGCTATAAAAGAGAGCACTGTAAATCGACTGGATATGGTATTGTATTGTACTGTAAGAGAGACTGTGAGAGCGTGAAGAGGAAGTGCAGCGGTTTTGCTGCAGGGTGTATCCCTTCATCTTTTTGGACTGTAATAAAAGGACTGGCAAATTTCTTTGTGGACGTAGCCCATTGTTTGGGTGAACCACGTTATATCTGTGTCTCTCTGTAATGTTTTAATGTGTTTTGCATCTTGTTTATTGATTTAACTGTATATATGTTATTGCTCTGCGGTCCTGTTTTCTAACATTGGCTTGCATTTTTGTTCAAATCCAAGCTATGAAATAATGGAATCTACTGAGTACATTAGTGGAAATGTAGTTTGTTGATTTATCGATCTTAGTGCAAATATGCTTATAGAAAACGAGCATGTTCGAAATATAAGTTTGTTTGTTGAGGAGTATTTTATTTGTGTAGAGGAGGTAAG
Organism: Pseudotsuga menziesii; assembly: GCA_001517045.1. Lineage (NCBI taxonomy): Eukaryota > Viridiplantae > Streptophyta > Pinopsida > Pinales > Pinaceae > Pseudotsuga > Pseudotsuga menziesii. Next base: position 169,854 of record LPNX010394882.1, on the reverse strand, counting down.
GTCTATATATGGTCTCTCAGCGAAAAAAAATCCACTCAATTCTTAGACCCAACGCTAAAAGTGCTTCTTATCATATCGATTAAATTTTAGAGATAGTGGAGAGGTCTTCTATGGTTATAAAGTTTTTTTTGCTTCAATGTTGTTTTTTCCTAGGTATTATGGATAGCAAGAACCACCCTAGGTATTGCCTATGTTGTCAGATTTTAGACATATAAAAATTTCTTCGTGTGCATGAGGGTTTAATTGCAGACAAAGGGACCCCCATCTTCTCAGCCTCTAGCAAATCCCATTCCCAAAAACAAAGCCATTACACAGGTTATACAGTAATTATGGAGACCCTGTTGCAACAGAAAAGGAAAATTGATGTTAGGAGTAGAGTGCATGGCTTTGTGTTAGATGGTCATAAATATGTCTAGGGAAGCTCAATTTGTTGTTCCAAATGCCAAAATTTATGTGGGTTCAATGTTCATGGAGAACGAAGAAGAAGACTTTGTTCATTGAGTTTTAGTGGATGTGGACATGATTGGAAGTACCCATGAGACTCAACCCTCTCTAGAGGAACAAGAGGAAGCATACAATAAACATGTTTTTAAAAATTACCTATTGTTATGTATTGTAAAATATATTTTGTAGCAGGACTTTTTCATAGGCTCTTTACAAGCAAAAACTGGAATCCTCTACTAAGGATAAAAAAACCTTTTTGGTAGTCATGTAGCAATTTTTGGCCAATCTTTGAAGATAAGATAATGTTGGAAACCTAATAATGTGAGGTTATGGCTCATTTTGTAAATTATTGAAAATATTTACTTTAGTTTCAATTATTAAATAAAGTGAAGAGACACCCACGTGTCCTATTGGAAGTTAAAGCCAAGAGTAATACTAACGTATATATAAGTGATTTATGCTCAATAAATTCATCAGACCGTGGAGTTAGTCCAGGCTTGACATTGCTATCAAAGCACTATACTTTTTTTCTAACTCCATGACTGGTTTCAAACTGTCCTTCCAGTCTACCTCCTTAGTCTATCATTTTGTCTCAGGCCGTTAATCTAGGCCTGGCATTGGTATCCGAGCATTAGCCTTTTTTTTCTAACTCTATGAATGATTTCATACTATTCTTCTAGTCTGCCCTTTTGTCTCAAGCCTCTTTAGTCTGCAATTGGGACGCCAACTATGTCCCCCTCTATGTTTGCGACCTCTTCCTCTATGCCTTCCTCTAAAAGCTCTATCTGGTTCCACAACGTCATTGTATTGGATTCTTTGTTCTTCATGTAGAAGTGACCCTACAACTTCTTCAAATGTAGGATTTTCCTTTCAAGAAGATATACACAATTATGTAACAAAATTATGATACTCCTCAAATAAGGTCCTGATCTTCTCGACGAAATGAAAGGGTGTGAACAAGTAGCCATATCCATGCCTTACCTGTTTCTTTCCCATTTGGAGACTCTGGATTCCTGGGGACTAAGGATTCCCACATATTACCGGGTTCCTTATCTCTTTGAGGAGGTGTAGTATCTTCCAACTTTTTCTTTCTTGTTTCTGCAAACTAATTCTAGTTTTGCGGCACTCCCGTCCCGGGGTATGGGGTCACTCCCTATATTGGGTAAACGAAATCACCTCTCTCATCTGTTGGGAACAATAGGGTAGTAAATATTCTCTTTCGTTCATGTGGGAACCCAAGGGGGCTTAGACTCTGTCGGATGGCCAAGTGGTCGCAAGTTCCAGGAGCTCTTAATCCACTTTTTATCTCCACGTCCCATGTTATGGAAACTATTAAATAACATAGTGATAAGCTCCTTATCTTTAATATTTGAATCCATAGCGGATAACTCATTCTTAAGATCTTGAAATTTCTAAATATGGTATGTAATAGAATCCAAACTATCCATTCTTTAACTAGTCAACTTGTTTCTCAATAAGAAAATTTGAAGCTCATTAGAAGTCTCATCAAAACTTTTCAACTTTGTCCAAACATCAATTGTTGATTTAATACTATGAATATGAGACAAAATATCATCTTCCAAGCCAACAGTGAGAAGAAGTAATTCTTATACTACGAATATGAGGCAAAATATCATCTTCCAAGGGAAATGTGAGAAAAAGTAATGACTTTTTTTTTCTTTTTTTTCTTCTGACTGTAATCGTTGGACATGGGTTCTGGGTTCTAGTTTTGGAGTTGCCCCTATCACGATTTTCCATAAGTCATGATACGAAAGAATATGTTCCATCAATCAATCAGAGTATGTATATATTTATATTAGGTAAGTACATGAGTGTATTGTATATATCTTTGTTAGTTTTTTGTTATGCATTGTATATATCTCTAGTTTTGTTATGCAAGTTATGAACTATTCATGGCTATTTTTTAATTAATAATAACTAATTCAACTTGTGACAATATTAAAAAGTATATACTTTAAGAAATAAACATTACAATATATAACAATCATAGCTACTCTAGTGTCTTTACACATTCATCTTAGAATTGTTTTATTTTTTCCATCATAGTATTTACATAGCATTCAAAATGGCATGATAATCCAACCACAAGGTCGATATATAAATATTTACATTATGCATGCCTAGCCATTCACTAGTCAGGCCTTGGCCTTGAGCTCCACACAAACATCCATACTTGCATATTTACATCATTTACATGATTTGATTTAATATATTTCCAAGTCAAAACTCGGGGTATTACAACCTCCATCTTCTAAACCTTTAGAAGAGCCTGCTTATGGCAAGAAAACCATTACACGGGTTATACTGTAATTATGGAGACTTTGTTGCACCAAAAAAGGAAAATTGATGTTAGAAGCAAAGTGCACAACTTTGCATCAATTACCACTAGCTCACTCAATTATGGTGTGGGTTTCATTTGCAAGGCTACCCAAGTTCAATACCCTTAAGGGTGACTTACTTTAGAGAAGACACCAAAAATTCCAGCCATGTTAAGGGTTGGTGTAGCCTAAGCTGGGTGTAATCCATGGGTGATTTTGATTGATTAGATGCCCCTGGGTTGTTATTTCTTGGACAATGGCTGAAATGCATTGGCTCTGAGTGACAGGAATTTCTAATAAACAAACAAACAAAAAATCACGGCTTCGTGTTAGATAGTCATAAATATGTTTAGGAAAGATCGAATTGTTTTTCAAATGCCAAAATTTACGTGGGTTCAATGGTCGTGGAGGATAAAGAAGAAGACTTTGTTCATTGAGTTCTAGTGGATGTGGACATCATTGGGAATATCCAAGAGACTCGCTATTCTTCATAGGAATAAAAGGAAGCATACAATAGGCATGTTTCTTAAAATTACTAGTTGTTATGTATTGCAAAATATATTTTGTATTGGGAGTTTTTCATAGGTTATATAGAAGCAAAAATTGTGAATCCTCAGCTAAGGATATAAAAAAATTTGCCAGTCATGCAACAAAATTTTGGGCACTCTTTGAAGATAAGATAATGGGATTGTTCCATCCTTTTTTGTATTATTATGTTGATTAATGAGGTCACAACACTTTTTTAATACATAATCATAACCGCTTTTGTCAAACGAAAATGGTGTCTGTTTGGTTGCCTTACGATCCAAAATCATGTCCAAAAGAACTATAAAATCAAATAATCATTCCAAACAATGATTTGATCATTCACATTTTATGTGGTTATGTTAGTCAATGCATTAAGCACATTGCATATTGTCCAAAATACCACACTTTAAAAAATAATTTTGTTTGTTTCCCTTGGCATCCTAAAACATGTCCCAAAGAACTATAAAGGTGAATCATCATTCCAAAACAATGAATTGATCGATCACATTTTTTGCAATCATGCTCATCAATGTAATGAGAAAGGGGCATATGGAAGGGTCGTTTTTTTTTGTAAATAAAAGATATATTACTGCTAAAACCCGCTTACAGAAAGTCCACCAAAACTGCAAGCCCTAGACGACCCGCACCAGAACTTACCCTTCCTAATTACATTCAGATTTCCATAAGTTCCCCCACCCAAAAATCCGAGAGAGTTCCCACTATGGAGATCTCAATCCCTGACATTCTTACAGTATCTAGCTTCCTACTTACTGAAAACATAAAAGAACACCGGCTAAAACAGCCTACAGGCCGACTTCGCAACCACCCTAACATAAACAGATCTCAAAAGAAAGACACAACAGGCCTCAAGGGAGCACCAAGGGATATGGGATAGGGCCACCAGTCTGACAGCGTCTGCTCGGACACAGAGCCACCTCTGCTCTATGCTCCACTGGATTAGCGCCAACATTCCTCTCGCTAGCGTGCCGCCCATTCCCTCCCGCCATGAGCTGCTCCAACCCCAGATAGTATAACGCAATCCCCAAGCAGGACGCTATCTGGTCCACCTTTCTGTGCATGGGGCGACAATCTGCGCTGAGATATTACACCTTGTTGAGGATCTCCCTGCACTCTTCATTATGCTCCTTCCACGCTTTTACAGGCTCCTCGTCACCCTCCTTCTTCGCCAGCATCTCCGTCATCTTCTCCTCTATTTTGGCCGCAGACCCAAGGTTCGCCTGGGAAACCATGTTCATAAGGACCCAGTAGATCATCACTAGACGACCATGGGCCAACGCACGTCCCGCCATGGACCCCAGATCAGAGACCCACCCGTCCACCTCCTCACGAACCTCCTCAATTGACATAGTCTTGACCTGATCCCAAAGGGCCTTTTCCACATTCTCCATTGCAAGTCTGGATATGAGCGGAATTTGGTCTTTAAATGCCTCTGACACAACATGAGCCTGCAGTTGGGCCCTGGTTGCTGCCCTCTTCCCCTTCCGACTGCAGTCTTTCCCTTTGCCCCGACTACCTGTTGCACCCACGCTGCCCCCTGGTTTCCCTAGACCCCCATGAGGCGAGTCCATTTTACCCTGCTCAGCTTTGGTCTCCTCGCTGACAGTCGTTCCTCCTCCTCTCCGCAATTCCCCGTCTAACCTTAGCAATCTAGCTTGAGCCCTACCCTGAACACATGAAGTTACCTCAGCCACCTTCGTCGAATAAATAATCAAGCCTCCCATTAATGAATTAATAGTTCCCTCTCGGGTAATGATGACCCAAATCCAGCCTCCTTCCGTCCCTGTACCTATCATGGGGGTTCTGTGTTGGTGTCTTCATCACAACTACATCACCTATCTGTGTGGAGACTGCGCTTCCATTCCTCTCCATGTCTCCTTTGTACCTTCTCTTAATGGAATAAGGATACGCTTGAATTTTCCTGATCTAAGGCCACCTGTGGAGCACGCGTTAATGAAGACGATGCGTGGGAGGACCTTGCAGCCTCCTGTCCCAGCCATGTTCCTTGCTTGTACTTCCTGACATCTGCCCCCTGTCACCCCCATCATGAGGTGGAAGTTGACGGCAGTTGTGCATCCATTGCTCTTCCTTGAATTCATCAAGTCATCCCCTCCTACTGGCCCTGACATCAGAGACCCCGATGTTGGCCATTAAGTCCGCTACCCAGTTAGCCTCTCTCCTGACATGGTGAAAGGATAGCATCGGATACGTCACAATCAGCGATCGAACGTCCTCCATCCTCCCCGCAAGACGCCAGCTAGATGCCACCTTCTCTGCTGATTTTCCATTTTCCATCTGTTGAGCCATGTGGATGAGGATCCAGGAGTCCCCTTCGACTATCGCCGGCAACCACCCATTCTTGATAGCGATTTGGACACCCTGGATCATCCCTTCTAGCTCCGCAGAATTATTGGTACCGTGCCCTCGGTTGCCATACAAGACCTGTAATATTTCTCCATTACAGTTTCGACAGACCCCTCCATATCCCACCTCCCCTAGGTTACCTTTGGCTGCGCCATCAAAATTTACCTTAACACCTGACGCGATGGGGGGGACCATGATATCGAGCTCTCCACTCTGCAAACTTTGTGTTTTTGGTGAAGTTAACTGATGACTCCCTTATCCAGGCCCCAGACCTCTGCTATTGTTTTTTCCATCCCTGCAAAATCTGTATCTTCATCACTCCACTGCATGCTACTGACTGTCTCCAATAGGTTGGAAGTTATGATTTTCCAGGATTCCTCCTGATACTAACCTTTTCCCCTGAAAATCCTGTTGTTTCGCTCTTTCCAGATCACCCAGATAACCGTTCCTGGGAAGGCTTGCCACAGAAAGCGTAAGATGTTGTTCTTGAAGGCCTTTGGATTCCAGTCCCTTAAGGTTGAGTCGGGTTCCCTCTACATCTATTACGTCTCCTAAAGGATTGCGCACCTTTGTCCCACAACCCGGATGCGAAAGGGCATGCATCCAAGAGATGGCCCATACTCTCCTCCTGATTAGCACACAGGACACACTGGGATGGCCCCTGGATCCCTCTACGCCGCAGGTTTTCCCCCATAAGAATTATCCCTCTAACCACCAGCCAACAAAAGATGGCCAGCTTTGGCCAAGGGTTTGAGGTCCATACTTTCTCCCAGATCTCATCTTCCTCCGTTTGTCCCCTTATTTTAATGTTGTAAGCCTCTTTTATGCTAAACACCCCATTCTGGGAATAACCCCATCTGAGTCTGTCAGCCCCATCCTTGATCCGGACATATCGATTGTTAAGCTCCTCCCCCAGGGATTTGATGCTGGCTTCTGAAATGTGATCGGATGGTTCGATCGACACCGTCCATTTGCGCCTATCACCCTGGGAATTTCCTTCCCATAACTGATGCACCTTTTCTCGGCCTTCTTCCAAGCATTTTAGCCTGATGTGATGCCACTTCGGGTCCTCCCTTAGCTTGGGGTGTTGGTTCCATGAGTCATCCCAAAAGTTTCCCAAGCTTCCATCCTAAATTTTCCAAAAACTATGCTCCTGGATCAATCTTCACCCTTCCCTTGCCTTTTGCCAAATGTGGGATCCCTAGGGCTCCCCACTAAAGCGGACCAACTAAGAGTATGACCATCCCCTCGCATACTTAATGTGCCATATCTTAGCCCAAGGCTGCTGCTTATAATTGCACCACCGCCACCATATCTTGGCTCCCTGCACCTCCCCCACCACTTCAAGATCTTGAAGACCAAGGCCCCCATTCTTCTTCGGCATGCTCACCTTCTCCCAGCTAACTAGGGAAAATTTTGCTTTTCTTTCTCTCCCAGCCCAAAGGAAGTTTCGTTGGAGGCTTCTAATTTCCTTTAGCACTGACTTTGGGGCCGACAACACTGATAGAAGATACATGGGCATGGCTTGAATGACGGATTTGACCATCACTAGTCTCCTAGGGAGATTTAGAGGTTTGAGAGCCCAGCTTGCCAGTCTAGCCTTCACCATGTCTATCAAATTTTGCCAGGAAGCCTGCCTAATTAGGTTTTGGCTCAATGGAACCCCAAGATACTTAGTTGGCAGCCTCCCCTTATGGAATCCCAAAATCCTTCCAATGTTCCTCTGGGTTATGAGCGGAGAATTGAAGAAGAAAATCTGGGATTTCTCCGGATTAACCTCAAGTCCCGAAGCCTTTGAAAAGGTCGCTAGACTAGTTTTGAAGGCTCTCTCCTCTTGGACTGAAGCATGCCCCATAAGCATCGTGTCATCCACAAACTGTTGGTGAGTTTCTTTATCCATGCCTTCGTAAAAAGACATACCTCTTATTCTCCCCTATCCTGCCTGAGCTTTTATGAGTCTGCTAAGCCCTTCCGCAGCTAGAATGAGGAGGAACAGGGAAAGGGGGTATCCTTGTATGATCCCCCTCGAAGGCGAAAAAAGCCTAGTTGAGGAGCCATTCAAGAGGATTGAGAAAAAAGGAGAGGACACTAGCCCCATGACCCAATCCACCCAGTCCTGACAGAACTCGAAAGCCTGAAGCATCTTCTCTAGGTACTCCCAGCTGAGCTTGTCATAGGACTTAGCGATGTCAAGCTTAATGAGCATGCCTGGGCTTCTAGTGCATTTGAGCGAGTGAATGGCTTCCTGGACCATGATAATACCATCCAAAATTTGCCTCCCTTCCACAAATCCCGATTGCTCTGGGCTGATGATCCCCTGGAGGAGGGGTTTAAGTCTATTTGCTATGACCTTAGAAATTATTTTGTATATCACATTACAAAGAGCTATAGGCCTAAACTTACCCGAAGCATCAACCCCCTCACTCTTTAGGATAAGAGCGAGAAAAGTTGCATTGAAGGCTTTGAGCACCCCTATGCTAGTCCTGGATTCCTCGACTATGGCCCAGATCTCCTCTTTTATCGTGTCCCAAAAGTGATGGAAAAAGTTGGCTGTGAATCCATTCGAACCGAGGGCTTTCCCTTGATTCATCTGCTGCATGACCTCCTCGACCTCCTGTAGAATAATAGGCTAGGTGAGGTTCTCATTATCCTCCCTTACTACAATTCTAGGAATCAAGGATGTGATTCTCTCAATATCTTGGCCCCTCTCCTTGTTGTCCTCTGTCATGATTTACTTGAAATGGTTGACTAGGGCTTCTTCTACTTCAGCCCTGGTCCCCACATGGGCCCCATTGGGGAGTTTAAGGTTATAAATCTTTGACCCCAACTGATTGCTAACCGTGGCACTGTGGAAGAATTTAGTATTCTTTTCCCCTTTCGGCAGCCATTTCACACATGACTTCTGTTTCCAGAAGACTTCCTCCTGTCTCTGCTTGGCTTCCAACTGGGCTCCAAGGTCTTTCTTCTTTTCTTTCAGTTCTTGGTCCCACCCAGATTCCATTCCTATTTGCTGGATGGCAGTCAAGTCCTGAACGATCCTTTTCTTGTCCTCAAATATGTTGCCAAAGTCTTCCTTGTTCCAGGTACGGATTTTAGCCTTCAGAACTTTAAGCTTATGTTGAAAGTTGTACATCCTTGTCCCCCTTAAGTCATCCATCTCCTACCACCACTGCTCAACTAGACCTTTAAATTCTTTGTGCTCTAGCCAGAATTTCTCAAAGCAAAAAGGTTTTAGCAACTAATCCACTGCCCCTTCCCATCTTAGACACACGGTCCAATGATCAGAGCGAGCTGCGGGGATCACATTTACCCTGATCTCTCCTACCCCCCTCACAATACTTTCTGTCACCAAGAAGCGATCTAGTCTTGAGGCTACCAAGTGATCATCTCCCCTCCTATTATTCCATGTGAACCACCCATCCCCCATTTCCAGATCTACGAGGGTACTGTTGGCGAGGGTTTCCCCAAAGTCCTCCTAATATTTATCCAGCGTCTGTCTACCCCCCTCTTTTTTTCGGAGCGAGGTAATCAAATTGAAATCCCCGCCTATTATCCAGTTGCCCTACGATGCCGTTGCACAGAGCCATCTTAGATGGTTGACAAACTCCTGCTTCTGCGGGAAGGCACTCGGCCCATAGATGTTCACGATCGTCCCTCTGATCTCTATACCCAGGATTTGGAAGTCGGCTGCCAGGGAGAAGTGACTCGCTCGCCATCCCATGAGGTCCACCTCTTGGGCTTGCCATAAGATAGTTATCCCCCCTTTCATACCATCCGCATCTAAATCCATTACCTTGCTGCCTTTCCAAATCTTCTGCCCGATCTATTGCATTGTGTCAAAGCTCCACTTGGTCTCTTGTAAAAAGAGGATGTTTTGTTTTTCCTACCTAATCTTCCTTGCTAGGGTTCGGATCTTCCTTGGGTGATTACACCCCCTAATATTTGAGCTCACTATCTTCATTGGGAAACCTTACTTACTTTAGAGAAGGTCGCCTTGATCGTGGGATACTGGCCTGATTCAATCAACTTGACTCTTATTTCCACTATCCTCTGCTTGTTCGATTTCCTCCCCCTCTTGTGATCTTCTTCTGGTGTTTTCCTCTTGGTGCCCTTCTGCCCCTCCATGCTTATCCCCAGATCCTTGTGCGCTTTAGATTGAATAATTTCTTGATGTAAGAGTTCGATCTGCTCTTTGGGGACATAGCCTGAGCCAGCTTTCTTGCATTCTACTTCTAGGGCATCCAGATCTAGATGCCCTAAGTCCATATCCTCGGCTTCATCCGCTTCCATGGTGTCCAGTCGGCTATCGCCGTTGCTTACGCCTACCGCCTCCTGCATCTTGGTCTCCTAGGTTTTGCCTATCCCTTCCCTCTTGTGCATCTATTCCTGCGCTACTTCCTCCAAGACCTGGAAGGGGTTTGAAGATCCCTCTAGTTTTTCGGGTCCGTCCTCCGTCCTTGCTTCTGCCCTCCATTGCTTCTGCCCCTCCGTCTATTTTTGACTTGAGTGAAACCCTCACTCCCTAGGATTTCTTCCTGGATCGACGCAACCCTCTCCTAGCCCCCCCGAGGGCAGTTTCTCCCAAAGTGGCCATACTCATGGCATATCCCGCACCAAAAGGGCAGCTGCTCATAGTCAAATTGCTGGATCCATTCCTCGTCGTCCTAGTTTAGGCTGATAGATTCAGGGAGGTCCTTCAAGAGATCCATATACACATAGATCTAGACAAAGGTTGTATACCTCTGGAGACAGGTTTGCTTAGTGACTTTCACAAATTCCCCAATAGAGTTCCCAATTGCTATCAGAATTTCCATATCCCAATATTCCCCAGGAAGCCCAACCAGGTGGATCCAAACCGGGGCTACTGTCATATCCTCTAAGTCGGGGTTAAACCGCTCCTTCCATGGACGAAGATAGAGCCCTACCGAGAAGAAAAAATACGCCCCCCCCCCCCTCCAGGATCCTATCACGATCCTCCTGATTGAAGAAAATGATGGTGAAAAAACCTTTTGCTCCCAACTGTAGGTCATAATGCCCCTTTGGGCTCCAAGTGCTCTGAATCCAGCGAACCAAGTCTTTCTCCTTGGGCCAGATCCCCACAAATTTCCCAATTATGGCCTTCTCCTTCCACATCTCTATTTTCTCCCGAATTGATTCTGACCGGATCTGGATCACCGAGAACAATTAAGCCCTCCAGAGACATCCTCCCACCCAAGTTCTCCTCCCCTCACATGTCCCCTCCTTGCTCCCACTGCTCCCGGACGCCCCTCGGTTCCTCCCTGGAGCCGTCGCCATACCAGATCAGGGGGTTCACTTCCCCCACCTCGCCTAGGCCAAGCGCGGATTTCCCCGGCCTTCCTGCGCTCCCTACTGTGACAGTGTCAAAACCCCAAAATACTCCCTGACATATATGGAAGGGTCGTTAAACCAAGATAAGAATAATATTATATTATTGATTGTAAGTAAATAAATTAGAACAAGTAGTAAGTAATGAGAATATTGTCAATTAGGTATAGCTCGGATGATCAGGACAAGGAGTGTTATCCTCCCCATCCAAGATTAATTAATCCAAGCAACGTTTTTTAGATCTCCATGAGTATAATTTTTGTATTGGCCTTGAGGTTTGAAGAATGTGGTTTTCGTTGGATACCATCCTCATAATGAGCGGAAGTGCAATATGGGTTTCCAAGGAACATGTATTTCATGGAAAAAATAAGTAATAAGAATAACATTTTTTAACAACTGGGAAAGGTTCAATCCCTATGAGGGTTATTCGTATAACCTCGGGTCACCATGATGTAAATTTCGAACATATGGTTTCACCTACAGTGGTTATTTAATGATCTCATCACTCATTCACACGTAATTGATCAAATCCCACTCTCATTTCCTCCTAATTTATGCTAAACAAGGTGGATCCATCAATGAGGAGTGAGGAACTTTTCACTACTAGACAAGGTTCAATTCTCGTGAGAGATTTTCCAAAGTCATGGTGTCACCTTAAGGTAGTGTTCAAATGTGTGGTTGCAACTAGAGATATTATATTAAATTATCTCATGACTCGCACACACATGTTGGATTAACTGACGCTGAAATCTACTTCAAATTTTAAGAACAAAGGAAGGATTTCGTTTGTGAGGAGAAATAAGTTTTTCCCTAATGGCTCAATTTCCATGAGGCCTTTTCCTGGAGCCATGGGGTCACCTCAAGGTAGTGGTCGAATGTGTTGACCCAAGAGAGATTATACTAGATGAGCTTGTGCACATAGCTGCATCGAAATACACCCCCTTGTCCTTAAAACAAAAATAAACCAAAGGGATCAATTCAATCGATTGTAATAAATGTTGCTTGGGCATTTGGCTACTTTTGTGTCGGCAAGTGTTGTTAAAAAACCCACTAGGCGAGACACACTAGGCTACATCACTAGGTTTATTACATATGTCGTTCATAAATGTGGGGAAACATCTTTGGGTTTCGCCACAAGTTCTTCCTTAAAAAAAAGTAATAAACATAAAACAATTGTCACCGTATTCATTATAATTAACCATGGTTAATCAATATAATAAAATTATCTTTAATATTAACCATATCCATATCAATTTGAATTAATCATATTTTAGTGTCGTACCAAGTACTTTAGATTTATTTTTTTCCAAAGAAAAATTCGTAAATATTTTATTCACATTCAGCAGATAGACCAAAAGTCCATTATACAATAAAAACAACTATGAAGTTGTCAAAAATACAAATATTTGCCTTATCTTGAGCACAAAATACCATATTCAAATCCAAAAAACTAACCCACTTGAGAGTTGTCATTACATACATCAGCATAATTTTTACCTACCTTTCAGCAGAAAAATCAAATAACAGGCCTGAATAAACCATCAATCAAGTATGATCATAGCAGACTTTTTTTCATCATTCCTGAACTAGTCAGGTCAGATCAACTGAGAGAGGTGATCCCAAGCAAAAAGCCCAGAGCATAACAAGTTGGCCGTATAGTCTCATCAAAAAAATAATAATAATGGAAAATAATAATGCTGGAAAAAACACAGCAACTAATAAATTGGCCTTTCATGCCATTAGTGAAGAAATTCATAACCAAATCTGCGCCAAGAAAAGAGGCCAATCAACCCACCTGAAATGCTCTCAAAAAATTTGCTTAAAAACCACCATAGGCAAAGAAGCATAATAATTTCAGCCATAGCATCATATCTAGAATGGAACCAAGTAATAGAACTGATCACATCATTTAATCCATGAATGCCCAAGCATTAAAGTCGACCAAAAGCATGCATCCATCATGAAAATACAGTAAAAAATAACTGTAAATCAAAAGCTCACAGAACCAATATTTATAAAACTTGAAAGGTTTCCACAATTGCTGCATCTCTCTGTTCACAGATACTCCAAGATCCCTCAAGAATGCTGCCACCTGCTTTAGCCAAGGTATCTGCTTTGTGGTTTCGTTCTCTATAAATGTGTTTGAAAGACACAAAATCCAGACTATCAACTAAACAGTGAACATCTTGAAGAATCATGGCTAATTCAGTATTTAGTAACCGATACTTACCAGATGCCCAGTTAATAACTAACTGAGAATCCCCAAATACTTGAATTTTATCCAAATTATGCTGCCTCGTCAACCTAAGAAGAAGCTTAAGTGCACATAATTCGGCATAATTATTAGTGCCCAAGCCTAATCCTGCTTTGAAAGAAACAAAATGGAAATCAGATATGAACAGAATACCTCCAGCCCCACATATCATTGGTTCCCCAGCTGCAGATCCGTCAAAGTATCCCCATGCATAAGTTTTATCAATTTCTTCCACAAAAAATGTTCTGATAGAGACCACAAGAAAGGACTGTGGTAAATTCTTCATCAAGCCCAAACTGTAGCTTGATACCTGTGCAGGGGTTGTGACAATATCCTCAAAACAAGACCTATTTCTTGCAATCCATATAAACCAGAGTACAATGATAGGTAAAGATTTGATAGGAACCACTTCTGATATAAGGCGCCAGTTTTTAAAACAAGCAGACAGGGTATCTCCATACCATAAATTATTAAGTTTCAAATGATCCTCAATAATTGACCAAACAGATAGAGTAAAAGGGCATTCCACAGCAATATGAAAATTAGATTCACAGCTCTGTTTGCATAAAAAGCACCTTCCAGGACCTTCTCTACCCCTCAAACATAGAACATCCCAAGTCAATGCTTTATCTGAGAGTAGAAACCAACTAAAAATTTTTGTTTTTAGTGGGCACTTCATCTTCCAGATGACCTTCCACCACCAGTTCGATTCCACTTCTCTATTCATTAGCTCAGCATAACCCTCTTTTGGAGAATATTTGCCTGTTTTAGATAAATTCCAGATAAGGCAATCATCTACAGCAAAGAGTCGGACATGGCTAACCTTGAGAATGGAAATATATCCATTCCAAGCAGCAATCTCATGAGGGTCAGTAAATCCAATAGTTTCTGCAGATAACCATTTTTGAGGCATCAAACCAGACATACAATGAATTCCAATGTCAGATATGAAATGAAAACCAGCCAAATGTAATCTTTCTACCATAGGAAATGGAAGAGCATGTCTCCATTTACAACCAGACCACGGATCTAATCCAATACGGACATCCTTACCAGCACCAATCTTCCAGACTAGAGAATTACCAATGAGATCGAAGGCCCAAAGAACAGCTTTCCAACAAATAGAAATGTTCTTTTTCTTTTTAGCAGAAGATCTAATCCAATCCACAATATTCATTGGAGAAATATATTTATGAAAAGCAATCTTAACCCATAAACCCGAGTCATGAATGATATTCCAGACACTTTTTGCTGCAAGTGCCTTGGCAAATAAAACAGGAACTTTAAGTCCCCATCCACCCAAAGATTTAGGCATAGCAAGTAACTTCCATGAAATCCAGGGTAATCCAGAAGAGTTTTGTTTACCAGCCCAAAGAAAATTAAAACAAAGCTTTCTAATTTTGTCTATGACTCCCATGGGTACCCAGAAATGCATCCAATAAACAGGTATGGCCTCTAAAACAGTTTTTATCAAAATCAGCTTTCCTCCTTTGGATAACCAACGGAAGCTCCAATTCTGAATCCTTTGTTCAACTTTAATAATCAGCCAATCCCAATCCTTAATCAGATATCTGCATGGTTTTAAATGAAACCCAAGGTACTTCATGCCCTTGACAATTTTGTCAACAGGAAAACTGAAGATATTCTGTAATGTAATGACTTCAGAATCTTCCATACAAGAAAAATATAAAGAAGATTTATTATCATTTATTAGCATCCCAGATGCCTTACAGAAATGCATTAAAATCTCATAAAGAGTAGAAAGAGATTGTTCAGAACCATCATTAACCATGACAATATCATCCACAAAGAGTACATGAGTTAAAACTATATCATTACCAAAAGGTAACCCATGATAAGTCCCACAGAATTTAGCATGAAGTATAGCCCTCCCAAGACCTTCAACCACAATAAGAAACAGAAGTGGTGCCAAAGGACACCCTTGTCTGAGTCCCCTACCAAATTTTAAAAAATTGGTAGCAACACCATTGATAAGCAAAGAGAAAGATACAGAAGATAGACTGCTCATAACCCACGCAATAATGTTTCCAGCGAAACCCATTTTTGCTAAGATAACCCGAAGATAGGTCCAGTTGACTCGATCATAGGCTTTAGAAAGATCGATCTTAATCATGACAACTTTTAAGGATTTAACATGCATACCTTCCTGAATAACACCTACAGCATCATGAATCTGCCTTCCCGGCAAAAACCCAAACTATTCCCCATAAATACATCTACCCAAAACCTTTCTGATTCTGATCGAGATAATCTTACCAATAATTTTGTATACAAAATTACACAAAGATATAGGCCTAAAGTCCTCAAATGATAAAGGACTATCAATCTTAGGAATAAGGGCAAGAAAAGTAGAATTAAAGACACCTGGAATTTTACCACTTGTCCGGGACAATTCGATGACTCTTAAAAGATCTTCACCCAAAACATCAAACAGGCATCTATACACCTCAACAGGAATACCATCTGGTCCAGGACTCTTATCATTTTTGCTGATGGATAAAATATGCTTCATATCTTTAATAGTTATAGCCTGCATAAGCTCAGCATTTTCTTCCTCTGAAACAGAAGATGGGAAATGACCAGCACTAAGAACAATTTCTGGAAGATGTAGGTCAACTTCTTCTTTAAAGAGGCTTTCAAAATGCTGTAGCCCGGCCTCAGCTATAGCCTCATATCCTTCCACAAGAGTTCCAGAATCATCAAATATTTTGCAAATAGAATTGCGACATTTCCTATGGGCAGCAAATTTGTGAAAGAAAGGAGTATTATCATCACCACAGACCAACCATAACGCCCTACTTTTCTGGCGAGCCTCCTTTTCTCGGAAAAGAAGAATAGAATTCTTGTGAGATTCAATATCAATCAATAAATCTTTATCAGCCACTGATGTAAAACCAATATGTCTATCATAAAATATTTTCAGCTCATATTCAATATCAACCAAATCTTTAATGTGCTGAGCTTTTTTATTCAATGACCACTTAATAGAGATATCTTTGATACGTTTAAGATTCTCACTAAATTGAGCCGCAGGAGATAAAGCAGACTGAGCAACAAAGGGCACCCAAGAATCTTTTAATGCATCAACCAAATCACTATGATCCAACCAACCTGCATTAAACTTGAAAGGACTATGGGCCTTAGAAGAAATTTGTAAGAATACAGGTTGATGATCAGAAACACCTCCACACCCAATCCATTGTTTAATAAGGAAATTAGAATCTAGAAAATCAGCAGATACTAAAAGACGATCCAATCTTTTACATATACTCTCAGAACCAACTCTGCGATTACTCCAGGTAGGAATAGACACCAACGGATTGATATCAACAATCCCCAAGCTCTCCAACAAATTGTGAAAAAAATTTGTCAAAGGATCAGCTTGTGCTTTAACACCCGAGATTTCAGAGAGACCCAAAGAAAAATTGAGATCTCCCCCAAAAACTAAGAAAGGGGACAAGAAAACATCCATCTTGTTCAAGTTATTCCAGAAAGTTTCCCTGTCCTGATAGGGCGCATAAAGATTAACAAAGGATATTTCTTTTTGTAAATCATATGAAAATAAAACATCACATAAACCTGCTTTCATAGCCCAGGCATTATGAAAAAGGAAATTACAAGACTTCCAGCCCAAAATAAGTCCACCTGATCTGCCTTTAGCATCCACCGAGATGAACTGCCAACCATGAATCAAATGTTCTGATTCCTAAACTAGAACACACCCCTCAATCATAGTTTCTTGTAAAAAAATAACATCAGCTGAATTTTGCTCGATAAGTCTTAAAACCGCTAGTTTCTTGGGAAGACTAGCCAAACCCCTAACATTTAAGGTCAAAAGGATCATATGGAAACCTTATTAAGGGCAAATGCTCTAAGTGCCCCATCGCCACTTGTCAAAGAAAGTAAAACTTTATCATCCCCAATCTGATCCTTAGATGCTTTCTGAAATCCAAGTTTATCCTTGACAGGCCGAGGAAACTCCTGAATTGATTTCGAACACGAGCGAAGAAAATAACCCTTGCTAGTAATAGGAAAGGCCTTACAAGGAGATACAAAACCCAGATCCTTCAGAGATGACTTTGGAGCAGAAGGGGAAAAAGCCTCAGAGGAATGGTTCATAAATGGAAGGATACCGATATCGTCCAAAGAATTGGAAATGCTGAACGATTTAGATTGTCATACAGTGTGGCACATTTATTTTAGTCACTCTAAAAATGTTGTAAAATAAGTAATTTAAAAATTCGTATTATAATTGATATAATCAATTGTTTTTTTTCTTCTTTATAAAGTTGTAAAATCAAAATTTTATTTTGATAAGTGACATTCCTCGAATATTCTATGGTTGTTGTTCTTAACAAATGAATTTAAAGAAATGAATATTGATTATTTATAAATTGCCTTTATATTATAAATGCTATTTTATCGCAACACAACTAGTACAAATAGAGTGAGATTCGATTTCATGGTGTGATTCAATTGCGTAATGAATACTTATGATTAAGCTATGTTGTGTTATTATAAGCATATTATTTAAAATATTGAAATGATCTATGAAAAACAAGAACAAGAACAACCAATAATAGTAAATAAGACATGGCCTTAGCATAACGAAGACAAAATGTATTGTGGAGAGACATGTAAGAATATAAATTTTGGTAATAAATAAGGATTGTGCCTTTTTATTTTATTCATTTATAATGCAAAATACAAATCAATACAAATAATCACCATGGAGTAGATGGACATTTTGGCCTAAAATAGACCGCCACAATATCACATTCTTCCTCTTCTCTTCTCTGAAATCCCACTCCTATGCACTCCTCAAGTGTTGAACATAAAATCATGAACCTTTCTCTTCACTTGCAACTCAAATTTTAACACCACAGTGAATTTAAAGAAATGAAGATTGATTATTTATAAATTGCCTTTATATTATAAATGTTATTTTATCGCAAAACAACTAGTACAAATAGAGTGAGATTCAATTTCATAGTGTGATTCAATTGCGTAATGAATACTTATGATTAAGCTATGTTGTGTTATTATAAGCATATTACTTAAAATATTGAAATGATCCAAGAAAAACAAGAACAAGAACAACCAATAATTGTAAATAAGACATGGCATTAGCATAACGAAGACAAAATGTATTGTGGAGAGACATGTAAGAATATAAACTTCGGTAATAAATAAGGATTGTGCCTTTTTATTTTATTAATTTATAATGCAAAATACAAAGCAATACAAATAATCACCATGGAGTAGATGGGCATTTTGGCCTAAAATAAACCGCCACAATATCACATTCTTCCCCTTCTCTTCTCTGAAATCCCACTCCTATGCACTCCTCAAGTATTGAACATAAAATCATGAACCTTTCTCTTCACTTGCAACTCAAATTTTAACACCACTTGGTAGTCCTTAGGAGCAAGGGTAGGGGTAGGGTTTTTGCATGCCCAACTGCCAGTTACGGTTAATGTTTTGGACCACCTAGAATCCTCTTGAATTTCCACATGTGACTAGCTCCACAGGTGTGAGTATTTGAGCACGGATGTAGTACCCACTTGGCAATATGGTGGAAAAATTGATAGTTTAAATCCAACAATAATAATTATCTCACATGGACTATGATTTCATACCAAGGTAACTCATTTTGAAGCTATCAACATGTACCACCCCTTGGGAACACTGTGGACCATTGTTTATACTAATGACACCCTTTTAACCCCAAAAAGTGTGTTTTGAGGCCACATACTTGCACTTTTCAATTTGAGCCCTATATAGTATATTTCAACATCAATCCTAAAAATGGCTCCTATAAGTCAACAACTCTATTTTTTTTTTTTTTAAAGAACGGTTATGTTATATTGAAAACTCAGCAAAGAGATCGCTGAAACGAAAACACATTACAACAAGTATCCCAAACTCTACTTCCTCCAATCGATTAACCTACAGAAGAGTTAAGGAGGGATATCAATGCTTACAACCGAGTTGACAATAAGTTCATTGAGATCTACAGCTATAGCTTTATTGGCTGCTAGATCCGCCAAGACATTTAGCCCCCTAAGAATATGAAAAAAATTAACCTTCCTGAACATTTTAGCCTTGGACCTAATTCTATTAATCAGCCTTGCTGTCCTTTCATTCTTTCCCCTTCTTCCCCCATTCAATGCCTGAATAATTACCCTAGAATCACCGAAAACCATGACCTCATCCACTCCTTTCTTTTGCAGCTGCTTGAAACCTTGGCAAAGCCCGTAATCCTTAGCCTTATTATTAGTATCATAACCAATGTTCCAGCAGTATTCAATCTCGACCTTCCCGTTTCAATCAATAACGACTACACCTCCCCCGGATTTCCTCGGATTCCCTTTGGAAGCCCCATCAAAAAATAGTTTTAAAATATTCATTTATCTTAGCCAGTTCTTGAACTGAGATTTATCCATCCTGATATCCCATTCTTCCAATTTTTTAGCAGCTACATTATTTTATTTTAACAGAAACTAAAAAGGTATATTATAAACGGGCTGTGCACAGCCATTCAGTACATAGCAAAAAAGAGGAAGGATATTCCTGCAAATCAGAGATAGAGCACTGTAGGCTAAACTGAGAAGGAGACCAAAAAACTACATACAGAGTTCTTCCATGATGACTAACAGTACGGGCAGTGTATACCCTTATATATTTCATACATAATAAAAGACAAAAAAACATGTATCCATAAACCAGATTACAGGTGGCCTCGGAAATGAACTGGCTGCACAACTAACTCTTCTTCCATTGGACACTCCTCTGCAATAGTCGCTCCAATCCTGCTGCCCTGGTTCATGGAGATGAGACGCTCAAGGTCCTCTTGGATCCTATCCACCTTCCCCAGCATTTCCCGCAGAGTGCTTTCGTTATCGTCAATCCTGGAGTCATGGTTGTTGATTTGAAGGGAAGTGTAGCTCACAGTATCCTCCATCTTTTTTATGTCGCGGGCTATCTCCCTGTTATCCATGATTCCTATGGAAACCATCTCACACAGACGCCTCAGATTTTTCTTAATGTCTTGGATACCTGCATTGTCCCCTGATTGAGCCATCCTATCAGGATCAACGAAAATGTCTATACAATCAAACTGTCTGTCCAGAGAATCAGCAGTTAAAGTGCTGTTCGAAACCTCAAGCACTGGAGAGTTGAGAATACAACTAAGCACAAACAATTCTTGTTGAAGCACCGAACCCCCTTCCCTTTTTGAGAAGACCAATGTTCCCCCCACGTCCTCCTGCCACCCAGAACAAAAGCAACCTAAAACACAACGTGGGTTTCCAGAACAAATGAAATTTATGTCTCTGCCAGAGCCGCGAAGCCACAGCGCCGAGGAGAGATTGCAACAGCAGTTGGAGAAGGCTGCGAGAGCCAGCCTCTCCTGGACAAGAGAGCGAGTCAAGGGGAGAACCTGCCAGGGAATACCATGCAATTGACCTCCTTCTATACCAGACACCACCTCCTGAAGAATTCGAAACCTGTCAAAAGAGCCGAACAGAGCCGAGACCGAGAGAGAATGCATGACTTCACAATGAAGCAGCATATGGAGAGGCCCGAAATCAGAACAAACGTGCGGGGGAGGATGGTAATAATCCCATCACCTTGTCAATTTAATGCAGGGAGAGATCGATAAGAGGGAAGGGCAGACCGTGGTCCACGCGGCCATGAAATAAAAAGTGAGAGGACAGGCCCTTAAATGAGGAGAGCCAGCGAATTGTGAGTGGAGGCCAGCTGCAAAGGGGAGAGGCATGTCGAGATAGAAGAAGGGGGGGAGGACTAATGAAAGGAAGGGATAATGAAGGTGTAGAAGAAGAAAGGAGAGAAGAGGGGGAGGAGATGGGGAGGAGAAGAAGAGAGGGGAAAAAGGGAGAGAAGGGGTAATTTCATTGAGTTGAAGGCGGGTTATTTGAGTCAATAGGGAAATCCAATATGCAGATAAGCGAGGAGGAAGAATCCAGCACCTCATTAGGGAATAGGATTGAGAGAGGGCTGGGCTCCATTCTGACTGATAAGACCTTGCGGGAGGGAGGCTCCCACATTGGCCATGCTATCCGCAGCGGTGTTGTTTTGCCGAAGGATATGGTAAATCTCATAGGAGCTGGGCATGAGGAGCTTGGCTTTCCCATGTAACCGACGACATTTAATGGCTCCTGAAGGATATCCATTGATCATCTTGTAGATTACGTGCCTTGAGTCCCCGAATATCAGAACCCTGTGAATCTTCATATTGTGCAAGAGGTGGAGACCCTAAATAAGGGCCAACCATTCCGCTTCGTTATTGGTTCTCCTCCCTAGCCCCCATGCAAAGGTCTGATCGACATATCCTTCGGGATTCAAGAGAATCCCCCCCGCGCCTGCCACCCCTAGCAGCTACATTATTTACAGCCATGATATTAAGACTTTGCATCCAATTTTTTTCATTATCCGTCAGGTTTCCTTTATTATTGGGGATCTTTGAGATACTGATAACCTCCTCGAACAAAGCATTAACTTTGATAGCTGTCTTCCATGCTAGTTGAATCTTTTCCTGAAATATTATGTGATTTCTTTCGTTCCAAATGCACTAGCAAATTATCTTAGGGAGTTTCAACCAGCAAGCACTTACTCCATTTTTCTGGTTCAGCTCACCTTGATACAGATTTTCCCAACTAAGAAAACAGGCCTGAATTTTATCCGGCAAATGCACTTCGTCTCCCCAATGCTTCAACACATCTTTCCAAACTGAAATGGCATAGGGGCACTTTAAAAATATGTGGCAGATATTTTCGGAGGCCTTAGCACATAAGGGACAGCGAAATGGGCCAGCAAGTCCTCTTTTCTCCAAATTCTCGCTAGTGAGCACTCTCTCATGCAACAGCGACCAAATGGACATTTCAATCTTCGGCAGCGTGCTGCATTTCCAAAGATAATTCCAAATTTGTGGATTGACAAGCACATTATAGTTTGCTGCAAATCTTTGGTATCCTTCTGAAGTTGAGTAGCTACTAGAATGCCTTCCCCAGCCACAGCGATCCTTCCTGGATTTGGCTATCGGTGCTAGCCTATCCAAATGGGTGAGTAGCAAAGTTTTCTCAGCTTCTAAATCTTCAGGGCACTCCGGCAATACCCAGCCAGCCCAGCGATTTGGTTCCTCGGGCTCCCAACTGGATATATCCCAGAGCGTATTCACCCCCATCGCGACCATCCAATGCTGCAAGCGTGGAGTTTGAGGAGGTGTCTTCCATAGAATCCTGTCATGCCACAAATTGATCGATTTCCCATTGCCTGGGACCCAACACAATTCATCTTTAAACTGTCACAATGCCTTATTACATATATTGAAAATTGAGGAGTTGTTCTGAGTCACGTGGCCTCCATCAAGGCATCCGAGCCTCGGGCCTCTGAAGTATTTGGATTTTAGCACACGACTGCACCAAGAATGCTTGGGGGCGAGCAAGTTCTAGAGCAGCTTGGCTCCCATAGCCAAGTTTTGATTTCTAAGATCTCTGACGTGTAGACTGCCCTCTGATCTGGGCAATTTAATTATTTTCCAACTGACCAATGCAAATTTTTTGCCTCCCCCAACACTGCCACCCTGCCAGAGAAAGGATCTAACCAATCCTTCGATCTGAGTTATTATTTTGGCTGGAGCTAGAAGAAGAGAGCTCTGATAGAGCAGGCAGCTGTTCAAGACAACTTTAATGAAGACTACCTTCCTAGCCAAATTTAACCAAATTGACCCCCATCCTATGATTTTCCTTTTGATTTTTTCTACAATTGGATTCCAGGCAGAGCTCTTGGGTTTGGATTTGAATATGGGAATCCTTAGATAATTGAAGGACTCCCAGGCAACAACACCATCCATATTGAGAACCCGAGTAATATCTAGCATTTCCCTAGGATTTATATTCCATCCATAGATCTGACTTTTCCTTAAATGGATTTTGCTTCCGGAGGTGTGACAGTAACGGTTCACTTCAGTCTTGAAATGACGGGCAATAATTTGACTGGCTCCTCCAAGCAAGATAGTATCATCCACGAATTGCGTGTGATTGATATCTTTTATGCCTCTAGCCATCCTAATGTCGGGTAGGTCCTGTTCATGCCTGGCATATT
Source organism: Pseudotsuga menziesii (assembly GCA_001517045.1). NCBI lineage: Eukaryota > Viridiplantae > Streptophyta > Pinopsida > Pinales > Pinaceae > Pseudotsuga > Pseudotsuga menziesii. Next base: position 146,415 of record LPNX010394882.1, on the reverse strand, counting down.
CCAGCTGAAAGCTTAGAACTGAAGCCTAGATGGCATAAAGCAAAGGGAAGAGCGGGCAGCCTTACCTCAGACCTCTCGAAGCTTGAAAGAAGGGGGCAACTCTTTCGTTGACTAGCGGGGCTATCCACGGCTTGCTGATACAGGCCTAGACCCACGAGATAAATTCTGAAGCGAAACCAAATTTTCGCATTACCTGAAAGAGAAATGGATGGCTGGCTCTATCGAAGGCATTTGCAAGGTCAATTTTTACCACCATTCCTTTGTCTTCGTTCTTCAGACTATAATGTATAGCCTCTTGGACTAAGATAATATTTTCCTAGATCTTCCTGCCTTTGACAAAACCGCCTTGGTTCTCTGGGATAAGGCTAGGCAGGATATAATTTAGTCTGCTAGACATTATCTTAGTTATGATTTTATAACCAATGTTGCACAAGGAAATAGGCCGGAACCTGTCAAAAGATTTAGCCTCCTTCTCTTTGGGGATGAGAGCCAGAAAGGCAGAGTTCGTGTTGCCTCCAATTTTACTGCACCTCTGAGATTTGCTGATCATTTTGAGTAAGTCTTTTTTTATTATGTCCCAGCAAAGTTTTATGAAATTAGCATTATACCCATTGGGACCCGGAGCTCTGTCATCCTCCATACCATCGACAACCATCTTGATTTCCTCCAGTGTGACACTCTGTGTTAGAGCTTCGTTGTCACTATTTTTTATTGCATTGGGAAACAGGTTCAGGAGCTCGTTGTCCTCCACGATAGGCTGGGTGTTGAACAATTCACTGAAATGCCTCGTCGCTTCAGTCTTTATGTCTTCGAAATTGCTGATAAGATTGTCCTGAGATTGAATTTCAAGCACACAGTTGAATTTTTTTCTTGCCTCGGCTTGCTTCTGGAAAAAACTAGTGTTCCTATCGCCTTCATTCAACCATTTACATCTAGACTTTAATCTCCACCATTCGGATTCATGTTCGCAGGCAGCGTGGAGGTTCGATTGTAGCTTGATCTCAGTTTGGATGTCATTGTGGTCCACGATTTTATCCTCCATGTCGGCCTGGTGGTTCTCCAGCGCTAGAGCAGCATGGGTTTTTTTATAAATGGGGGAGGGGATCGACTTAGCCCAAGATTTTAGTGCTTTTTTAAGCCTTATGAGTTTCTCCTCCCATACAAAGAAGGGTGACCCTGTAACCGGGGGAGTCCAAGAATCAGCAACAATCCTTAGAAACTCAGGTTGATTGGCCCACAAAGGATTGAATCAGAACGGAATAGGGCCCAAATTCTTATCATTAACCATCTCCAGGAGTATAGGTTTGTGAGTCGATCCTCCAAATGGTAAGATTTTGGAAGACAAATTCAGACGTAGCAGGAGGAAGGTGTCCTGGACCAGGAAACGATCAAGTCTAGCAACAATATGCCCAGGCCCAATCCTCTTGTTATTCCAAGTGTACTTTCCAGTAGATGGCTTAGCATCCATGAGATCCCATTCCAAGATGATCTCATCAACTGTTTCTCTGATGGGGTCTTTGACCAAGGAGCCCCCTCTTTTTTCATCTTGGCTAAGGATGACATTAAGATCCCCTACAAGAATTACTACCTTGCAAGTTTCTCTTTTCCTCGCGAAGAAGACTCCAACAGACATTTTTTCAGCATTAGAATTGGGTGCATAAATATTGAAAATTCTTACCAGGGTATTCGTGTCTTTTTGCCTCAGCAGGGTGAGGATCCAACAAGAGCTGTACTTGATGTCAACAGCCTCAAATTTCTTATCATCCCACAGAGTTCCAATGCCTCTGGATGCACCCCTTGAACTAATTGCAGCTTTACCTCTTTTTTTCCAAAATTTTTGACTTACATGGAGAAAGGCGGCTTCCTCCATCTTGATCTCCTGGATCAGAAAGATGTCCGGTTGATGTAAAGAAATTAGATCTGTCATTGCTTCTTCCTTGATTTTGCTACTAAGACCTCTGCAGTTCCAGGAGAGGACCTTCATTACTTACTTTTGGTGAGCGAAGGCATCCCTTTCTGGGCATGCCCCTGCTGGCGAGTGTTTCTAGAGTTTTTCAACAACTTTTCCAGGGTTAGCTGGGAGCCTTGCAGCTTATCCTTGTAGGTAGCTTGCTCCCTAGCTTCTTTCTTGGATTTCCTTCCTTTGGTTTTAGTTAGCCTTAGGGTAGTCAATTCTATTCCCCCCCCCCCTCCTCTTCTTCTTCTTCTGATTCATATTCTTCCTTTGATTTCCCCAAGTTTTCCCCTACTTTTATCATTGTTGTGCCTTCATCTCGATCCTTCATTTGTTGGACTGATAAGCTTGCTTCAGGCTCCTTACTATCTCCATTACTGGATTTCTCTTCGACTTCAAGGGGGTCAGCCCTTGCTTCAATAGTTTCTTTAGTCTTGGAAGTTTCTGGGGATCCTTCAAGAAGGATGACCCTTGCTTCTTTGTTCCCCTCACCCTTCTTTAGATCCATTCCGAATTGATTTTTGGTTTTAGATCTATTCACCTTTTGCCATCCTCCCGCCTTGTTTTGTTGGATCTCGGGCTTTTTAGGGCAATTGCGGATGAAGTGTCCGTATTCGTGGCAACCTCGGCACTTGAAAGGAAGTATTTCATAGTCGAGCTTTTGGAAATGGGACCACTTCCCCACTGTTAATTTTATAGCTTTTGGCAGGCCAGCTTCGAGATTGACCTCAACAAATATGCAAGCATAAGCATATTGGTCCTTTGGACTAGCCATGCCAATGTATTTCCCCAGTACAGTCCCTATAGCTTGGAGGGATTTAGGGTTCCAACTGTGCATGGGGAGGTTGGGTAGCCTGACCCAGACTGGCATTGCTTTAGGGGTGTCAGCCTCAGGGTCGAATTCCGGAGTCCACCCGTTAAGATAAAGACCCTGTGACCCCATGAAATAGGGCCCATTCCTGAAAATTAGATCTTTGTCTTCCTTGGATTCGAAGTCGAACAGAAAATAACCTCTTCTGATGGAGTATGATGCAACATTTTTGGAGATTAGGGGCCTCCAGTTTCTTTGGAAGCAGTTGTCAGTAGTTTTTGGCGAGGGCCAGAGCCCCGTGAATTGCCCAATCAGGGCTCGATCTGCCAGGGAGAGAGCAACCCAAATAGTTTCTTCCGGTGGAAGGGCAACTTCCGGCACATCTTCATTTCTTTTGACAAACTTCGGAGGGTCTCCTTTGACGGATCTTTTGTTGTGAAAGGCAATTAACCGGTCGAAGGCATCCAAGCGTAGATCCGGGGACGAATCACCGCCCACACCAATCACCATCGGACTGCCCCACCAGAGAAACCTCTTAGCACATGGGCCAGCATGAGGACAGCCTCGAATTCAACAAACCAATGAGAGGATCCGACAACCCAGCCAAGGGCCAGGCAAGAGGACCCCAAGGGCTAGACGTAGATCACTGGCAGTAGCACGTGGTCCAAGGCTGCGTCCAACCTGCAAAACCTCCAACCGCCGGCATGAACTCTGCATGAGCCAAACAAAAATTTCTTCAAAGAGAGAAAAAAAAATCCAATATTCTATTATCCCCAAGTCAACAACTCTAATTATTCACCTAGCAAAGTGGCAAAAAGGATCAAATATTATATATTGATCCATTTCTAATCATGCCACAATTGGAGGCTCTGGGCTTTTATTAGAGGATACGAGGGAAATGTTTTACAACTTTATCTCTTGGATACCCCCTGGCCTTGCCTTAAGATTCTCTTTTAACCCAAGCTACTTAAGTTTTTATCTATATTTGCCATTTCATTATGCATTGATTATAACTGTATATTGCATGTGCATTGCAATTTATATGAGAAAAATAACACCAAAGATCAATCACACTCATTGTAGTAACACAGATTTTATCTTATAATTACAATTTGGGAAAACTACTAAGAAATGGACTTTGTACTTAAGCACTTTTATGCTCGACAATTATTACAATAAATAACTATACACTCTCAAATGTAGATTTTGTTTATATTCCTATTTTATGACTATATTTTACACATTCAAGTTTGGCTCTAAGAAAATATTTGTTCCTTATAAGGCTCGTACACTACTTTATATCCTCTAGATCTAAAACAAACTGTGTGTTGTCAATTTTAAGTATTTTCACTTATGCTCCATTAATGTATTGAGCTACAATCCATGCAACCAACTCAAAAAATTAAGCCTACCTTTCTTATCTCCTCGTGTAAGCCCAAGGGTCCCCAAACCACTCCCTCTTTCTCTTCTTAGGAGTTGTCGAAATGATGCTAACAAACCCCTAATGTAACTACCTCATGTGTTGGACTTCTATCATGATGCAGGCCTAAAACCATAATCATACTCTACCCAGGATTCTCCTTTGGTTAGCCTAAAAACATCTCCCTGTAATTAGAAGAAATTCAAACACACCACATGAATACGTATCAGCTACAGAAAATGCAATATCAGACCTCTAACAAACTGATAACAAACTCGGACGGAAAATCTATGTTCAGTCTTTAAGGAAATTCTTACATTTTTCAATATCCTTCTTCAAGAACTTGATCAATAATCAAATGAGTATTATGCTTCTACACTCATTTTATTTACGAATCTCCTTGCTGAGTTTTAGGGCCGTAACTTGTTGCTAATAATTAAAATAGGATAGAACAGACTTACAAAACCTTGGTGCATTCTATAAGAACAATAATCACACAGGAAAAATTGCCCCAAACTGCAGAAAATCGAATTCTACAGGAAAACGCGTTGCTGCAGGATTGTTCTTGTTGCTGCACGACTGGCTCATGTTGCTGCACGACTACTACATGACTACGTTTAACTCCAAATCTGAACGCACACTCCTAACTCACGGGTTCTTCTTGATGGAAAGGTTGTGTAATCATTCAAGCTCAAACTTATAACGTTTAGACCAACAATTTCTGGCACCTGCCAAGTGATTTAAGGAAATATGTCCCATAATATAACATTAACATAAATTCCTGTACATAATTGAATCGATTAAAAAATGAGTATGAATATGCGTATAGAATGTTTTAAAGATACTAGCATGATTTCAAATAAGTGAGTAAAAAGGAAAATAAAGCATTCCCAACAGGTAGCTCAATGTCTCGGCAGAATTAAATCATATAGACTAACTACATAAAACATTTATTCTTGGATTTGTCATAATGCAAAACTCCAATTAACCAGAACACAATGTAATAATATTTGGGCATAATCAAATCATTCAAATTAATGGATTATTGAACAAAGTCTTTCTTCATAAATCACATACGCAACAATCTAAGTCCTGGAATGAACACACATAAGTTTCTCAACAATATTGAGCGTTTACATCCAAATCTTCATCATCTTCAATCCAAACCTCGAAAGCTTGAGTTTGGAACTTTTATTAGAACTCTTAGAAAAATGAAAGCCAAACTATTTTTCTATTTTGAGTATAAGAAAACCTAATTGGTCATATTTCACTCAACTGTCAACTAAATATGACTCAACTACTAATTGTCACTTAATAAGAGATTGAATCTCTATTTATTTAACTATTATAATTCATTTAAAACTCAAACTTTGGTATCCCACTTGTTCGTAAATGTATTTTGAACGTTCCAGGAATCGTCTAACAACTTAGGAAATTACAAATAAATACATTTTTATGGAACTCGCTCCCTTAGTAAATGTTAAGACCCCTAGGTCTATCCAACAAGTTGAGTTTGAGAGCTTATGCTCCTGCATCATACCATTACAATTATTCTTTGGGGGTTACTTATTTTTCCAGTGTCGATGCCATGTAGCACCATCTTATTCCTTAGGTTGTACACATGCCATTGACTAGAGTGGTCCTACCATCTATTAGGTAAACGAGGGTCTAATTTGTCTCGGAGGTAATCCCTTGATAACCAAGCAAGAGATGAACATGGCTATTAAAGAGGACACCTAGTGGAAATACATATGGGTCACTGGTAATCACCTCATCGAGGGGGGTTGAATCATCAGATGGACTTCTATGTAGATCACTTTATGGAGATCAAGGATGGCCTCATTGTTTGTCTTCCTATGCTCTTCGATGCTATATGCGTGCGCTTAGGATACCTTAAGGGATATTTAGAGTTTACTCACATTAGCTTTGGGTTGAAGTTGAGCATCATATTCTTTGGGTGGAAAGGACCTGGTAGCCCCACCATCTAGAAAATTATTGATAAAACTGAGCATTTCAACTTCCAATGTTACTACAAGATATGTGGTTAATTTTATTATCTCTTTAGGGAGTCCTAGAATATAGCTCTACTTTCTTTCGGTATCAGGACTAGTGACACCTACCTTTATGTATGATGGATGCCCTTTGATTAAGAACCCACTTCCTTTGGCCACCCTCCCTAGCTAAATACCATTGGGTTAATAACAACGCTATTTATGGTGCTCCCAAAGAACAAGGGTAACAAGAGATTAACATATAGCGATACCAACTCAACATCTAGATCTATGACACCCCAAGAAGCCATTTGACCTTTGTTAATGATACCATTGTGAATTGATCGCCTTATAGTTTAAATCAATTCACTCAGCACCAACAAACAAGCAACTCCTTATAGAGCTCAATAGTAGGGGATTCCATCCAAATAGCAAGACATACCACAACCCAATTCCTTTGGTTAGTCGTATATCAAGACCTTCCTTTCTCCAACCTCGAATGTTAGGAGATATATTGGGATTGGAAGTATAGCGAAAGATTTTACACCCTCCTCCTTCTCCTTTTCTATAGGAGATAATAATAGTACTGGGACATGTTGAGCCCCCCTCTTAGGTTTCCTCATGTGTGACATTCTCTTCTTAGACCTTGGGTTGTGTATTCTCAACAATGAGATGATTCTTGTATTGGTATTACATTTTTCATGCAGATTTACAACTTATATATTTTATTAGATATGTTTTCATATTGATCTTATAGAGTTTGTCCTTAAACTTACACTTTGTATAGGCACCAAAGTACTTAATATCCCCACTAACCTCTTTATGGACATTGTTGGAAATAATAATCTCATGTATTGTCTTATCTTGTTTCTTCAATTTTTGGGCACAGGAACTTATCTTGAGCTATCCTAATATGTGGATCCATGTACCACGTGGAGGGGTGGAATGAGGGAATGGTGGGGTTTGTTCTCCGCAGGCTACTCTCTTCCTTCCTTCATAATACATATGTTATGGGAGCATAGGGCCATGGGGGAATGTGAGGCAAGGTGGTGACTGGTCTGCACTCCATTCTCCACGTTCGTATGCAATACACATCCTATGTGGAGCACAATGTCCATGCAAGTATGTGCGTAATATCCCCCGATTCATAAAAAATTAGTTGTAATATTATATTCTAGACTATACGTTCTGAAACATTATCTATAATTATAAGCTCTAGACTATATGTTTTGATGAGTTTGGCTGACTGTGGTGTCTGCCCAAACAGTCCATGGAGGAAGGTTGTAACAACTACATTTTTCCTTTAATGAAAATCTGAATGAAAGGGACAAGGCATATTAAAGACTAGACTATGCATGCAAGTGTGGGAGACGTAGAGCAGTGAACCTTAGGAAAGTACATCAGGCACCAGAAACGCCTTGATGGCGTGTGACAGACCCTCGAGAAAGCAGGGAGCGATGGTTGACGGGGGTTCAATGGTGAATGGACCGTAGTTGCGGAATGAGATCGGATAGACCTTGGAGAATCAGGGGATGCAGTGATTGTCGGGGATTCCTTGGGGAATCGACCGCAACCACAGAAGTAAGACCTATGCAACCAAACTATAAAAGGGCATATGCGAAGAGGAAGGACGTTGTTGAATATGTGGGGAACGAATGAACTTTTGTAGTGTGATCACTCTGTGAAGTTTTAGGCAAAGAGTTGAGAGAAATACTTGTTGTGTGAGCACTCTGAGAAGTGTTAGGCAAGGGATTTCTGCCTGGAAACTGAACTGAGGTTAGCTTTCTCTGCTCTTGGCACGCATATTTGATCTAGGGGTGATTGAGGACAGAGCATATCTGTGCCTAATCCACAGCTGGGTGGAACGTGGTTGTCCCCTTTTCATTGTAGTTGAACATAACAACAGATTCCATTACTTGGTTTTGCTTCTGTAAACTATCGAGCTCAAGGTATGTTGTATATGTGTCAACCTATGTCTCATTATCAATAAAATGACAAATAACAACTTTATATTTATTGATGGGAATTATGCTTATGAATGGGTGTACTCACACACTGTTTTGCATGATTGTACCTTGCATTTGGTAAGATGATAACTCAGATGGGGTACTATTGTTTTTACAGAGTTACCTGTATGTTTCATGAATCCCTGTGATTGATGAACTCAGGGCATGTCTGTGTGTGTATGAATGTATGTTTCAATGTTGTAGAGATGATAAAGGAATCATTAGATTTGTTGATGAAAGCATTGCTCATGACCTGGTGTATGCTTAGATGGTTAGGATTGCATTTGTTATGTAATGCATTATGGGTGTGACACCCTGCTCTGTTGAGAGTGGCTATGACTGCTTGGATGCATAGACCACTAAAAAATGTAATGCACTTATTCTGTTTGAAGAACCATAATTTGTATGATGATACAGTCCCCTTAAGGAAACACACAGTAGAATAATGTAAAGGGTTGAGTAGATTTTACTGTGTTAATTGTCCTTGCATTTCACATATGCATATGTTTTGGTTCCAATGCATTTTGCTTAGGTTGGAAGACTGGATGCAGAGTCATAATGCATCTGACTTAAGTGTTTCCGCACCCCGAAATCTGCATGCGGAAGGCAAGAGGTGGAAAATAGAAAAAGGACAAGGAAAAATGTCGGTTTTCCGCACCTCTGAATCTGCCTGCAGAAGGTGGAAGGCAGGAGGTGGAAAAGAGAAAATAACAAGGTAGAATGTTTGTTTTCCGCACCTCGAAATCCTCCTACGGAAGGCGAAATGCGGAAATCGAACAGAGCCGAAAATTCTAAGTTAAAGTGTATGTTTCCACACCATGGAGTTCGCAGTGGAAGGCGTAGATCAAAAAGAGAAATGAGGCCAAGTGTTGGTTTTCTGTGATCTGGAGTCCGTCTACGAAAGGCGGAAAGTGAAAGGTGAACAAATGAAGGTGTCGTTTTTTAAGTTTCTGATTCCCGCAGTCTGCAGTAGAAGGAAGAAGGCAGAGAGAGGAAGGTGAACAAATGAAGGTGTCATTTGTTAAGTTTTTGATTCCTGCAGTTTGCAGTGGAAGGCAGAAATATGGATAAATGATTATGTCGCATATTAAGTTTCTGATTCTTGCAGTCTGCAGCAGAAGGCGGAAATGTGGATAAATGATTCTGTTGCATGTTAAGTTTTAGATTCCCGCAGTTCCCAACGAAAGGCGGAAGTAGGAAAGTGAAAAGACATATAGGGCAAATTTTAGGTGTTTTCGCCTACCGCAATCTGCATAGCGAAATGCGGAAGGCAAATTTTTTTTTAAAAAAATCATAAAATATCGAGGTTCCGCGACCCGTAGACCGCAAAGGCATAATGCGGAAGGCAAAAATATTAAATCCTATAAATATTTTTATTGCGGAAAGGATTGTTGTAGGAACAATTAAGCATAGGAATGAATGATTACAGGAAATATTCATGGCCATGCATGTTAGCAGGTTATATGGGTATGTTACATACAGTATCAGAGCTACAAGTTTCAACGCTGTCACCTATTGGGAACATCTATTTCTGTTGAATTATGGAAAGTTTTGTTCTAATCATAACAATTTGTGTTGGAATTTTTTTTGTGCAAACAGAGTTGTTCTGTAACAGGGAACAACAATGCCCTTAAAAAGTGAGAATGCAGATCAATCCGAAGAAGGTGCATCAACACCACTCACATCGCAACCAGAGCAAGAAAACTCTGAAGCCAGTCAAGTACTGGGAACAATTGAAAACTTGATCGTCGAAATACAGAGCTTCAAGGCAGATAATGAGCAGTTGGAGAAGGCTCAGGAGAAGCAACAAGAGATAAATGAAATATTACTGCAGAGTTTGAAATAAAAAAACAATGGGGAAAAACCCCAAACAGAGATAGGAAGAGATCCGGAAATTCGAGAAAGTGTTGAAAGAGAAGATAGTTCCTCCAATCGAGCTCAAAAGTCTGAGAATCGAGTTAAATCGGTCAGAAAAAGGAAGATCGATCATCTAGAAGGAGAGTTTAAAAAGATCAAGCCAACCAGCTTCGACGGGGAATCGAAGACTGGAGAAGAAGCAGAGGCTTGGCTACTAGACATTAAGAAGTACTTTCAAATCTATAATTACTCTAGCAACATGAAGGTAAGAATGACCATATACAATCTAAAGGGAAGGGCTAGCACACGGGGGCTTCACTTGTTGACCAATATCCTATCATGTTAGTTCATATTGTGGGTTTTAAAATTATTAAAAATTGAACCAATATATTGCAGGTATTGGGGGGATGAGGGGTTTAAGGTGGGGGTGGGTAGGGTGGTTTATAAGGATTGAGGTATAAAAAGGGGTGGGGAGGAGGTTTTAAGTATTGGGAGGGGGTTTCAACAAAAAGAGTTTGGGTCAATATCTCTGGAAATTAATTGTATTCTTTAGTATCCCACGATCGTACGTGCTACGTGAGATGTTTACTAAGTGAAGTCCCCGTGGGCTAGCATTTGGTGTCAAGACCTAAAGATTTCCCAAGGAATAAAAGAGAAGAACCTAGAATGGTCAGAGTTCAAGAAGCTCTTCAAGAAGCAATATATGTCAGAAAACTACTATGAAAGAAAGACTAAGGAATTCTATGAGTTAAAGCTTGGCCAAAAGACTATAGAGGACCTCACTAACAAATTCCTTGATTTGTTGCGGTTTGTGCCCTATATTAAAGAAGAAAAAGTGAAAATCCAGAGGATCTTGAGTTGTTTGCCATAGTCTTATAAGGACATAATTGAGTTCGACAATCCCAAAACCTTGGATGAAGCTCTAAGAAAGGCAAGGCTATGTTTTGAATAGTATAAACAGAGGAATGACCTCTCCAAGGTCTGTAAGGGTAAAGAATAGGAAATTTTCAATCAACGGAAGAAGGGCTTCCAACCCCCATCCTTCAGGAACATGCCAAGGAACCCGCAAGGAAATTCCCATAGCAAAAATGAACCGTCTCCGTAGAGGAACTATAAGTCTGTGAACCTTTGACCAAAGGGGCCTTTTGGAGCCCCTGGAGAACCCATGAAGTGTTGGGAATGTGGGGAGCCTCACCTGCGAAAGAACTGCCCGTGCCTCAACCAATCAAATAAGGTTTTTCACAACCTATAAGAAACTTCCACTATTGGGGAAGTTGGGAAAAGTCACCACCAGATCAATGTAGCCCTGGAAAATTGGCAAGCAAACTACCAATATGCAATTGTAGAGATTGAAGGTACTATATCTAACCAAAGTCTTTCTATACTAATTGATCCAAGGGCTACTTTGAGTTATATCGCTCCCAAAGTGATGGAGGACTATTGGCTTGCCAAGGTAAGGCATGCAAAAACCTAGTTAGTCCAACTGGCCACTGGAACAGGGAGAAAGGTAACTGAGTTTATTGCTAATTGTGAAGTCAAGATAATGGACAATGTGATTAGGATTAGTCTGAATGTTTTGCCTTTAGGGTCATATGATATGATTATTGGCATGGACTGGTTAACAAAGCATAAAGTAATATTGAATTGTTTTGATAAAACCTTCACTTATGTGGTTGAGGATCAAATTGTTAGGAAGATGAGAGGTGTCATTAAACATGTTTCATTAAGACAAATCTCTTCCATGCAATTAAAAATGTGTATGAAAAGGGGTGTAAACTATATGGAGTGTGAGTTGCTGACCTACTCCTTAATGAAGATCAAACACAAGTAAAAGACCACCCCATTTTAAGCAAGTTCATGGATGTGTTTCCAGAAGAGATACTAGGACTACCTCCTTAATGAGAAATAGATTTCTCCATCGAGATTGTGCCTGGGTCTGCACCGATATCTAAGATACCTTACCATATGAGCATCCCAGAGTTAACTGAATTGAAAATTCAGTTACAAGAGCTACTGGACAAGGGTTACATCAGACCTAGTGTGTCTCCTTGGGGGCACCAGTTTTATTTGTTAAGAAAAGGGATGGGACTCTAAGATTGTGCATAGATTATAGACAACTGAATAAAGTAACCATCGAGAACAATATCCCCTGCCCCGGATTAATGATCTATTTGATTAAGTAGGGGGAGCGAAAATCTTCTCTAAGTTAGATTTGCGGTCTGGTTATCACCAAATCAGTATTAAAGAAGAAGATGTAAGTAAAACGGCCTTCAGAACCCGATATGGGCACTATGAGTTTGTAGTAATTCCTTTTGGCTTAACCAATGCCCCTGCTACTTTCATGTGCCTAATGAATAACATTTTCCACAAGTACCTAGATCAGTTTGTGTTGATATTTCTTGATGACATCCTAATCTACTCCAAGACAGAGGAAGAACACCAACAACACTTGGAAATTGTACTACAAACCTTAAGAGAGCATGAGTTGTATGCTAAGTTTGAGAAATGTGAATTCTTTAAGAAATAAATTCAGTACCCAAGTCATGTCATCTCAGAGGATGGGATCGCGGTAGATCCACAAAACATTAAGGCTATCTCAGAATGTCCTGTGCCGAAGGATGTTGCTGACATTCGGTCCTTCATGGGACTCAACGGTTACTACCTGAGATTCATTCAAGGAGTCTCGAAGATAGCTTATCCCATTACTTCCTTGGAGAAGAAGGGAGTAAAATTTGTGTGGTGCTTGAAATGTCAGGAAAGCTTTGAAAACCTAGAAATATTGTTAACCATGTCCCCAATCTTGAAGGTGGCTGACCCCTATAAAGACTACACAGTCTATACATATGTTAGTAATGAAGGATTGGGGGGAGTCTTATCTCAAGAAGGGCATGTGGTATGTTTTGAATCTCGCAAATTGAAAGATCATGGACGAAATTATGTGGTGCATGATCTGGAATTAGCAGCAGTGGTGCATGCCTCAAAGATGTGGAGCCACTACCTATTAGGGAAAAGGTTCCTTTGATTAACAGACAACACCTGTGTAAAGAATATGTTTACTCAACTGGGGCTAAACACCAGACAAGCCAGATGGATGGCCTTCTTAAGTGAATTTGATTTTGAAGTGAAACATATCAAGGGTAAGGAGAATAGGGTGGTTGATGCACTTAGTTGATGAACTCACAGAGTACATGAGACCACTATGAGCCAACTAGAAAGTGATATGTTGAGCAAAATAAAGGCAGCCAACATCTATAATGCTAAATATGAGAAATTACTGAATAAATTACTGAAGGATGAAGTAAACTTGAATGGGAAAGAATTAAAAGTAGAACATAAAGGGTTAATTTGGTCTAAAAGAAGAATATACAAGTCTGATATTGGAGATTTAAAATTGTTTGTTCTAAATGAAATGCATAGACCTCCTTATGCAGGGCACCCTAGTTACTGCAGTCCAAAGCAGAAGGCAAAATGCGGAAGGTGGAAATGTGGATAAATGATTCCGTCGCATGTTAAGTTTCTGATTCCCGCAGTCTACAGCGAAAGGCGGAACATGAAAAGACATATAGGGAAAATTTTAGGATTTTCCGCCTATCGCAATCAGCATAGCAAAATGCGGAAGGTGGAAAACGGAAAAAGGAAATCGTAAAATATCAAGGTTCCGCGACCTGTAGACCGCAAAGGTAGAAGGCAGAAAGATTAAATCCTATAAATATTTTGATTGCGGAAAGCACTGTTCTAGGAACAATTGAGCATAGGAATGAATGATTAAAAGAAATATTAATGGCCATGCCTTATACAACAGATTTTTTTATGCATGTTAACAGGTTATATGGGTATGTTACAATGTGGAGTGAGGTGAAGGTGAGTCCATCATCCACCTCCCTACTTCCTCCACAATCCATACTAATGCAAAGCATGCCATGTGCTTCCTTTGCATTACAAACTTTTCCAAAAACCCCTTCTACTTGGGAATTAAATCTAAAATATAAGAGCCATAAAAACAAACCATTTCTTTGTTTATCCATTTTTTTTATCATATTTTCCTCGCTAAGCATGGATGGCATGGACGACTCGTAGAGTTTCAGATTTTCCTCATTCACCACTAAATAAATTGGTATGTATTGATGTTTATCAAGTCCATAAACATTGTTTCCTACTTGTTCCATGACTTTTAAATTACCATATCTCAAATACTTTATCTTATTACCAGGTCCCCACAATATCCCTTTGTTTATGTACAACCAAACTTGGTATCCTACCTTGAATTTCTTCTCAATTCTATGTTGATCATGGCTAGACTCGCACTTTTGCTATGATTTCTTCAATGTCTCTTGTAGTTGAAAATGGATCTCACTAATCATATATGTACATCTATTATCATCCTTCATCTATTCTCATGTGGCATTTTCATGGTCTCCTGAATGTTATCCATCCACAACATCTAAAAGTGAAGGTTGAAATATCCAAAATAAGTTTAAAAAGGGGACTTGTTAGTGGAAGTATGGATTGATATGTTATGAGAGTGTCGAATGTAGATCAAATTCTAATGCCAACTTCTTGGATACTTATAGTTGCAGCCCCTAAAATTTGAACCATTGTCATATTAACCACTTCTGTGTACCCATTCCTTTGTGGATGCAGACATTTGGACATCTTAGTTTTTGTGTTCCAACTTCTCACAAATGAAATGAACTGATATATCTTGTGTCTCTATCATTATTGATGTTCCTTAGTATCATAAAGTGGACCCAACCCCTATCAAATGCATAATTGTTGCTTATTGTTCCATGGTATTCCTTTAACAAGGCATTATGATGCACAAGTTATTATATTTGTTCACTCCCATGAAGAGATAGTCATGCCTCTTAATGGTTCTCAATAAACCAACCATTAATTCCATGGAATTGCACTCCCACCAACTATGAGGTAGAAGTAAGGGGTGGTGTATACCTTGACTTCTATTAATGGGTGTACTAGTATGGCGATGTATAGATTCTCTAATGAATTATGTAACAACTTCTTGCATTATGAGTCAATACACATAACTTTGTAAGTTGGCCACTATTTTCACGACACCGAAATTACTTGCAACTTTGGATCCATAATATTTTCTTATGAATTTCTTTCTCTCACCTTTCGACACACAAAACTTATCCAACTTGTGGAGAAACACATATTCGAAATGGTAGCAAGGCTCTATGTCGCCTTCTTTTCATGATATTTGTCTTGCAAATGTTAAAATATCTCCATGAAGTCCTCATATTATGTGTGTCCATTTTGTATATATCGTGGGTAAAAGGTTGCATATGCATGAAAGTACTTAGAGATGTAATATTAGGTGGTGGTGTCTTGTCGATTGGGTTTAGCTCAAGTGGTTGAGAGGAGGAACGATATCCTCTCTACCCAGGTTCAAATCCCAATTGTGACATGTTTGCTCTTTGTGAAATGATTGTTGATTAGGTATCTTTGTGGGCCAATTATTGTTGGGGATGGAAAGATGGCAACATTATAATTCTCACTTATGGGATATATGGTGGGACAAATTGTATTCCATGGAAAAACAAAGGCAATGGTGTGTTTGGCAACATGTCTATCAACTTCTTAATGTTACTCTTCTTCGTATACTTCCCAATGAGTTGTTGCAAAATTCTCGTCCATTTATAGTGGTCTGCTTGCTGTAGTTTACACCAGGGTTGTAAGTATTGTAAGGATTGGTGGTTGATGTGGATGATAGTCTCCTTGCTATGAACTTGAGTAACAAGAAAAAGGAGAAGTTATGCTTTTGATTCAAATTGTATAAAATCATTTATTCCTATAGAAAGTGCCACATCCTATGGAAAAACTATACTTGGAGGAGATTATGCTTGACATGTGGGTTGTTTACAATCTCCAATTCCATCTAGAACCTTGAACAAGGGAGCTAAAGATGAATTATCTTGGTTCATATATGTCAAAGGTGGTCCATAAATACTTAGTTAACAATTTTCATTATGTGGCCAATTAAAGTTATAAAATACCAAAATAAAGCATTGATATATGATAGATATATTAATGAAAAATTGTCATTTTCAATTCAAGGTGCATTATGGTATCATTACTCATGGGCTTGATAATTTCCGTGATAAGCATTGTATAGATTTGTAATTGGACACAATCATCCTCATTCTTAGGGAGAAACATAAATTTGTTTTAGCAACCACAAAAAATAGTTGGGATCAATCACAAGTGCAGTGAATAACCTTCAAGATGAAGCACACTTTATGCACCTATTGTTTTGTCTCATCTCTTTGATTCAAGATAGGTCACATCTTAATTGTTCACATATAATAGCTAGTGATGAGAAATTTTTATAGTATTAGTTAATAATTATTGTCTGTAATAATAATGGCATACATTTTTAATCTTATCCTTCGACATTTCAAATAAAATACAACAAATGTGCAAATTAACAAGCTCCCATGATGAGAGTTCTACAAAAGTTCAAACTTCACATACTTGTAGATTTATGTGCGATTCTTCCAACTCACTAGTTGATAGTAAAATAATGGTACGAGGTTGGGAAATTTGGCACCCAAATTACTAAGCACCAAGAGGGATCAAAAGAAACAAAAAAAATCCTCCTAGAGTTTACAAATTCCATGGTTAAGATGGATCTATACTCATTTATTTTATTATATATTTTTACAATAATTATCATTGTCACTTTATTTGTTATTTTATTTTAATATTATGGTTTGTTATTTTTCCAAATTTCATTTCAATGTGGATCTAAACTTCTCAACCAATAAACGTAGGCTAAGTGGTGAAGTGCACAACGCAAGTTTGCAAAAATACCCCAAGAGCAAGAGAAATTCCAAATAGAAAGAATAATATAAATAGCCTCAAGGCATAATGACTTAGCTTATTATGTATTCCAAATGTCCATTATATACGAATATGTGATGAGCATAATATACATATAAACAATATATTTAACAATAATAGCAATTAATGAAGTGGCACATCCTAACTGATAGGTATGACCCAATGAAGGGACATGACATATCAACCATTGTAACCAACTAATGCATATATAAGTATATTGTCTCGTGGAATTATAATCCATCATCTATTTTATCCATTTACTTATTTTTTCCATTAAAAAAAGCATAAGTTTCATTCAAGTTTAAAATAAATTACATTCTATAGGTGCATCAACACATTGAACAAAAAATTGTCTTCAATTATCCCTTCAGGTAAAAAACAAAAGTCCAACTTTTATTGGCATAAAACCAACAATTACGAAATTAGAGGATATTCCATCACCTACTAAACAACCTAGTCAACAAGATTGAACCAAGATTAATGTCTAAGCCTTTAAAAAAAATGGTTATATGAGAGACCAATCTTCCTTCTAGAATTTCCTTGATATACAGTGCTCCAAGATCCATGGAGATAGCACTAGTCCAGGAGCACTGAGATAGCTTGTCTCGAGAGAGAGTTCACTTCAACATTAATCTCGTAAGAGAAATGTACAAATGAAATATTTTGAAATTGCCCAAAAATGTCTTTAAGGTGGACTACCAAGTGATATAGGCCATTGTCTTGAATTTGTATGTTCTCCATCATCCATCGGGAACCGACTAGGTAACAAGTGAGTAGTCACTATAAGATTATAGTGTCTCCATATCCTCTTCCCATTCAAGTTTCACAACCTGATAGAGGGCATTAAATTCCACCCAATTATTAGTACCAGGCCCCAAAGTCACCTCTACTACGAGGTAGTGAGCCTCTAATCGAGATAGGGTAAAGATAATGCCATAACTTCTATCCAAACCCCAATAAGACCCATCCAAAAAGTACCAAGGGAGCTCATTATTTATAACCAACTCACCAATGCATCTACTTAGTTTAGGAATCAACAACGAAGTGAAATATAACAAAAGTTCTAAAATTTTGGAGGAAGTATTAAACAAATGAGTCAATCTGCCTTCAAAAATGGAAGTGCTTCTAGCTATCCAAATCCCCTATCCCGCCGGATATGGAAGAACTCAAAAAGACAAGATCGCACAAGGAAAAGAACTTCGTAAAATAATCTGCAACTAACTCTTTTACCCATGCCAATGTATATCAACACATCGATCCTGTGTAGATCCACACTAGTTCATTTTCCTCCTCCCTAAGTCGTATATGGCCCCTTTTCAATTCCAAAAGAAACAACTCCCACAAATGAGCCCACTCTGCTTCTAATCCCAATTCCTTAGATCCCAGCCATCCTTGGGTTTACATGTCCATAATTGTGGAATACGCCATGTAGTTTAAGGTACAAAAGTTCCTTTCAATAATATGTCCGACTATATCCTTGGGAAGTCGACCCCGTTGACTACATCCCATAATAGTTCCAAACCCCACTTTGGTCGAAGTACCTAAGATGACTCTGCAATCAAGGAACCCCCTGTTGGAGGAGTCTAAGTCGGCTGGTTGACTAGGTCCTCCAGCCGACTACTTGTAAAGTATACCAATAGATTATGTCGACCTCACAGGCCGTGTCAGTTAGTTGAACTGACAAGTAGTTATGTAACCTCTTGTAAATCATATAAATAGGCTGGAGAGTTGGATAAAGAATCGGTTCGATATATGTAATCAACCTTGTATGTGTTCTTCTTAAGTAATAGAAATACTTCTTGTTCTATGTACCATTATTTGTCTCTTGTTTGTATCGTTGCTTATATAATCTATTATATGTATCACTGGTAACTATGCAATCTGCAATACAACATTGGTTTTGTTTCCAATGGTACATGCATAAGATAATAATGAGCATGACCCAATGATATCAGAGCAAGAGATTAAGGACTGGTGGGAGTGAAAAATAACAAATTATCTGCAAAATTATGCTAGAAGAAACAAGTCGACTATCGCTCAAGCAAGAGAGAAGTTCATCTCCAAGATGCATGAAAAATTTGTCGAATCCATAACAATTGCACTTAAAAAACTCCTGGATGAAAATACCCATGGGTGAAAACGAGCGACAACTACTCCAAACACTAGTTTGAGGAGGTCGAACAAATTTATCAGAGTGGTTCGAAAAAATTGCCAATGAGTTTTGTGAAGACCACGCTATTGAAGAACGAGTTTCTATCGATAACGTCAAAGAAAGGTTCTACAACGACCTCACTAAGCAATTTCTTTGTTTGCTACTAACAAAAAAGCAACACATATTGTCGAACCTCGACCACTACTGTTAACGCCACCTAAAAACAAGAACTAGGAAGAAAAACAAAGGAGGTGGGAAAAAATCGTACAAGAGAGAGTGGGAATACTTCCTCAGCAAATGAAATAGTACTCCCTAGCTCACTAAAAACGTTTTTGTGCTGGCAATGGGGGGGTGGCTGACCACGTTTTGATAAAGTAGATGAATGCCAGTCGACAAATGAATATGCGACATGACCAAGGGTGGGAATCAAAAGGAAAAAAATAGAACAATGACACACAAAAACACTCTGGATATCGAAAAGATCGAATGGGAGAAGAGAAGGCAGCAGTGGGATGAGATAAGGGAGCAGGCAGGTATGCTCCAGAAAGAAATAAAGTCAAGTATAGTGATAGAGACAGAAGGAAATCCACCAAAGTTGAGTCAAGCTCGACAAGAAGAAGGTGTCAATGAAGATCTATAACCTATGGATGAAGATTCATGGATTCAGCATGACAAAGCTCTCCAAGTAAATATACTTGAGATTATAATACTGCATTCCTCGTTACATCTTACCCGGACGCCCAAGTGTAAGACATTGTTGAAGAAGATTTAGGACTCCACGTTGGTCAATCGAGTATTTAGAGTCAATTAAATGATGAAGGAAATTAAGTCAATAAACAATTAATTCATCAACCACGAGAAGGGAATTTTGGGTGACCTTTCAACCCAAATTCTCCAATCGTAGTTTTCTTATAATTTATTCAGAACGTGAAGAAGCACCCCCAACCACATCCATCGTCGAACAATTCACCAACTCAGTCTGTATCACCGATAAGAAGCATAATTCGATTCAAACAAAATTTCACTTGGGTATCGACATAAGTAATAGAAGAAAGTCGACTTTTGATAATCGACAAAAATCCAACTACCACTGACAATAGTATTGTCGAAAGTGGAGAGTACACACACTCGAAAACAATACCTGTAGAAAACAGTTGTGAAAGAAGTGCAGCTGAGGGAGGTAAACCACCATCACCATCACCGACATTTGAACATCCATATTGTATTCCAACACCACATCGACTCTCCCAAGTCCTCTTTGCAACTTAGAACTTTATACCCTACCTTTCGAGTATAAAAGCATGTAGGATTGTTTTACCAAATTGGACTATCTTTCTTATCTTTTATTCTTACATGGTTGTATTTTAGTCTTTCAATATAATCATCCCTTAAAGCTATTTTATCCCCTCTTAAACCTAAGACTCCAATATACTTTCATTCTCGACTATAAATTAATAGGAGATCTAGATTATATACTTTACTGATTTAGTAATAACTTCTCATTCTTAAAATCCAAATCATGTAATCTGGTAACCTGAAACATGCTCCACATCATGCCCAAGTGTCCTCCCCAGCTCTTGTCCTATTATTGCTACAATTCTTCCACACAATCTAATTTTCCAACACAATTTCTTTCCACATTACTTAAACGATGTGAATACTCTTCAATGACCCTTTTGTCCATTATTCCACTTAATCAAGGAAAATATATTTATGTACAATAAACTAAAACCATAAATAATTTCCTTGAATAAGACTCAACACACTCTTTGGTACCAAGACTACTAAGAAAGTAAATTTGTTTATCAATCCCCAATCGCCCATGTCCTTAGGCACAACCAATCATTGCCATTTGACCTGAGGTATTTCCCTCTTCTCTCTATAATGTAACCGAAGGAACCTATAGATGATTCTTATCATTTTATCTATAACATATTCGAGAATCCATGGCTAAGACATATGATAGACAGGTATTACCTCTAATATTGATTTAACTAGAACACATTCGCCCTTTCTTGATAGCCAATAATCACACTAGATACAACTCATTTTTTCACCTTTAATATCAACCAATACCAACCTTTCTTTTGATAATAACAATGATTAATTACAAACCCTAGTTACTTTATGCCCTCCCCTATATGAACCCGATGAAATGGAAATTGTTGAGAAAAAACAACTTCCATTTCATCGATGTTTGACCAACTTCTATCTTCTTCAGAGATTCCTTGGAATGAGATATTTGATTTACCATGTAGCTATGCAAAAGAGGTCTAGGATGTCCTTGAGTTTATTGACATCTCTTGTTGACCCATCACAAAAGATCAAATTATCATCAACAAATAACAAATGTGCAAGATAGAAAGAACCTCCAATTTTTACACCTTCAAAAGCCCTTGTTCTCTTCACATCCAACAAAGCTCTACTCAAGCCCTTTACAACAATCAAGAATAGAAAAAGAGAAAGACAGAAATCCTATCTCAACCCTCTTTCAAGCCTAAACAAGGTTGTTATTGCAGCATTTATCAATACTAAAAAGTGATATAAGCCACACAATTGATTACTCGGTTTGCAAGAGGAATACAAAATCCTTAATGAATTAACATCAACCTCGTATTCAACTATATTGTCATATTATATTCCTTGGAAAAGTAAAATTTCACCACCATAGCTTTGAGATTCCCAATTTTGTTGGAGTAAAGGCCCTCTTGGGACACCCAATAGATTCATGAATCTATCTTCCTCTAAAAAACCTAAATTAGTCATTGGAAATTGATTTAGACAAAAAAGTTTTCACCCTTTAGGCAATGTCCTTTGCAATCATTTTGTATATACAATTCCATAGAGAAATATGTTTGTATTCCTTGAAAGATGATGGCTTATCATATTTTGGAATGAGATCTATGAAAGTGGCATTATAAGATGCTAACATTTCCCCAAGAGATCTTGAATCCTCAACAACCCTTATTAAATTTTTCCCAAGAATCTCAAAAAAACTCACAAAAGGATCAATCAACCACACATAAATGCCAGGACTTTTGTCCTTTTGAAATCTATGAAGAACACTCTAAGATCATCCTTAGCCACCTCCTCCATTGAGTCTTTTTTTATGGTAATTGGTAATGTCAGAAAAAAAAGGAAGTCATTCTAACAACTTCCACTATGATGCCCCTTCCTTTTTATAAATGTCCTCAAAGTGTTCTACCCCGACCTTTGCTATGTCTTTAAAACTAGTAGCCTCTAAGCCATCATTATTTGCCATTTTTCATATCGTATTTATGTTTTTTTCTATGATTTACATGGTGGTTAAAAAAATGAATTTTCATCTCTTTATGGGAGCTAAAGAGATCTACTTTTTAATTTATGGATTGCTTCCCTTTCATCCAATAGTTTTATCTTTCTCTACAACAACAAGTTTACTTATGATTTTGACTCTTCAAAAATATAACCTCCATCCTCATTATTAAACAACTCCTCTAATTTCGAATATGCCTCAACCAACACATTTTCATCGCTTTCCTTCTTCACATGGGATCAAGCAATTGCAAATTTCTTTACCTTTTTAGGTCATTCTCAAACTAAACTGCATTTGATTCTCTAGGAACCTCATCATAAGGTACAAACTAATCCTTAACAAGTTTGACAAAATCCTCCTCCCCCAACCATCCTCGGTTGAATTTAAAAGACATAATGGGACTTTTACAATCATATGGAAATTCCAACAACACTACAAAGTAATCAAAATCCACTCTTGAACTCACCCATTTTCTAATTCTAACATAATCACTAAGCAAGGGCTATGAAATCAATAATCTATATCATTTCTTAGTTATATCGCCTTCTCATGTTGTCTCAAAATACAACAGGCCCATGTTCACTAACAATAAACCAACAAATCCCAAGAGAATGGCCCTTTCAACATCACATTCAAGCAAGTGATGTCTCACCTGAAGTACCTACTACAAGAACCATGTTTCTATAGTAGTAAAGGGGACAGAAAACTGTTATGTGAAATAACGCATTAACCAGACTTCGACATACATAAAAAACACCACAGAGACAAAATAAAATAAACATTAACTACGCAACAATTTTATAGTAATTCATTCATAACATAGTATTAATAAGTTACACATTGTCGTTTATCTCATGTATCCTTACTATGTTGATCAAACACAACAATCACACAAATAGACATTCACAATGCACTAAGGATTTTACGTGAAAACCCAATTGGGAGAAAACCATGGAAATGCTTGGTATTCATGGATCATTTTACATCAAGCATTTCAGATGGATCTACGCACAAAGCCTGCAAATTTATCTCTTATAGCCACAAAATCACTCCTCGTCTACAATACAACCACAACAATCGATCCATGAACTCATCATAATTTGATCAATTGAAATGCAACAATGCATCAAAGTTTCATCCAAATCTGATCAAAACCATAATCAATCCTGCTCTACCCAACCCATTACATGTATATAGTCGATCCCATGACACCCATGGACCACTAAGTGGACATAAAATCCTAACTACCTCTAACTAACTCCTTGGTTGAGCTAATCAACCGGTCTTATTTCCTTCTTTTTTAGCCACTACATTGTGGCACTTCCTGCTTTTGTGAGCGTGCTTCTTTTGACCACTTCAATCGACTACCCCCATTCATAATAAATCTTATTGAAAATTTATTTAAAATGCGTTAGGGCCAATAGGCCCACAACACTCATGTGTGTATTATCCCGAGCCACTCAAGGATACCCTTGAGGAGGATTCCATGTCGCCAAATATTTGTTGTATATGTCCTTTTCTACCTTGATAGTTCCTTTTACCTTGTTTGTTTGCTCTTTCAGCTCTGCTACCAACTGCAGAGTTATATGCTACTACATTCGTTCTTCAACCATTTGCATAGTTTTCATTATCTCTGCATATTCTTCTCCTATGATTTTTTATACCCTTACCGCTTCATTTGCAACATCTCCAACCTTTGGTTCATTTTTTGTGGTGCATCCCTTGGCTAGTTAACTTCTGCTTGCAAGCTTTTATTGTTTGTGACCTTTGACATTCCTTTTAATGGTGACAAGGTCCTTAAAAGGTCTTTTAACTTTGCAGACATATTCTGCGCATTTTCTAGTTTACTTGTTATTCCCTGGAGTTGTTCATCATCCATCAGTATTGCCCATGCTTGCGAGCTGTCATTAATCAACTTAGCACATTTTGCATCTAATGCCTTAACACTATTTATTGAAGCCTTCAATCCGTTGACTCTCTGGTCTCATACCTCCTATGCTATAATAGGAACCTATTACGCTTCCAAGTTGTTGATCCTTGTTTGGAATCCCTTAATGACTTCACCCAATTTTGTCATTTTATCTCCTATAAGGCCTACATCTATCATTTCCACTTCCGGAACTACGTTGTATGTTGCTTCCATTACTTTATGAAGTTTTTTCTTATGTTTAAATATCTCATCCCACTCCTTCTGCAATTGATTATACTTATACCAGAGCTCCTCTCTTTTTGCGCCCTGCTTTATCATCTCGCCAGAAGTATATTCCTCCTTTATTTTGATTTGTTTTGCAATGTGCTGATGCAAGTTATCCAGTGTATGCTTATGGAGCTATTCCAACTTCAAATCCAAATGACTTAATTCTTTAACACGACCCTGTACTACTACTAGTGGAAATATCAAGGCCTTTGACGTTAGTGTTACAACTGTAGATTGTGCAGCCAATAATGGTTTCAACACTGTTCTTTCACGCTTTTCAAGTCCACTCTACTGCACACCTATTAGATGAGATGGAACTATCCTGATTTTGGCAAATGTGTCTTATAGCTCTATTATATGCCCTTTAATTCATCTATAGAGATACATATGCTTATTTGTAGTCTTCATCCAGATGTCCTAAATAGTGTCCTTGAGCCTCTCTGTTAACATCTCTACGTCATCTTCAGTCAACGATAGAATTGTGGTATCCTTATGAGATTTCCACTTTTTTCTCTTCCCCTTCTCTATCTTTGTAGATTTCTTTTGTTTATGACCAAATGGTTAGTCTATGTCACACTAGATTCCTTTTCTACATCTTTTTATTTGTCTTGCTCTCCAGTTGCTCCTGTGTCAAATACCTATTTCCGAGGATCATCATGTCCTTGTCTAGCTCTGCCTCGTTGTTGCTCCCCTATTTGCGACACGTTTGGCGATATTTATTTTGCAGGAACCGATACCTTTCATTCATTGGGACCGTCCTGAATGATGGCACTTACATCCTCTTCAGTTAACTTGTACGGTGCATACAACAATTCATGATTAGTATCATGCCTTGTTTGCACAAACATGTACTAAGGTACGCCTTATATTAGACAATGTTTTTATACATATCTATGACTTTAGGCTCTATGCAAGTGGTCTTCTTAAGACAATGGTGGATACCATCCCTATAGATATAAAATTTGATGTTTGCATCCCTCTGTCAGTATGTCTTGTCACTGTACCAAAACAATGCAAATGGTGTAGCTAGACAATGACCAGACTGTGCTCCCACAAACTAAGAATCTTTTGCCTCTTCCCACACAACTAATGCAATTAATGTCAATTACTAGGATTAATGGAAAGGGCTACCTTTCTCCTTTGCATCGCGATAATCACTCAAAACTTCATTAAGGAGGAACATCCCCTTATTCATCTAGACACCTTCGACACATTTCTCTACTAATGTTATTACTGATGCTGAAACTTGGTTGAGATGACATTTCCTTAATAGCTTGTTAGCAAGTGCCCTTATTGTGAACCTGAACAACTGATCATCAATTGAAGCTACACCTTAGCCTCAAGTGTTCTTCTTCAAGCGATATTTATCCTTCATTTTGTGGGCGAGCTCCTTATCCTTTTATTTTTCGCACAAAATAAATTTTCGGATCCAATCCTCGGATGGTAGACCCATGATCCTTGACTCCAAATCAATATCAATTGAAATATTCCTACCGAGCCATAAATAACCTCCATGGACACATAATAGAAGTTGCTTACACATGCATTGACCAAAATGCGATATCTCTAAAAGACCAAGTATGCCAAAATTTTCCAATCCTTTTCCTTGCTCTAGCGGTTCTAAGGGAGAAGCGCCCCCCTTTTTTGTTCAACACATTCTGTAAATACTTACTTAGGGAAAATTCTAGGAATTTTGTTCTGTCGTTAGGTCATGATCCACATACTTAAGAGGTACTTTCCCTAGCATGTCTCCTTCCTTCAATACACCCTCTATGATCTTTGGTGTGTACTTGCCATCCTTAGGCAGCCGAACATATTTTACATTCTTATTTCTAGGCGGTAAGTACTTTGGAAAAACCGATGGCATGCTAGATCTTGAAGCCTCTACATCATGCCTCTTCTTACTTCAGGTTTCATGACTCTTCGTGTCGGGCAACCTTTGTGCCCCTGTAAGTGTTACTGATGGCGTTAGCCCTTCTACTACCTTCGGTTATCCTTGGTGTGTTGGTAGTCCCAACTCCATAAATTCTCTGACGATATTCTCAAGTGACTTCTTAGACATACTCTCTCACAGTGCTAAAGTTTTTTGGCTCTTGACTTTATTCAATTCTCAATAAGACTTGACAAACAATGAGCTCACCTTGCATCCCTTTACGATTTGAATGGGTTGCGATCCTATCTTATCACTGCATTTCTCCTAGATTTAGTGTACTGAACCAGATCTTCTCTGGGATTTACTCAATCAAACCTACATTTAATTATCTTAATACCATTCGACCCCTCACACAATTCATTCTCGGCCAGCATTTAATGCAATTCTTCCACTACTTGCTCACACTTTTTGTCATTAATGTGGCGCGCTTTTTTTTTAATTCAAATCTATGACATATTGGCATTCTGACATGCACTCCCATTCAACTTCAACATTTTCCTACTTCTACATGCAGACCTTTATTAGCGTCTAGTGCTCATTTCAACTACACTTGGCACCTAGACATCACAACTCTGTTTATTCTTGAAGAGGGAAAGTACAGTTGTCTTTGTATAGTTTCAACCGATTTCCATTTACTAAGCCATTCATGACTTCCCCATTCAATTTTTGCAATTGCACAGCTCCCATTTCTGTTACAAATGTAGTCTTATGTCGATCCTCCTTAGCAATCTTAATCTGATGGTATCTACAAAACCCACCAGTAAATAAGTAGGTTTCCTAGCCGCAAATGTTCTAAACTACATCATCTATAAAAGGGGTGAGGAATGCATCATGTAAACATGCAACATTTAACTTCCTCGGATCGACACAATTGTTAACTTCCCTTATCTTCTTGTCCTCGACTACCATGGGAATAATCCACTTTGAATCTTCCATAGGTTCAATGATTTATGCATGCAACATCCTATCAATTCAACCTTCACTTTCTCTCAGTATCTTGGATTTAATTTGTAAGGTCTTTGCTTAATGGGATTCACACAAGGCTTAAGTAGAATTTTCATCTCTCCTAAGTCACCAGTAATACCCTTCATTTCTAAAAACTTTGTGGAGAACAGATCCTGCTAAACATGCAATAAATTAGTAAATTTTCTAGCAGTTTCATCATCCCTATAATCTTTTATATCGACAAACTTAGGGTTCTCTTCTAAACCAATGTTTACATTAATAGTCTTTAAGGGTTGTACAAAATTAACAGGTTCTATTTAAAGTCATTATATGTCCTGGTTGCCTTCTGTCTCTGGTATGTGCAGGTCCCTTGAGTCATCAACGTCATGATCTCCAGTAATATTATAGCACTCCAATGAATGTTGAAATGTCGTAGCCCAGTTTGGCATGTTGTATATAGGTAAAGGCACTTCTTTAAAAAAAATCTCCTTTATAATTTGTAGAGTTGCACCCACTCCTGGACTCTCATCCTCAAAAATAAAAGTCGTTTTGAAGTTCATAATCATGTCTTCCCAATCTGCGGTTCCATGTCACAGTTCCAACTCTTTATACTAGTTTCTTGGTACTATATCCAAGGTGTGAATAAACATATGTATTCACTCTTGCTTAGGTATAGCCCTCCATGTTGTGGTACATTCCATTAAATGTTTTGCGGGACTAGTCAACTCATTGTACTTCACCTTGACATACTCAATTCCTTCACCAAATCCGATTCCTAGTAGCCTTTTACACCACAACCATCCCTCTATATTATTCTTATGAGCAGTACACCAGCTTGCTAAGGTAGCCTTCAGGGCTACATCTAAAGCTAATATCCTTTGTTGCTCTCGAACTTGCAATTGAAATCCATAAATAAAATATTATAAATTTGCTAAGCCATCATACACACGTGGCTTACACACATTTGTGCCAATCTAGTGTAGTGATTTAGTAATGGGAGCATTCTCATGGATACTTCATGCAACCTATTTTCCCAATTCTCCAATCCTTCATATGAATATAATGCACATGAGCTGATACTACACCAACTAAGATTACCATATGTTGTAGGTTTGATATAGTCATCTATTCATGAAGTCATTTTATAAATATTTTCTAGTTCATGACCATCATATTCTTCTATAACAAGTTCAACATATCTCTGACCTTCTATAGGATCGAATGTTGTGATAGTTCTAATTCCCCCCTCCCTTCAAATGTCATCAGTCTCTTTTTCAAGTCAATGATAGTCTGTTTATGCATTGCACAGTTTATCCCAACTGATGTTGGATAAGGGTTAGTGTCATCGATTATTTTAATAACTTCAAAGTCTACAAAGCTTTGCAGTCCATCAACATCAACATGTATACCTACTAACCTACCAAATGGAACCACTCTGTGTTGATTTGCTAACCTTGATTGCACTGGTTAACATAAAAGCTTAGGTTTACCCATCTTCTCCCATGTTTGCTTGGTAAGTACATTGACATTCGATCCCATATTCAAAATAATAAAATCCATGTCGTAATCCCCAATATGAGCACTAAGTTGCAATTCCCTACCTGTTATCTTCTCCTTTTGCAAGTGGTTCATAGTTCATTCTTCAATAGGTTCCACCATTTCTTTGTCATATTGAACAGTCAAATGACGAAGTTCTTTTAATGTTGTTTTGTCTTTTAATAGATCTAAACAACTTTGCAAGAAACTATTAAAAACACTTACCTTTCTTAATGGTCTCTTTCCAACCGAATGTTCATAAATTGGAGGCATATTGTATACCGACATTGTATCATACACTAGACGATTCACATATTTTGACCCACATTGATTTGTCATAGTAAACTCTCTCCTATCTTTGACATAGATCTTGTTTTTTCTCCTGAGGTTAGAATGTTGGTGGAATTCATGTTGCTTTCCTAATCCATGGTTCATGTTGCTCCCTTGTGTTGTCATATGACCCTCTATCGCATACCTTCCACGTGTAACTACTGCGATAGTAGGTTGATCTTCTCGCCATTCTACATATATCTTTTGCACATTCTGGTTCTGATTATGATTATGATTTCCCTTCGTTTTCCACTTTGCTATTAATTGTTGGCATTGGTAGCAAGATCCAATGCCTTACAAAATGTACATGTTGAGTAGGCATTTTGACAATCTCTTGCAAAGTGTCCTGGTTGTCCACAATCATAACAATTTATTTGTCCCATCCTCTACCAAATCCACCTTTTCCTCATCCTTTGACTCCACCTCTTCATTGATTATAGCCTCCACTCTAAGCACTGAATTATGCATTGCTCTCCTCAACTTGCTCTTCTGCTTTCATTTTATAGGCATTGGTTGTATGTCCTGGCAGTAGGTCACATGCTCGATAATTTTATTCATCATTGCCTATATATTTACAAAAGTTACAATATAAGTTTTTAGGGGTATTTATATACTTTTGCAGCAAATAACATTCTTCTGGTCAATGCCCTTTGGTCCTACATATCTCACACCAAGGTCCAACTCCATGATTCAAAGGACTAGGAGTGTAATGCCCCATATGTTAAGCCCCATACATATGTAATAATTGTTATTATTATTGTGGCAAGAGGTGTAAGAACAAGGGTCTTTAAGGACCAAGAGACGTTATTATTTTGTAAATAATTAATTAATGAAAACAACTAGAACACTGGACACCACAAAAGAGTATGGGAGTCCTAGATCCACAATGTGAGGTAGAATGGGGACATTCCTAGCACTTTAGAACTTGTTTGGTTGAGCTTGGTTTGTAATTATTATTTGGTGACTTTCTTAGTTGATGGTCACCCAAACATTGTACAACAGACCCAACTTTTGATTATTTTATCCTATGTTGGTATTATTGAGCCTAATTCATAATTTAGTGGGCCTTCCTTAGTGTTTGGATGGATCCCACTTGTCAAATCTGTCCTTTTGGTGGTTTTGTAACTCATTTGTGGAGGTTACACTTGGTTTTGTAACCCCCACTTGTGCAAGTGTGCCCTCACTAGTTATTTTTAGCCTCGACACCTCAATAGTTGTGTAAATCCTTGTGTAACCCCTCCTTTGCTATTTTTAGGAAGATGTCTTGGTTTCTGTAACACCTCGCCTCGCTAATTTTTATTCCTATTCATGGATGATGTGTCCACACGTGAATTTGAGTTGAGTAGAGTGACTTAAAGCCACTATCATTGAAATTCGAATTGCTTGGGTTGGATTAGAGTTAACCTCTTATGGTTGAGTTAACCCCCTTACATTGAGTCAAGTTGGCTTACCTTGGTTTGTTTTGACCCCATTGGGTTTGAATTACCTTTTTGGCCTATAAATCCATGGTTTATCTCGTTTTTTTTGGGTTGTTGATGGTTCTTTTTGGACGGTTGTTGATTATGGTTGGTTGTTCATACCTTTGATGTTGGAGTTTGGGAAGCCATGTATGCCCTACTATGTGAATGAAATTTGTGCTTGAAGCACTATGATCTTGTATGGTGTTGGTGGTAATCCTGGACAAATCTGGTGTAGTTCCTCTGTGCCCACTGCTTAGCTCTGTCTTGGACCTACACATAAATCTCAATGGTGAATGACAATATCCCGAGGGCCTATGGGGTTTGGATTACCATTGCACTTGGTAATGGGGTGGAAGAGGAAGTATGTAGCAAGGAATAGAGTTTTGGATTATCAAATTAATACTTGAACTATTCTTGAGTGCACCTCTATTGTGGATATGTGGCCTTGACTCAGGGGTGACTTGTCAAAGTGAGATCTGGCTTGGCAATGCCAAAGGCTGGGTGGAACGTGGTACAGATGATGCCAGTTGCACATTAATAATATAAGTGGTTTATTCCTTTGTAAATTCATATGTTTATATGTTGTTTCCATTGCTGCACAACTTAAATATTTTTGTTGACAAGCTTAGCAGAGATATCAGTGGTTGGAGGCAAATTTGATGGTTGAATTGCCTAGAAATTGGTGTTTTCTTTTTTGTTTGAGATATGATCTAGATGGCAGCATGGAATATATTTATTCATGTGTTTATTACTATAGATTACTCTACAAATATGCCCTCCATGGCTGATCAAATATGTAGATGAATCCATAGTTGAAAGATGCTTGGTTTTTGGAACTCTAGTTGAGGAATCTTGCTTGGAAATTGGTGTTTTTCTCTTCAATTTCGGATCTGATCTTGATGGAATCTTGAAATATTGATTTATGTGATTATTTGTTGTATCTTACTCTACAAATGTGCCTTCTATGGCTGAGCAAACCTGTAGATGGATTCACAATTGAAATGGATTGGTTTTTTGGACTCTAGTCAAGGAATCTTACTTGATGGAAATTTGAGTTTTCTTCTTGTTTTGAGATCCAATCTATTAGCATTGGATTTGTACGTTGGTTTTTCTATACATTTTCCTATAATTTAACCATAATGGTTAGGTTTTAGTTCAGTATTTGCCTAGTAGTCTTTTAATTTCCTTTGTGCATTTCCGTGATTAATGTAATAAACTTTGGCTCATTTTGTCTTAAGTCTTTCCTAAAGTCTTCAAAATATGATTTTACATGTCAAAACTAACTTATTTTTGGAAGTTTGTGCATTAAATTAATACATATAGTTTGATACATTATGGCAGCAAACTATATGAGGGTTGTGCATGTGAGCGTTGTCGGATTGTCAAATCATAAAAGGCAGTGGCATAGTGCTTGTCTTGAAGCATGTAGGGTTTTAAATGAGAGAATATTGACTCATAAATCCTGACAACGATTATCCTCCAACTGTTAAAATCACGATTTAGTTGTATTAATGTTTCATTTAATAAATTTCATATACTTCTTCATTCTCATTTAATGTCTCCCTATTTCCTCGGGTTTATCGGCTATCTCATCCCAAAACACTTGTTCTTCATTTGAATTAGTGTTCATCCCATAGAAGTGTGATTTAGCAAGAGTCTAATAGCATGTGTCAATTTGAAGAAAAATAGTGGTAAGCTTTGCATATTTGAGTTGATTAATCTGAAATTGGAAAAATAGTTTCCTAAATGTGCTAAGCTGCTGATGGACACGAGATGGTACTCTTTCTTTGAAAAAATCAAGGGCTACAATGTTGAAGTGACCGAGTCTTTCTCCAAAAGTTATACTGGTTCATTTGTAAATTTCCAAACTTTGAGTTTCGAATTAAATGAGGGTTCAATTGTAAATGCAACGAGACTGCTCGTTGAAGGTGAACGTTGGTTCAAGAAACATCTTTTTGAAATTGATTTGAGTCTATACTTACTACCTGGTTATGAAACTTTGGATTGAGCAAAGGGATACATCTCAATAATGTGAAACAGGAGTGGAGAGACGTGCTCAACATCATACAACATTATATTACTTGTGAAGGCATGTTTGCCACCGTTTTTAGGTATCATCTGACATTTCTTATGCATATAAATGGGTAATCAAAGTTAAATTTTCCCTATTATTTGTTCAAAATCATTGAAAAGATAGCTCCTAGGGTAAAGAACCATCTTGTTTACACAAGTCACTATGTTTTCCACCATGGGTTGGTTAAATTGTTAGTATTGACTAAACTCAGGAAGCGAAATCACTCCTGGCAACACTTTATGTTCTGGTCAGGGTTTGTGCCATAAAAGAGTAAAGCCCAAAATGTTTTCAATAATCAAATCAATAATGAAAGGCGAAATTTTTTGTAAATTAGAAGAAAGTCAGAGGTAGAGATACAAGAGGACAAAAGAGGAAGGTCGAACAATAAGTAAAATGGACAGAAAGAGAGTCCAATTTAAAGGATCAACCTATTTCAAAACATGTTCAAGAAGATTTGTAATAGAAAATGTCTTTGGAATCACAAAATCAAGAGATAGGTGCCCCAAATACCCCTAAGGATACAAAAGAAAAAGGTATGATTGAAGATCTTTCTTCAAATACAAAAGTTGTTGCTTATGCTTTAGAATTTCAAAAAGTTAATTGGAGACAAAAGACTAGACCCAAAAATAAGTTAAGAATGAATACGAAAGCTGTCTTAAATTCTAGATTTAAGAAAAATACAGTAACCCTTATTGAAGACTCTTCGAGTGAAGAAGATCCACAAATTAACAATCTATAATATATAATGGACCAAACCCTCGAATATATTGAGAAGGGTCTTGAATCCTTTCCAAAAGTGTTTGAAGATTATCATAAAGATAAAGATAAGTACAAGGTTTCAGAATTTGAAATTGGCATGAGTTCAGAGTCTCAAAATATGGAAGCGTTGGTAGAACATGTTGTTAGAATATTGTGAACATATGAAATAATATCATAACACAATATAAAATATGGAAAGCATTACTAGTGTATCCTTCTATCTACCAAGCAACATAAAGCATGAAATAAAATTGGAGAAAAGAGAACAATAAGAGAACATTGATATACTTGGTTCACCCAATATGGGCTACTTCCACGGGAAGGGCTGCATCTTCCATTATTCTGAAAATAGATCTCCAAGATTACATGGAATCCTCACATATGCATCACATCAAGCTCCATCACCCAATCATGTCACAATCATGTGTGTACAAATGACATACACAACATGTGATGTGCGATGAACTACAATCAACACATACCCAAAAGGGTCTCCTTCACCTCTTTTATATACCGAGATATTTAGATTACAATACATCCCATAACACATGTGGGATAAATGAATTTCCACCTCTTTACATAAAGAATGGTTACAAAGTATATGATTACAATGATGCATGTGGGATAACTCTATTTTATAATATTAGAGTTATTTTATGCCTTTAATTGATATTCTACCAATATACCACATAAGTCATCATTACATATTCCAACACATGTTAATGAACAAAAAATGGAAAAGTTAGTTGAAGTTTAGGAAAGCTTGACTGTTGAATACCAGGATAAGATTGCTCCAAGCTTAAGTATAGAAAGCCCTGCACATCAAACACCAATAGAAACATTGTCAAAAGTTGAAACCCTCAAAAGATCATTACAACATTATAAGGTTCATAATGGTCACCTAATGATTCAAATGACCAGTTAATGCAAGCAGATCTTGAAGAAACTAATGCGAATTACTAGGAATTAATAACAACTTCAAAATAAGTTTTGAGAAGGAAGAAGCTTACTCAACAAAAAAATGAAGAACTCATCAAACAATCTAAAGAACTCCAAGATAAAGTCCAGATGATGAATGCATAATATACTCGGTTACAAAAGAGGTCCCGGGCTTTGAATGGACTTACTATATTGGCAGAGGCAACAAGGAACATTTGATAGTTCTATATTTGACAAACTCTCCTTCCAGATGTACTAGTCAAACCCATGATAAGAATATAAAGTTTCCCGAATTTCTAGGATGACTCATCATCACTATCTGTCAGTTTTTTAATGATAAATAGAAGTAGGTGGCAAATTTTGTATTTTTATGAGTCAAATTAGTTAATATGTAAATATTCGATATGTTATCTCTTTCCTATTTTGAGTATATCCAATCCTAAAAACTTGGATCTTAAACTGTTATTTTAAACTTTTGTATATTCATAAATAGGAAAAGAAAAGTAGAGGTAGGGAATTGATTTTGGGATTAGGTCACATATATCATAGCCTGCAATCAAGTATGTTTTGATATTTTGTAAGTAACTCTGAAGACTGTATTTGGAATGATTTTATACATGATATGAGCCATATTTATTCATTGTCATTGTGAATGCTTGTGATCATTTTGATTATCATGTTTATGACTTGATTCTATGATATAGTTTTTATCTTAGAATGCTCATGAGTAGGCCTGCATTTTACCCTATTTCTTGTTAAGAAAGTATTTTTGTACATGGATATTATTGAATGTTAGATTTTATATTTGGTTTGTATCATTATATATGATATGTTCACTCACCCTTCTTCTTTACTTTCCTATTGTATCAATACCAATCGTTGATTATTTACCTTTAAACTTATTATCCTGATCTTCGCATTTCCCAAAGAACCTTATAAAATATACTCAATTTTTAGTTATAGATACAATTCATTAGATGTTTGGGCTTTGAACTTTCGTAGTCTAGGTACAAACTCTAGTGCAAACACAGTCTCAATGGAAACTTGAAAAATGTTTGTGCATGTCTTGTTTTTTGTACCATGCTCTTTAAGTACACCCTCCATGGCTACTTAGATATGTTCCATGATTCCACAGTTGAAATTACCGAGTTTTGATCACTAGTTGATGGGTTTTTTATGCTTGGAAACTAGATTGAATTGATAGTTTCTATGGAGATTTGAATATATGATGTTGTATGGTTGTGTATTATTTCTCTAGTGCGCTCTTGGTGCCTATAGAGTGCCCTGTATAGCTGATATGCTTGTTATTTAAAGTTTACAATTGGTTTTGCAGGGATTTGGATGCTTACCAGATGATCCGGTAATAATTTTTATAGCAATAGTAGATATGATCTTTGTATGGATTAATGGTTGTATACGATAGCTCTGTATTTTCCATTTTTCATTATTGAATGGTTTTAGGTTTTAGTTTCAAATACCCGATGAACAATGCAAATCTGTTAATAAAAGTGTCATAAATTTGATTGACGGGTACGTCATAATTTGTATAGTTTTATGGCAGAAAGATCTAGTTTGTAATTGTTTGTAAAAAACCCGTAAATTTGATTAGTTAGCATTGTTGGGTTGATTATGGTCACCTTTAATATTTTAATAATTCTAAGGTCCAAGTTTATTAAAGCTTGTAAATCTAGTTGCATTGTCATGCTTGCATGGTGTTGCAATTGTATGAGCTTTTGGGGAATTTTAGAATTGTTGTTAAAGTATCACGATTATTTTAAAGGTTGTATGCTTCTTTTTATTGGCTTGATGCTATGTTATCCTAGCCTTTGGCTGACCTTATTCGATTGTGCTATACCTTTACTTAGCCTTCCCTTGGGTTTACATGTGCCCGTGACCTTGGTTTCGGGGTCAGATACATTACAAGGAGCCCCTATAGCCATATGCTATTGAAATGACAGACATTGATACTTATGATGACCTTCTACCTTGCACTTAATCCACTATTTTTTTTCTTGTTTACCTTTTCCTTTTTTTAATATCTTGGATCTGAAGTGACAAGTTTGCTAATTACGTTTGAATCTGACCAATCCCTATGCTAGTCTCGCCGACTAGGGATGCCTCTAGTTTCATGGAAATTTCAAGAGCCTCGAACTGCAACACAACCTTCTATTGCTTAAAGGGTAACCTTATATGTGGTAACAATGCAACTATACACTGTTCTTTATGTTGTGCCTTAGGAACATGAAAACTTACTTGATCCATCAAAGTTTTGAATCATTGTTCGAAGTCCCATATTGACTTATGCAGTTATTTCTTAATCTCTTTGAGTTCAACTATACACTTTGACTCAAACTTAGGTT
This sequence comes from Pseudotsuga menziesii, assembly GCA_001517045.1. Taxonomy (NCBI): domain Eukaryota; kingdom Viridiplantae; phylum Streptophyta; class Pinopsida; order Pinales; family Pinaceae; genus Pseudotsuga; species Pseudotsuga menziesii. The sequence goes on along the minus strand of LPNX010394882.1, from coordinate 109,532 downwards.
TTTTGAAATCATCGATCAGTTCAGTTCTAATCTCTGCTAATGACTTCTGTCGCGCTCATATTGGCACCACATAAATTTCATAAACCAATTCACTTCACGATCTTGTAAGGTCGTGATCAACTCTGCTTTCTTTACAACATCATCCCGAACTTGTTTAACACTCCACATGGCTTCACAAAGAAACTAGTGTTGCTCTGGATCTTTCGATCCATTCCCATGAAAAATTGGCAGTTTCATATCATCTCCTGCCATTTTCTTTTTTCAGAGGTATTGATTGACTCTGAAATTTAGGACCAACACTTGGACTATTCTGATTAGGTAACCCGATATTCTAACTATTTATACCATTATTACTTTCTTCCACAAAATGCAATGGGCAATTAGTTCTTACCTTAGTTTCAGATGATGCACACGGGGTTGTGGATACGTTACAGTGTCTGGCCTGAGATGAATCAATTGGGTCTTCTTCTCATTTGAGTTGATAGTGTTCATCTTTTTCTTATGTATTGTACGATTCTTCCTTGAGTTGTTCTATGATGGTGTAGTCACATCCTTCGGTTACACTGCAAACCTTACTTCTCTTTGTCACAGTCTTTCTCCTGTTACTATGTCGAAATATCCTTCCACTTTGCAATAGCCCACACTCTGTCTCACTTTCTCCTCTTTTTAGCATTTCAACTCACTTTTCTTCGACATACTCTGAGACCTTCTCTTGGTCATACTTAGTTCCTAATGTGCAAATCATATTCCATTCTCACAACACCTTTTTCACATAGTAACATATTAATCCACAAATACAGGGACTTCAAATATATACCTTGTGGTGCTATGAAAAACTCTCTTTCAATCGCATTATAAGACTTTAAGGTCTATACAACAAACTTAGCAACATAACCCGCTAATATACTATCAAGCCAATAATCAACAATATGATAAATTTTATTATTGATACCCTTGAGGATTTGAATCAACTCGAGAGTCCAAACCATTGGATCACCACCTCGTAAGTCTCTATTTTGCTTATCTAACTTCGACATCCATTCTTCTAATATAATAGGAAACTTGACCAAAAAAAAATCATGCAAATATGAGAAAACACATATTTCTAACCATTCTTTGGAACTTATTTGCGGACTATTGTTTTGTTCGTCAATAAATTCTTGCTGCTTCTTCTTTATCCAATACAAAATCCATTTTTTAGTCCAATGCCACATCCACATCCCCTTTAGTCACAAATCTCGGTCCCGACAACAGAACCATTTGTTGCTCAAATTATGACAGTCCCAGGTTTACTAACAATGAACCAACAAGTCCAAGTATATTGCCTCTTTCAGCATCACCTACAAGCAAGTGACCTCTAACCTAAAGTACCTATGGGTGTTGTAGGAACCACACTTCTGCAACAATGAAGGGGGTAGAAAATTGATTTGCAAAATAACCCATTAACTAGATTTCAACATACATCAACAACACCACAAAGGCAATATAATGCATATATTAATTGTGTAGTAACAATATAATGATTCATTCATAACATAGTATCCCTAAGCTACACATTGTCATTTATCCTTGTTATGCTGATCAAACACATCAATCACACAAATAGGCATTCACAATGCACTAGGGATTTTACGTGGAAATCCAATTGGGAGAAAACCGTGAAAATGCTTGGTATTCATGAATCATATTACATCAAGCATTTCAGATAGATCTACACACACAACCTACATATCTATCGCTCCTTCTCTCAATACACTTTAGATTTTCAAACACATCTTGTAGATCTATTTATCTTAACCACATAATCACTCCTCACCTGAAATACAAGCACAACAATCGATCCATGAACTCATCATCATTTGATCAACAGTAATGCAACAATGCATCACAATTTCACCCAAATCTTATCAAAACCATCATTATGCATATTATACCTGACCCATTACATATATATAGTCAATCCCATGACACTCGTGGACCACTAAGTGGACACAAAATCCTAACTACCTCTAACCAACTCATTGGTTGATGTGATCAACCGCTCTTCTTTCCTTCCTTTTGGCCACTATGTCAGGGTCCTTCCTACTTTTGTGGGCACACTTCCTTTGACCACTTCATTGCACTACCCTTGTTCACACCAAAACTTGTTCAAAATTTATCCAAAATATCTTAGGGCCAACATTTCCCACCCTTGTATTTCTCCATGTAGGTTTCATGTTTACTACCTCGATATCAATTAAACCTACATCTTCCAACATCCTCTTAACATAATTTGTAACATTACCAACCTATGTTGCAGGTCCCAAAGCTTTGAACAACCCAACCAGAAGTTAAGGTCCCCACCAACAATTGTATCATCCTGACCTGACCAAACACAACAAAAGATATTATTCCAATATGTAATTATGGTTACGTACAAACCATATATGTTTAGTTCATTGATCTCCCTCCCAAATATTAGGAACATAGAGTTGTTCCAATAATTAGTGCACGTAAAAGACCTACTTTTTTGAACCAAAAATTAGACTCCTAGATCTACCTCTAGGATCTACAAACATAAATTTCCACCCCAAAAATATCTTTCAAGCTCACCAACAATTCCCTCATCGTCACTCATTATATCCTATAAAAGTGTTGCATCATGTTTGTGGATATCCACAAGGCTTATATTTTTAAAGGTGTCGCCCAACTATTTATTGTTAATATATAACAACATCAACATCATAAGGAACGTTCCCTTGGGGTGTTTTGTGCTCTAAGGACCCCCTCTAGTGTAATTTGTTTGCGAGCAAATACCTCATTGAAATACCTTTCTTGCGCTAAAGAAATGAAAGACTTTCTCTCTTATTCTCCACACTTAGCCCCCTTTATTCTAATTTAGTAGAGTACGATAAATAAACAAATATGAAGGAAGCACATAAATACAGACTAATGACTTATCCCATAAACCCTTTACCAAGAAAAATAAAACCCGATAGATATATATTATTACCTTGGGCAATCCTGCGAAGCCAACCATAATAGGCATTTTACAATGTAGTTCTTTAATCCTTTGAATAGGCTTCATCACATTCTAATACCATGGGCACATAAACCATAAACGGTAAACCCATTAGTGACCAAATACACATTAATCTAATTATGTTTTTACCAAGTCAAGATTAAGCTAGCATTCAACCGTTTAAGCTTGACTTGGGGTGAACACCTTCAGCCCTCAAAGTTTATAACCGGGTATCTGAGAATATAATATGCGCCCCTTAATTATCACATAGGTATACATCTAGACTTTACGTTGGTGATCCAATAAACTAGGGGTGCACATGCCTAAATAAGTCTTACACTCATATGGCCGTTTACATATGATTGGTGTATAACTCCACAAAATAAATACTTGCAATTGCATTCCAAAGCATGCGATGTTATGAAACATCAACTTGTTTCATTGACAACATCCCGTATCCTCCAAATATAGTGAGTGTAATCAAGCACTCCTTAACTGAGTACTTCTTCGTCTGCTATATTCCATGTGCTTCTTTCACCAATGCATCTTCATCAAAGTCAATGATCTATATCTTCTTACGTGAAATACGTTTACCCACCCAAACATGGCTCCGATACGATATTAAAATTTAGGAGCACAATGTGAGAAGAAAAATACATGATAAGCATGCACATAATAATTGCCAATATTTACCTTGAAAATCCTTTACTAAGAAAACCAACACCCAATAGATATTTATTGTTAGTGTTGACCGATTCGACAACACTGACCGCTCAATGAATTTTACAATGGAGTTCTTCATGGGTAGATGGTATGGGTTACCTAATACCATGGGCCCATAAACCATTAATGGTTAATCCATGAATGCCCAAATACATGTTAATCCAAGTACTTTTTAGCAAATCAAGATTAAACAAACACCCTTTCCACCAAGTAAGCCCAAACTTGCTTCAGCCCCCCGTTCAAATCCAAAATGACCCTAATTTGTAGGCCTCAAACTATACCTCAGATTTCCTTCCTTCATCACCTCCATGCAACTATAAGAAACCTCCCTGTTCGAAACATTAATTGATACACAACCCAGGGTAGAGTTCCCAACATTTAACATCCTCCCAATGAATCAATAAAGTCACACATAGGGGATTGATGTTAGTCACTAAATCCAAATAACCCAATAAGGAAATCCCCCCCAAACACATGAATGCACAACATCCATAGTTAAGAATGACCCAAACATAATATTTAATTTGGGACTAGAAGCAAATTTGAGAGGGGCTAGCTTATGTAAAATCATACCTTTGTTTGGTGTTTAAATTCCTTGATCTAGTGAACCTTCCACTTTTAATGGCCCAAGGGGAAAGCTTGTGCATCATGGCACTAGGAGATTCAAGTGACTGCGTGGTCTCTTAAACCCCCTTGGATTCGACATCCCTCTAAACTAAAGCTACATGTTTCAACAAAGTATAATTCTCCTTCACACCCACAAACTTAGTGGTAATTTATTCAATCCCATAATTTCCACCCTTCCCATCCTTCGAAGCTTTTGACAACTTATTGACCCAAATCTTATTCCTAAAATCTAGATTACACTCCACAACTATAGGTCCATATTTGTGGCATCATATACATCATAAAGGAATGCCTATGCAGTCAAGAGTCATAAAAGGAGTGGGATCCATTCTTCAAGGTCATAGTCTTTGCTATACCTCCCTAAGATCCAACCCTACCAAAATGTGAGCCACCACGATGGATTCAGAAGCACAAAAATACATCTTAGCTTCATAGAAATGACCGAAGGAATTACATATCTCTATAAAAACATCACGATACTATAAATCTATAGGAAGTCTTGGCATTTTAACCCACATAACTGTAATGCCAATCTTTTCGGATTATGTGTCCAAAAAGGAGTCCACCTTTTTAATGTCAAGAGGTTAAGTCCCACTTCCATTGAGATGCTAGAACTTTCTCCACATCCAGTCCATAATAAAAAGTGAAATCCAACCTATCTCTAGCAAGGATAAAAAATTATAGTGAGTACCCTACCAAAGGCATCCAGTTGGAGATTATATGCTCCTTAAGGTTGTTCTTCCCCATGTCCCTTCCTTGGAAACACTGAACCACAATTTCCTCTACCATTCCAATGACCTTGTTCATTTTAACTTCTTCCATACGAACCAAGTTAACTAGAGTGCCCTTTTGCTTTACTACCTTCTTTCTTTTTTAGATTGAGACTACCCTAGCTTCAACACCTTGAGATATGATCACCACCCCTAAGTGGACTCTATCCCATAGATCTCCTCATCCTTAGAGAATACCATTGCATTTTTAACTCCATCAAGTTGTAGGTCTAAGGAATTTCCAATAAATTTAGAACTGAGGCCTTAACTCTCATCACTCAACATTTCCTTTTGTGCATAATTTAGTGGGTTTTAGAGGATACATGAGAGAAGAAGGCTCCACAAACGAGGCATTAATTAACTCATTCTCTCCTCTTGGAATATAGTCCTCCATAGATCTGATAGGACCACCCACATCAAATCCTACGTGAATCCCTCCCTACCTCGGTTTCATGGTCCTATCCTTGTCCTCCAATCCAACGCAAGCTAACTTGTATTCCACCTAAGAAGTACCATTATTATCCTTATTAGACTTGATCTTGTCACTCATCCAAATATTTTATCCCCTTTTGTCCATTGTTCCAAAATTTCCACAGCTGCATAATATGATCCTCTCGTGTAACCACACTTCAGAGGACTAAAACATGCTTTAACACAAGGGGAGGACCATATCTACACCCTTTGAATGAATCAACTAAATAGTTGATCAATTATGAATTCATACCGCAAAAACCTCATCCAACTAAACATATATTTTAACATATTTCCAAGCAATTGTATATTAAGCCAACTTTAAATTTTAAACTATCATTTACTCAAAACCTAATAAGGACATATTTTAACTCATCCACTCAAGTGAGTATTACACATAATGATAGGTTTTGCCATCTTAAAATAAAAATATTACCCAAAAATATATTAAGAACTACCATACTTATTTATATTTTCTTTTTAGTTGTTTATTTTTTAATAATTTTTATAAATTTTAAATTTAAAGTTTTGATATTATTATTTTTTTGAGACCCTCACATAACTAAGTATTCATAGCTAAAGTGCGAATGCCTTGCAAATACTCCTTATAATTTATCCTTTTTCCTTGGTTTCTTAGATGGAGGGGCTAACCCTTGGGTGTTAATCAGATTTGTGTGTTTATAAATTCCTGATTTGATTAGAAGCATCACAATTAGCGTATATGTTGGGTACCAGTAGGGGCTAGAATTTGGGACATGTGCTTTCAAGGTATATTCTTCTATGCGAGATTGTTCAGACTACCTCTTTTGTAAATTTTGCAACTTGAAAAGTTACATATATATTTGTTGGTAAATGATTTATGATAAGTGAGAAAGACTAAACCAAAAAATTGTAAAAGTATACACTTTTCAATAAAAAATTCTCTTTGAAAATCCGATATTTATTTATTGAATGTCACACCAACTTAATTGAATTTTTTTGGGCTCCAAGAACGCTCCATCAAGGTATGAATACGTCGACATGGTTCTTTGGTTTCTTCTGGCTCGTATCTTCCAGGATTGTCATCTGCCCAAAGGTTGGGGGTTTTCTTGCGTGAGCTGCAGTCTTTGGTTTTGAATCAGTCTCTTCCTGGTTCGCCTTCGAGTTCTTTTAGGAGTGCCACGGTGTTTTTTCAGGCTTGATTGAGTATTGTTCGACCTGGTTTTGTTGTTGTGGAGTATGGACTTCTTCCAGATCCACGAGATCGGCCTGAGTCTTTACTGTTGCATATTTGTTTGTAGCCTCGGCTTGCTGGAAGAGTTTCCTGTTGTTCAAGAATTCTTTGTTTGTCCCATATCTAGTGACTCCTTCTTTCTGGAGTTTCTGGTCAAGATCAGTTGAGAGGTTTTGGTGGAGGTTTTCCTTCTGCTCTGCCATCATTGGTGGAGTTGCTCTAATGTTCTATGGGGAGCCCCCTCTGCCTCTTCCTCCTGACCTAGAGGATTTAAAGAGATTGATTGCTTCTAGTGGCAAGAGGAAACAAGGGCATGCTCAGAAGTTTGTCAAGAAAGTGGACATCCCTTCTGTAGAACTTCCAACTGATAAAAATGTTGTTCGGCCTTAAACCTTGCAGAACGTGGGTTAATCGAGCAGTTTACTGGTCTCTTTCCCTCTCCTAAGGCCATTGATGGGTGGGTGCAAAGGAACTGCCATCCACTAATCTCTGATGGCATCCATAACCATTTTGTTGGGAGAGGTTATTACATTTTCATTTTTTCCTCTGCAGAGGACCGTGACCTTATATTCCTGGAATGGTCCATACTTCATGGGCCCTCAGGGGCTTTACTTGAATAATTGGACTCTAGATTTTGATCCCACGTAGGATATTCTGTCTGTTGTCCCTGTTTCGGTCAGGCTACCACGTCTTCCTCTGCATTGTTGGAATTCAACTTCCCTTGAAGCCATCAGGAACAAACTAGGTAATTATATCGACAGGGCTGAATGTAAAGACCGATTTTCTTGTGCAAGAATCTGCGTAGAAGTAGATTTGGAGACTGGCCTTTCGAAGGCAATCAATATAATAGTCGCTGAGTGGTCTCATACCCAGGAGTTGGATTATGAACAAATTCCATTCAAATGCAGATTCTGTCACGATTATGGACATTTTGCTCAGAACTATAAGAAAAAAGGAGAAGAGGAAAATGCTAATGAGAAAAATGAGCAGTGGACTCTAGTACAAAAAGCAAGAAATTCCAATATGGGGCCTAGAAAGAAGAATAAAGAAGGTAAAACAGTGGCTAACGTTCCTGTTGTTGATAAGCTTCCTACTCCCCTGGTTTCTGACACCCCTATTGGTCCTTCCAATTACTTTGTTGTCCTCGGCTCTTTTGATCCCGAAGAAGGTGAAGTTCAACACTTAGATGAGATTGAGCTAGATTCTGAAGCAATCAGAATCACTCAGAATCAAGTTGGTCCTTCTCATTTGAATCCTCTTCGGGATGGAGAACCTCCTCTAGTTCCTATCGGGGATTGCTTTCCCCCTTCTTATGTTGATATTGCTCAAAAAAGACCGGTTGAGATATTTGATTCCTCTGATGAAAACTCCATTGAACAAATTTCCAAAAAGGGTGGTAGGAAATCTGAGAAGGAGATCCAGGAAGCCAAGGAAGCCAACCCACCATCGAAATGTCTTATGGGAGGAATAAGAGAACCAGGCCTCCAAAGGGAGTAATAAATCCCTCTAACACAGGTAAGTAATGTAGCTAGTCTCTTGGAACTATAGGGGACTGGGGAATCCATTCAAGGCTGATGATGTAAAAGATCTTTTGAGAATGGTCCCTTCAAATATCCTCTCACTCCAAGAGACCAAGGTTGAAGAGGAGGTTCTCCTTCTTTTAAGTAAAAATAAGTGGAAACTAAATTCTGGAAAAGCAGTCAGTGCTAGAGGCACCTATGGGGGATTGGCCACCTTATGGTGAGATGAGAAATTTCATTTAATTTTTTTTGTTTGCCACCCAACACTGGATATTCACAGAGCTCCTTCATGTTGCCAGTAAGATTTCAATATTCCTTTTCAATCTCTACATGCCAGTCAATTATATTGAAAAACAAACTTGTTGGAACTTGTTATCAGAATTTTTAGAGGTAAAATCTCCTGTAAATATAGTTCTAGCAGGTGACCTTAACATTTCTCTGCCTCCTAATGAAAAAAAAGGTGGGTTGTGAGGTAGGGATTTCATACTTGGTACGGTGGAGGAGATAATTCAAAAATGGGATTTGAATGATCTTAAACCAAAGTTTGGGCGCTACACTTGGTCCAATCATAGATCAGGAGCTGCAAATATCTCTGCCAGGCTTGATCGATTTCTCGTCAACAGTTCATTAATCGATGTGCAATTCCTTGTCTCAACCAAAATTTTACCTAAGCTAACGTCTGATCACCACCTTATTTCTCTATTGTTCGAAAGAGAAGAGGAGTTAGGGCCAATCCCTTTCAGATTTAGTTCTCTCAAGATCGATAGAGTGGGGTTCATTGACGTGGTTTCCCAAGCCTGGTCTCGGTACATTGTTGGATCTCCCAGTTTTGTCTAGGACCAAAAACTGAAAAATACTAAAATTGCATTGAAATAGTGGATTAAAACACCATCGCCTTCTCCTACGATCTCCAAGGTAGCACAAGTTTCTGCATTAGCTGAAATCCAATTGGGTATGGAAGACATATACATCTCCATTTCCCATTTAGCGCTGGATAAATTGGCACAGTCTAGTACCACTCAATCTTCAAACACGAAGAAAAGCATCTCGGGTTAAAGTCTCGTTGTCTCTAGTTTAAGGCTGGCGACAAGAATACTGCATATTTTCATAGACAATGTAGGGTTAGATTGTCCCGAAACCACATCTCGGAAATTGTTATTGGAGAGGGTGTTTTTGTTAAGGGTCAAGATCAGTTAAAACAATATGCTAGCAGGCACTATTAGCTTCTTTTCCAGGCTGATGGTATCATTGATAAGGATGCTTCTTCTGAATTGTTGGCGAATGTTCCTTCTTTGGTTGATGCTGAGGATAATTATGATTTAATGAAGCCCTTTACCGAATAGGAAATTGTTGATGCCATCTGGGCTATGGAGTCTGATAAGGCTCCTGGGCTGGATGGATTTTCCATTCACTTATATCAAGTCTGTCGGTTCATCATCAAATCAGATTTGGTTCGAATGGTGATTGCCTTTTAAAGAAAAGCGAAAGTGGGAGGGTGCACCAATTCTACATTCCTTGCCCTCATCCCCAAGGACGTCAATCCCTCTTCCTTTGACATATTTCGTCCTATCTCGTTATGTAATGCTTCCTATAAGATACTTGCCAAACTTCTAGCCAATAGATTTAAGTTGTTGCTACGCAAGTTGATTTCTCCTCTTCAGGGTGGATTTGTTAAAGGCAAACACTTAGTGGACAATGTAATTTAGGTTCAGGAAGCTCTTCACTCAAGCTTCCAAAGGAGAGAGAAAGGTATGTTAATTAAGTTGGACATGAAGAATGCATTTGACAGAGATAAGCTTCCTTTCCTCTATGATGTTTTGCTCTCATTTGGTTTTTGTTTTGAGTTTGTAGGTCTGATTAAAGCTTGCACTGATGTTCCTTGGTTAGCGCCATTAGTCAATGGTAGACCTACTGACTTCTTCAAAGCTTCCAAAGGCCTTCACCAAGGCTGCCCGATGTCCCCTTTCCTTTATATCTTGATGGCCGAAACTCTCAGCATAAAACTGATCTTTGAAAAGGAAGTTGGATATATCCCAGGCATCAGGATTGCCAGGGGAGTGGATCTAATCAACCACGCCATTTTTGAAGATGATTCCCTGCTTCTGGGAGGGGCCTCCATGAATATTGCTCGGGCTTTTGATGAAACTCTTCTAAAGTTTTGTCAATCCTCTGGTGCCTTGATCAACAAATCCAAGAGCGTTGTTTACGGTTGGAATGTTGAACCCACAACAATTATACGAATAGCAGACTTCTTGGGTTTCCCTGGCTTCGATAAATGGGAAAACATCATGTATTTGGGTCTTCCTCTAACCCTTGGACCGTCGTCTCCCTCTCTCTGGCTTGAAGTTCTGGAAAAGTTAAAGGCAAAAATAACTTTTTGGGGTGGTTAGTGGCTAACTAAGGCTGGGAAACTGATCTTGATCAAGGCTGTCCTCTCAGCTTATCCTATCTTCCAGTCCTCAATGCTGTTAGCCCGAAAGAGTATCTCTGCTCAGATTTCTAAATTGTTGCGGGATTTTCTCGGGTCGGGAGGTAATGGAAGTCAAAACAAGTTGCACCTAGTAAATTGGGAAGAAATTAAGAGGCCATTCTCAGCAGGTGGTCTTCAAATCAGGGACCCCGGTCTAGCTAACCTGGCGCTGAGTGGTAAGCTTATCTGACAGCTTTTTGTGGATAAGAACCATCTAGTCAACAATATTTTTTTTAAGAAATATATCAAAGGTGGCTCATTGAGAAATCTTTCCTCTGCAAATACCCCAACTGGCACTACTATTTGGAATTCCTGCAGAAAAGGTTTTGAATTCTTTAACCAGCAATTATTTAGAATTCCAGGCAATGGGAAAAGAATCCTTCTATGGGAGGACAAAATCTTCGGGACTCCACCTCTTTCCTCAGTCACTTCTCTAACAGAGATAATGAACTGGGCAACAAATAAGGGTCTTCTTCGGGACATTTATGAGAATTGCGTAGGTTGGTCTATTCCAAATCTCCCTATTTGCCTTAAATCTCAAAAACACATGTTGCTCTTATCTCTTATAGGCCTTGCTCCTATTCATAGCTCCCAGAAAGATGTTTGGGGTTGGGGAAAAGATGGAGTGTACACAGTAGCTAAAGGATCCAGCGCTCTTCAATCTCCCCACAGTTCAATTTTCCCTCCAGCAATATGGAAATCGGTCTGGGCTTCCCAATGTATGGCAAAGGTAATTTTTTTTGTGCCTGGCATTAAAGAACAATCTTTTGACAGGCGGTAACCTCTCTAAGCGTGGATTTAATGGCCCATTCCAATGCAGCTTGTGCAAATCAGCTCTGGAAACTGCTGATCATCTACTTGTTGAATGTGAATTTTCCAGAAAAGTATGGGATCTAATTCTCCAGGGTTTGAATTGCTTTATCCCAGTTCAGTCTTCAATACTGTCCCTTTACCTGGGTTGGCATGCCAGTCGTCCTTCGAAAGCTTCCTCTGCTATATTGTATTCACATTGGTATTCAATTTTAAAGTTTACATGGTGGGCACTATGGCTGATTTGAAACAATTGCATCTTCAATGATATGGTCCCCTCTATCCAGTACGCTGTTAATAACTCCAAAATGTGGTTTGCTGAATCCTCAGGGTGGTCTACGGCTTCTCTCTCGGCTCCCTTGTGGACGAGCACTGCCTCATTCGCTCCAGGCATTAAATTGAATTGTGCAAAACCGGTTAGCTCCTTTCATTGGAAGTTTCGTGGAAATGAAGCTTCTCTCACAAATATTTGGATACATTCTGTTTCAGCAGCTATATTTTTTGATGGAGCTTCCAAAGGGAACCTTGGGGTATCCGGAGCTGGAGGCGTCATTTTCTTTCCTTCCAGTTTGAACTATCTCAGCTTCAGTTGGGGTCTTGGTTTGATGACAAACAATCAGGCTGAATGCTACAACTTACTCATGGTAGTTCAACTTGCAAAAGGAAAAGGGTTCAAGTTAGTACAAATTTTTGGTGATTCAGAGATGCTGGTTAAAACTTTAAATACACCAGCCATCTTCAACAACTCTCTCCTGAATGTAATTTTGCAGAGAATTAAGACATCTTTGAAAGATTTTGATAGTGTTAAATCCTATCATATTCTCCGTGATTTAAATAAACTTGCAAACACCCTGGCTAACAAAGGATGCCTTCTTCCTCAAGGAATTCTCAGTATTGACAGGGAATCTCGTGTATTTCATCCTATACCTTAATGGTGCTCCTCTCAGTTGTAATTAGTTTTTCAGTGGTAAGTAGTTCTCTTCGGAGTAAGATTCGATACACTCTCTTGTCTCCTTGATATTTGTAACTCGGTTGATTGGCATCCCCTAAAATATACCAGTTTCCCCCATTTTAATAAAATTCCCCGTTTGTGTTAAAAAAAATATTAATATTTAAACATTGAAATTTATTCATATTGCTTAAAAAAAATCTGATATTTAAACATTAAAATTCATTCATATTACTTAAAAATCCGATATTTGAACATTAAAATTCATTCATATTGCTTAATAAAATGGTAAAATTGTAATAGAAATAATGAAAAATTCCCTCTTACTTCGTTTTCGAACATTCACCACTTTCAAAAAAAATTCATGGTGGAAGGCAAATATGTGACTTCGAAAATCCCAGCCCGCTAGGGGCAATCACAACACTCGGGTGGAAGTTTATAAAAGAACGTGATCCAGAAATTTAAATAACCGGAGTCTCCGCCTTTCCGCTTCCAATGATTTCAAACAAGCACACGCAGAAGAAGGCGAGGGGCAACAAAAGCGGGACGACATCTCTATTCGAATTTTGGCTTGGGTTTTCTTGCTTTTTCTCGTCACTCTATAACAAAAGCGGGACGACATCTCTATTCGAATTTTGGCTTGGGTTTTCTTGCTTTTTCTCGTCACTCTATTTGTTCGCCTGCAAGAACGTCCCCGGGTTCGAACTCGTGACCTCAATATAGGTACCTTTATGCAGCAGACAATGTCTGTTATTTTATGGAACTTTAAGCTTATATTTTGTTTAGAAATCGGTCAAATTCGTCATAATCCGGTGAAAATTGCTTACATTGCAGCAGTCCTGTTCATATTTACATTCTTCTTGGGCTCGATCTGAATTAATATGAAACCCTATAATCCACTGGGTCAAGATTAAACTTTACGATCCAGAGAATATAGTGATGAACAATGGAAATTCTTCTTACCTTGCAAGTCTTTATGCTAAGAAAATGGAAACATGTTCTTTCCTGTATATTTTTAAAAGGAAAAAAAGGTTGTAACTTGCAAGTATGTCAGTCTAATTCAGCTGTTTTATTCTATTTTTTAGACTGAGGGCTACGAAACCTGTTTTGTATACAATGGGAACTCCCAGGTATCACAACTGGGAGAGTCTTGATGAACAATGGAAATTCTCGTTATCTTGCAAGTCTTTATTCTAAGAAAAGAAATGAAAACATGTTCGTTCCTGTATATTTAATTGTTGTAATTTGCAAGTATGTCAGTCTGAATGTATTATTCTTTTTTTTTAGAATGAGGACTATCAAACCTGTTTTGTTTTGTATACAACGGGATCTGCCAGGTACAACAATGAGGGTGAATGTGGTCCCTTTTCACTTCTTTAATGCGGCCCATTATCAAGTCATTGTGGTGGTAATCACCCTTTTTCATCCCATTATCAAGTTGCTGGTGGTAATCACCCCTTTTCAAACCATCATCGTGTGCGCCTTTTTCATCCCATTATCAAGTGGCTGGTGGTAATCACCCGTTTTCAAACCATCATCGTGTGCGGTATGCTGGCAAGGATCATAGTAGCATAATTAGGCTGTATTGGTTTTTTGTTTATGGAAATTGCAAACAATTCCAAATTTGTTGAATATTTTGAAATTTGTCGAATATTTGGTTGAGGTGTAATACAAATATGGGCTGCTACTAACCAAGACTAAATTTAGAAAAAATCAAATTTTAGTTAATTAAACACTATAAAAATAAATATGGGCTGCTACTAACAAAGACTAAATTTAGAATTTTTTTTTAGGTAATTAAAGACTATAAAAGTAAATATCATTCAATTTCAGTGTTGTTGAGATTTTATATTTTTGTTTTTTTAAATTGTAATTTTGATTATAAATATTATATCTAAAAAGAAATGAATGATTTTTTGTGTGTTTAATATTTAATGGTTGTTTTAAATATTTTATTAAAAATATTATATATATATATTTTATTATATGTGTGTCTATCTACATTTATATACTATATATTAATGTATATTTGATTACAAATTTACAAGTATTATATATAAACATTCTACTTCTGTATATTACAGTGTTCCACATGGACACGTGTCCTAGGGTTGAGGGCTTGCCCCCTGTGTTTCCCATACCCCAGGGGTTGGGAGGCTCCATGGGAAATGGTTCCCACCGCCCTTTTTGAGAAACGTGGAGAAACACAGGTCTAGGAGGTTCCCGGATTGGGGGGCTCCCACACGTCCCCTCCAAAAAATGGGCGGTTACCACACCCCCACCCCCCTCGAATTTTTAATGTTTTTTCACTTGAAAACAAAAGCAGTTCATCTTAAATTTTAGGCTTTTACACTAAATGGTCATTATAAATCGAAATAGATACAAATAAAAAGAAACAAACATCGATATGATATTCTTGGCTATAACGATTACATTTACATTACACTGAACTCTTCGGGAACATAAGGATGCTAGTATGCAAGTGGTGATGGGATGAGGAATTGATATGTTCATATGTTGGGGTTTATATATTTTTTTCTATTTTTTATAATTTTAGAGACCGACCCCCTATGTTAGGGACCTCGACGCCCCCTTGCCCCCTTGCCCCCAAAATACCCCAAAATTTTGGGGTGTCTCTACACGTCCCCAATGTGCGTTTCCCGGCTCCCACGCTCCCGCGTCTCGGGAACTTGGTGGAACACTGGTATTTTATCTGTACGAGATTTTTTCGTTACATATTTTTTCTGTATCAAATTGTATTCGTATCCGTATTTGTACTCGAATATGCTACTATGGCAAGGATTAGAACCTGTGTTGTCTGGGTAGTAGGGGAGAGGAGCCGACAATGGTGCATCTTTTTTACCGCTTTTTGCGTAACTTAATTCTCCAAGTTCCCGAGCTCTTTTTTCCTCTAAATTTTTATCACGTATACTTTGGCGTGTTCTCTATCTAACCATATTGGTCTTGATGTGTGATGTATCCAAATTGATGCCATGTCAACCACAAAGTTCCAAGTTGTCTAGTCCTAATGTGTTTTAGTTTATTTTTGATTTGGGCCAATGGGTGAGCATTGTTGTGACTTAAAATTGGTGCGATTTAAAAATAAATTTTAAATTTCAAATATTCATTTTATTTCAAAATGTAGAAGACAGTTTTTTGATAAATAATTTTAAAAACATGAAAAGTATTGATAATAACTTATATAAATTATTTTTTTGAATCAATTATGGTAGCGAGTATCTCCAAGATTGAGGTCAGCCAACACCATTCCTGTATCCACTTTTGGTCCCCCCCACAACTACTAGCTCCTCTCCCCTAATCACCTACGCTTACCATTAGATGACAACATTTGAATTTGTATCTAATACTTGTTATTTTTAAGATAACTCCTATGTCGGCTTTAATTCTGTACGAATGCACCAGTATCATATATCTATATTGTTTGGGCAAAAATTTCCATCTTAGTGTTAAAATAGAAGCAACAAGGAAGGTCTTCCTGCATGCATGTGTCCTTGCATGCAGAAGACTTAAATCAGGACACCAGTTGTATTTAATTTACTTTTTTCTAAGTTTACTTTGGAAAATAAATTAAAGTAATCTAATTATTTATTGACTTAAAGTAAAAGTGAAATTAGGGTTTTTGCTTTACCTAAAGTTATAAAGGAAAGGTCAATTGGTGGAAATGACACACACACTTGTATTCCGATAGAGACAGGATACAGACAGAGAGAGAAAGTTAGACGGAGGGTTTTGCAGAGAAGACGGAGGAGCTAACTGACAGGGTGATCGAGCTTCCAGGCAAGAAGAGGACCGCACAAGAAGCAGCTGCAGAGGAGGTCGTACAGAATTTCGTACAATTGCCATATAGACCGTATGAATTCCGTACATAAGCCGTACAACCACGTGTGGAAGGCTGTACTGTTGGCCGTACAGTAACGCAGAGGTGTGTTGGGTTTTGCTGGTATTTGCCTAGTGATTCTTTCGGGTACTGCATTCGTCAGGTTTGGGTGAATTTGCAGTGATTGTAAACGTTCCATATTTTCTCTTAATAAAATCTATATCTAACTGCTGCATTAATTTTCCCATCTTGGGTTTTTTCTGGGGGTTTCCATACCCAAAATAATAGTGTTAATATTGTGATGTGATGTTGTGATATATTTCTCAGTTTATATTCCGTTGCATACTGTAAAAGATATTCATGTGTGGTTATCAGTAGAGATTTTGTATGCACTGTTTAGACCTAGTTTGAATATTAAAGGAAAATTTACACTTAGTATGGAGTATGGGAAATTCTTAGATTCCTTGACCACATTTTTTTTTTTTTTGGGGTTAGTGTTGAATTTTTAACATTAGCATGAATACTTTAAAATTTGCAAACTAACAGATAACAAATGATAAGTGCAGTAAAAACATCAACACATCAACACACCGAACACAAGAGTTTTTCACTAGGGAAACCTTTAAAGGACAAAACCCCCAAAAGCATTAGTAATTCATCTCGTAAATGAGATGACTGAGTTCTTAAAAAATTCTCAAACCCTAATGGGTTTGTATCATAGATTACAAGAGATAATTTTTACACAAAAATGCCAAATTAAGGCTATTACCAAATCTGCCCTAATTTTCTCTCTCCTCCCCAAAAAACTCAGACTGCCCGAAATCCTGTTATTTTTTGCCCGAACCTTTGCTTGGAATTCTGTTGCCCTGCTTGGACCTACCCGGACCTTGCCTAGCTGCCTGAAGTCCTGTTTGCCCTGCCCGAGCCTCCTACCTGTGCTTCTGGCTGCTGTTCGTGGCTCCTATTGATTGCCCGGGAGCCCTACGGGTTGTCTGCTAGCAGCCCGAGGGTTTGCTACAGACCTAGATGCCCTTACGGGCTATTTGCTAGCAGCTCGAGGGTTTGCTACAGACTTGAAACCCTTCATGGGTTCTCAGCTGCCTGCCCGAGGGTAGGCAGAGCTTGCCCGAGAGAAGAAGAGGGCAGCTGTGAGTGTTGGAGAGGTTGCTGAGAGAAGAAGAAGGCTACCCGGAGAGGAGGAGGGCTGCCCATGGACTGTAGAAGCTGCCTGAATAATTGTGGAGCTGCCTGTGAGTAGGGTTGCTGCTGCTGGTGGAGTTAGGGTAAAACCCTAAGACATGAAGATGCTGTAAAACAATGATGAAACCCTAGTTTAGGGTTTGATAAAAAAGACAAGTGTGAATGCCCTAGCTAGACTCATCTGTGCTAGGGCATAAACACAAAACTTCCTTCTCTTCAATAACCAGTGAAATCTTCTGTTGGATCAACTGTAAGTGCAAGGGCAAGTGTGTGTAATGAAATGGATTTATCTTCTTTTATAGCCTTTGAAGTCACCTGTAAGTGGACCAAAACTCAAAAGATCAAAATAATATTATTTTATTATTTTATTACTTTGACTTTTACCTTTAGTGGTACTAAAGGTCTTTTTGCACTTTTACTTTGACTCCTTAGTGGTACTAAGGGTCCTTATGTATTTTAGACTTTTACTTTAGCCTTCTTCAAGTGCCCTATGGTCAAAACAAGTGGTCAAGGTGGTCCTTCATCCCCACTCAAAAGTACATCATCATAAACAGAGAGAATTACTAATGCTTTTATCTCACACTCTATATGACACCAAGATCGGATACTGAGGTGTCTTAACCAAGGGTAGCTAAGCCTTGGAGAAGATCACAAAGCCCACTGATCGAGGGTCAGAGTGTCACACATGCCCAGACCCGGTCTAGGGCTTACAGTGTTATCATGGTAACAGACTAGGTGCCTCAGCCATAGGCTGCATAATTTGACACAATGTCAAATAATTGGTAACAGACCAAGCGCCTCCATTCTCTCGGAGAATGGCTCTCAGCGCTGGGCTGAGTCCCTAGTCCTTGACTAGGTAAAATTCTTGGTAACTGACCAGGTGCCTCCATTCAAAGAATGGCCACTCAGCTCTAGGCTGAGTCCCCTAGTGCTAGACTGGTTCCACATCCTGGTGCGGGACCAGATGTCACCATTCAACAGAATGGTCACTCAACTCAAGGTTGAGTCCCCCAGTGCTGAACTGGCTCCCTATCTTGGTCTTGTACCAGAAATCCCCATTCAACAGAATGGTCACTCAACTCAAGGTTGAGTCCCCCACTACTGGACTGGTTTTTCATTCTGGTTCCGTACCAGATGTCTCCATTCTCCTAAGAGAATGGCTCTCAATGTTGCTCAGAAAAATCAATGCTCCCTCTCAGCGAGAGAGGAATTCTCTGCCATGCCAAGCTTGTCATGAAAGTACACAAATTTTGATGTTGTCAGAGGCTTGGTCAGGATATCTGCGATCTGTTTATTCGTACGAATGTACTGCAACTTCAGAGCACCTCTTTGTACTAGGTCTTTGATGAAATGATACTTCATTTCAATGTGTTTTGATCTATCATGAAACATCGGGTTCTCTGAAAGCTTAATGCAACTCTGATTATCGCAATGGATGATCGTTGAGTCAAGCTTTCCATCGAACAGATCAGATAGAAGTTTTTTGAGCCAAATTGCTTCTTTGCAGGCATCACTTGCAGCAATATACTCTGCCTCGGCTGTACTCTGAGCTATGGAAGCAGTAAGCAGAGGTGCTTTTCCGGTCTACTACTCTGCCGACCCAATCTAAATCAACATATCCTGCTAATAATACTCCACTGCTGGAAGCATACCTGAGCCCATAAGTGATAGTACCTCGCACATATCTGAGTATGTGTTTAGCAGCTACCGAGTGTATGTGCTTCGGATCGGACATGAACTGACTCAGAGCATTCATTGTATAATAGATATTTGGTCTCGTATGTATGAGATACATCAAGGATCCAATAAGCTGTCTGTACAGAGTAGAGTCCAAACCTTGTGAACTGGTGGTTGAGTCTCGTGACTTTGTCAAGTTGGTAGTCACGGGCACGCTCATGGACTTGCAGTCTTGCATCCCAAAACTCTGCAAGATGTTCATTGCATACTTCCCTTGTGTCAGGAGGTCTTGCTTGGATTTTGCCAGACCTCTAAGCCAAGAAAATAATGCATCAAACCGAGATCCTTCATTTCAAATTCAGAGGTAAGCTCCCTCTTACATTGTTCTATCAACTGTTCCTCACCTGTAAGAAGCAAGTCATCCACATATAGAACAAGGATCAAGATATGATTATGAACAACCTTAATGTACAAGTAGGAGTCGGCTGTACTTTTAGAAAATCCCAAGCTGGGGAGAAATCCATCCATCATCGCATACCAGACTCTTGGAGCCTATTGCAGTCCATACGAGGCTTTCTTCAGTTTACACACATGTGTCTTATTCCCATGAGTCGCAAAGCCTTTAGGTTGTTCAATATAGACTTCCTCATCAATCTTGCCATTAAGGAAGGCTGTCTTTACATCCATCTGATGTAACTTCCATCCGAATACTGCAGCAAGAGAAATGATGGTTTTGATGGTAGTATACCTGGCAACAGGAGCAAATGTCTCATCATGGTCAATGCCTTCTTTCTGAGTGAAGCCACGAGCTACGAATCAAGCTTTATACTTCTCCACACTGCCATCAACAACATGCTTGATTTTGTAAATCCATCTGGATGTTACCACTGATTTTCCCGTTGGTCTGGGAACAACTTCCCACACATCATTCTTCATGATTGAACTGTACTCTTCAATCATTGCATCAACCCATACATGTTGACTTGCTGTTTCTTCATATGAGGAAGGTTCTGAAATAATGAGCTGGCTCATAAGACCAGAGTATTTCTGTGGTCTTATGCTTTCTCTGAAAGTCTTGGGAGGAGCTTTATGCTTCTTGGCTTCTTGTATCGTTTCTCGGGACCAAGCAGGTCTCCTTTTGGAAGGAGGAACTTCAAGCAGTTCTTCTGGTGGAACCTTAAGAGGAGGTACTTCATCTTCCTTTGAAAGCTCTTGTGTTTGACGAAACACAACTTCCTCATGGAAGATCATATCTCTGCTGACTTCAATGTACCTCTGTCTAGGTACATAGATGCGGTAGGCCTTCGAGTTGTCATTGTAATCGACAAATATACTTTTCTTACTGGAAGGCTCTAGCTTGGCCCTCTTTTCCTTTGGCACATGAATGTAAACTGAAGTGCCAAATATCCTCATGTGGTCATGATGCAGGGGCATAGACTGCCTGAGTGAAGTCATTTATGACTTTACTAGGTCAAGGAAAACCCAAAGAGATCTACGGTCTCACATGATTTTAATTTGCTTTATTTTAATAAAAATGCCAAATAAAAGTGAATAAGGATGCTAGATCCTTTTCTGAATGTAATCAATAGGGTTAGTTGAGCAGTTAGGGCATTTCCAGAATTTTAATGTTTAGTTAGTGATCTGTCAAATGAGTCATAGGATTAGTTGAGTTAAATAAAGACTTTGTTCCTACTTTATAGGATCTGGAAAAACTGGATTGAACTTGTATTAATTGCAGTTTGTGTTCATCTAGTTAGGGCGCTTTTTTGATAGCTCATAGAAGCTTAGACAGCTCAAGAGAGGAAAGATCAAAGGAGGGGAAGCTCGGAATCAATTATTCCTTGAGCAGAAACATAGATTAATACTGAGGCAATTATTCTCTGTGTAATCGATCTTTGCTTGTATTTTAGGCTTTATAGAATGAATTTATTGTGTTATCATTGAATTCGAACTGATCAAATGGAGTTTATATTTGGATCATTGATTTATTTTGCTATAGACCAGAGATATTTTCACTGATCATTATTTGGATCAAAAGAGGAGTAATGTAATATCCCAAATACTGATATTCTCTAATGTTCTATGATAGTGCTGACTCGCACACTCAATCTCATACAAATTTGCAAAATAACTATGCATGCAAACTCTCCATGCAAAAATGCCCTAAAATATAGCTGAATTAGGGTTAGGGTTTTGCAGAGAGAAATTAACACTTACTACTGATATTCTGGCTGATAATGACTCTAGAGATAGCTGCATGCATAAGGATCTGGATGGGTGGTCTAATAATGCTCTTTTCTTCCGATTTTACTGCCCCGCAGTACTGTAAAAACCCTCCAGACTGAAGGTGATGTTTTTGTAGGTGGAGAGGTCCGTTCGGGTTGAAACTTTCTGAGCTTGTCCGTCTGCTGATGCCGGAGAGATGACCTGGCACATGCAGAGGTTTGGCTGCCTCTAAGTGCCCTAGTGAATTGATTAGTAGTTCTGCTGTCCACGCCCCCAACTGATCTGTTTGGCTGATAGCTGCTCCAGGTGAGCAAACTGATGGCTGATAATCACTGCATACCGTAGGATATGTCTGTTGAGAAAGAGGAAGTTGACATGCGGAAGAAAGATTGGGTTTTGTGGTCCCAACGAATCCTTTGTGTTTTCCCTGCTACTTCCGGTTGCAAAACGTGGACCTGCTAATAACCCTTCGGAATGTGCTGGATCTCCGAATACTGTAGTATATGATGGATGCAATGGATAAACCTGGATGATCTATCCCAATAAGAGACTAGGGCAGATATCTCATTGCCGAACCCTCGCTAGCTGAAGACATCGTCTCCAACCCCAACTGCCGCAGCTGCACGCTGTGCCTGCTCGAAACTCCAAAATCAATCAACAATAACAATAGATATTCTCTTTACGGTTCTGAGGGTTCAAGCTTCAGAGGAGAGTGCGTGAGGAGAGCGTTGGGGTTAAGGAGCGCCTAGGGTTCAGGCTTCAGCAAGCAATGGTCGCCCCTGGGGGTGGGGAATCGGCCCCTGCCCCTCCGTCTTCAGAGGTGGATGCGTTCAAGAGGCTGGTTGCCAGCGGAGGTAAGCGCAAAGTTCCCTTCTCGGTTCCAAAATTCATAAAAAAGCTAGACGAAATCCCAGAAATTGCCTTGCCAGAGACGCAATCGGTGAAGATAGCCCTTGCTCTCTCCGAGAGAGGGCTGGTTGGCCAGTTCATGGGGCTTTGGCCTTCAGCGAAAACAATCGACGATTGGATCCAAAGAAACTGGAAGCCCCATCTCAAGCAAGGAGTTACCTACTACCCCTTGAGCAGTGGCTTCTTTCTCTTTGAGTTTATAAATAAGGAAGATAAGGATCTCATATTAAGAAATGGACCATACTTTATGGGAACCCAGGGGCTGTATCTGAACTGCTGGACCCCGGATTTTGATCCCACGGTGGACCTGCCCAAGGAGGTACCTGTATGGGTCAGGCTCCCCAACCTGCTGGTTCACTGCTGGAACTATGAAGTGCTACAGATGATAGGGAACGGAATAGGGAAATTCGTTGATAAGGCAGACAATAAGTCCATATACAACTCCACTAGGATATGTGTAGAAGTTGACCTGGAGGCAGGGCTCCCGGAGGCTGTGAAGCTGTCTGTTGGCACCTGGTCTCACTACCAGAAAGTGGACTATGAACACCTCCCCTTCAAATGCAGAACCTGTCAAGAGCATGGACACTTTCAGAGGAATTGTCCAAAGAACCAAATCCCAGAAAAGGAAGATGCTGAAGGATGGCAAAGGGTTAAGAAAAGCAAAGTAGGCCCAAAACCCAAAGATCCAAGGCCTAGGCAGGCGAAGCAATCGTCACCTTCAAATCCAAGTCCTCCGAAGGAGCCGTCGAAAGAAGTTGCTGAAAAACCAAAGGAACCTGTGAAAGAGCCCATCGATATAGTTTCTCAGTCCCTGCCTCCCTCAAAAAATTCGATTCCGGCCAATGGAACCCCTCCTGCAGAAGACCCTATGAAGTCGGATGAGGAGCGTATCTCCTTAGGCTCCGAAACCGGAGTTGAATCAGACGAGGGGGCCACAGAGACCAGCAGCTCTGTTGGAACCCTTGAGAAGGCCCCTAGAGGAAGGAAGCCAGAGAGAAAAAAAGGGAGGAGAAATCATACAGGGACGTTACAGCAGGAGTCCAGCAAACCATCCCGGATATGATGGAAACTAGATCCTCAAAAAAAGGCAAGGCTTCGAAAGGAGCCACCCCCCCCCCCCTCTGGCTCTTAATGCAGTACGTCTCTTGGAATTGCAGAGGGTTGGGAAGTAAGTCTAAAGAAGAAGCAGTCAAAGATCTAGTCAGAATGACTTCCTCGGATGTACTTCTGATTTAGGAGACGAAAATGGAGGAGCCTGAGACCATCCAGGCTAGCAAAAATTTCTGGAAAAAAGGAGTAGGTAGAGCCATAAGCGCCAGGGGAGCCTCAGGAGGTCTAGCCACCTTTTGGAACTCCTCTTCGCTAGATCTACTCGAGGACTATAGCACCACCCACTGGCTGTTCACGAAATTGCTGCACCGTGAATCGGGATACCTGGTTAGCCTTTTTAACATTTATGCCCCGGTTCTCCTTTCGGAAAAAAAAAGATTGTTGGGAATCTCTGAATTCTTTTCTTTCTACTAACCTTCATGAGAATCTTGTCCTCGTCGGAGATATGAATGTCACTCTTGCCCTCTCGGAAAAAAAAGGAGGCTCTCCAGTAAGAGACCCGGCAAGGGAATGGGTAGAAGACATCATGCTGGATTGGGATCTGGAGGATATCAAACCCAGTAAAGGCAAATTTACGTGGACCAATAAAAGAGTGGGACCAGGGCACATTGTTGCTCGCTTGGATCGGTTCCTTGTTCACTCCTCCTTCCTGACTCTTGGCCTCTTCGCCACCTCTAAAATTCTTCAGGCTTGCACCTCAGACCATAAGCCCATCTCCCTCTCCTTGTCCCCTAGAAAAAATTTGGGCCCGATCCCTTTTCGTTTCAGCCCGCTATGGGTCACCATGGATGGATTCTACGACCTGGTTTCAGAGTCCTGGCAGAAGAGTGTTTCGGGTTCACCTTTCTTCATCTGGGAAGAAAAACTGAGAAGGCTCAAAGCCGACCTCAAAAACTGGGCAAAGAACTTGCCCTCCCCAATCCTTGAAAGGAAAAAAGCCCAGCGAGCTCTGGGTAATCACCAGTTGCAAATGGAGTCCGCCCTGGTCACCCCGGATTTGCTGAACGCTGAGCTAGATCTGCAAAAGGCTCTTCACAAAGCTCTTAGAAGAGAAGAATAATACTGGCGAGTTAAGGCGCGAAGCCTATGGCTCCAAGCAGGGGATAAAAATACTTCATTCTTCCATAAGCAAGCAGAATCTCGAAAGAACCACAACACCATCAGAGAGATCCATTTTCAGGGGCAAACTTTCAATAAATTTGATGAGATCAAGCATGCAGCCCACTCGTTCTATAAAAATCTGTTTACAGAAGAGATGGAGACTCCTCCTAGACCGGATCACTATCCGTTGTCTGTGGTTCCCACGCTAATCAATGAGGATGACAGCCCCTATAACTTCTGAGGAGATCAGTAAAGCACTCCAAGGAATGAATCTTGACAAAGCCCCTGGGCTTGACGGATTCACAGCCAGATTCTACATAGCTTGCTGGGATATCATGCAAAACGATCTGGTAAAAATGGTGAGGAAATCCTAGAACTGCAGCAAAATAGGAGGGAGCACTAACTCCTCCTTCCTAGCGTTAATTCCCAAATAGAAAGGTGCCCAAAGCTTCTCCAGATTCCGCCCTATTTCGCTTTGCAATACGGGGTACAAAATCATCACCAAAGTTATAGCAAACAGAATAAAAAAAGTCCTCCCCAGGATCATTCCGGAGAACCAGGGGGGCTTCATCCAGGGAAGACAAATTCAGGACAACATTATACTTGTTCAAGAGGCAATTCATTCAAGCTGCCAAAGGAAGGAGATAGGTATGATAGTCAAATTGGATCTTGTTAATGCCTTTGACAAAGTTCGGCTGAATTTCCTCTTTGCTGTGATGTTCAAATTGGGGTTTCACCCTCAGTTGGTTTGCTGGGTTAGAGCCTGTATTTCGGGGCTGTGGATCGCCCCCCTGGTTAACGGGAGACCGGCTGACTTCTTCCAAGCCTCTAGGGGCCTCAGGCAAGGCTGTCCTCTGTCCCCCCTGCTCTATGTCATCCAAGCGTCGGTTCTAAGTTTCCAATTGGATAAGAGCCTTCAGCAGCGCTCTCTGATCGGTCTCTCAATCTCTCCTAGAGTTAAGAGAATTAACCATGCTCAATTTGCTGACGATACTCTCCTCCTGGGCTAGGCCAACCTTTCCACGGCAAGATCCTTCAAGAAAGAGCTGGATGCCTACACTGAAGTTTCAGGTAGCGAAATCAGCTTGAGGAAAAACAAAATTTATGGCTGGAACTGCCCTCCTATAGAAATGATTGACATATCCAGGGTGCTGGAAATGGAAGGAACCTCCATGTGGGAGTCCATTAAATATCTAGGAATTCCGCTAGTCAAAGCAGCACCCAGAAGTAGCCTTTGGGTGCCTCTGTTGGACAAGCTAAAGGCCAAGATTATGGCCTGGGGAGCAACCTGGCTAAACAAAGCAGGGAAAACAATCCTTATAAATTATGTTCTTACCTCCCTTCCTGTCTACCAGGCGTCGATCCTTCTAGCCCCGAAAGGAATTGTGAAAGACATTGATAGCCTCTTGAGATAATTCCTCTGGGAAGGGGGAAGAAATGAAGGGAGAAAAATGCACTTAATCAGCTGGGATAAGGTCAAAGCCCCTAAGTGGGAAGGAGGGCTGCAAATCAGAGATGTGGCCACTCAGAATCTGGCCATGGGAGGCAAGATCCTTTGGAAAATGATAAGCGGCAAAACCACTTGGAGCTCTAAAGCCCTCAGGACTAAATACTTCTGTGGTCACAAAGAAAGGTGCCTTGATCGTCCCCCCTAGACTGGAAAAGGCTCCCCCATTCTTTCTCTCGGCCTAAAATCTCTTGACCTGATTACCTCCAAACTCACTTGGATCCCGGGGAATGGCCTCAAAATCAAGTTCTGGGCGGATTCCATTTTAGGGCAGGCCCCTTTAAAGCTACTGGAGGGGATGGATAAGATAAAAAATTGGCTCCACTCTAAAAGCAAAGTCACCCTTTGGGACTTATCTGTCTGGAATCAGGATGACTCTTGGCATAAGTGGGACCTGGGGGACTTTCCGCAGAATTTAGAAAATGAAGCTCGTTCCCTTTTGGATGCTCTTCAAGGGCTTACCCCCACCTCAGCCAAGAAGAAGGACAAAAGAGGCTGGGGCTCATCGTCTGGCCTTTACTCAGCCGCTGCTGGCTATCCCTTGGGTTGCCCCTGACCCCACTGTGTGGAAAAATCTCTGGTTTCATCCCTCCCTCCCTAAAATTGATCTCTTCTGCTGGTCCCTCCTACACGATAGTATCCTTTCCTGGGACAACCTTATAAAAAGAGGCTGGGAAGGGCCCTCACGATGCCCTCTCTGTGCCTGCCATGAGGAAACCTCGGTTCACATTTTTCTTCAGTGCCCCTTTGCTTTGGATTTGTGGAATATCATTCTTGGTCAGCTGAATTTGCCCCTCCCGCCTTCTGTTACCTCTTTGTTTGCCTCCTGGCCCGAGATAGCCCCCTTCTCCTTCTCCAAGTTGAAGTTGCTAAAGCAGTGTTGGATGTGGGTTCCAAAAATCCTCTGCTGGAAATTGTGGCTGGAACGTAATAACAGGATCTTCAGGGATATGGCGGGGACGCCGCCCCAAGTTGCTCTCAAAGTGAAAGCGCTTCTGGGAGAGCTGGTAGCTTCAAATTCTAAAATCACCAATGAGGTAACCCCTGACAAAGATGAGTTCAGTTGGTTTCATGACCTAGACTCCTCCCTTCTTACCAGAACCAAGAATACCTCCAAGCACTACTCTCCTTGGGAAATAAGGTTAGAAGAGCAAGAGTTCATAAAGTGGAGATCTTCTCTGGAAGAGCATATTCTGCATGTGGATGGGGCCTCGAAAGGGAATCTCGGACCTGCGGGAAGTGGGGGGTCTTGCTCGACTACTCAGGGAAAATTGTCCTCAACTTCTCCTGAGGGCTGGGTCAGAACACCAATAACATAGCTGAAATTCTAGCCATCTGGCAAGGGTTGGCTCAGGCCAGAAGATTATCAATCAAGAAATTGGTTGTCATAGGGGATTCTAGAATCATTATCCAAGCTCTCAATCTGAATAAGGCCCCTAACAACATGGGCCTGGCTCACTACCACCGGAAGGTTATAGCCCAGATGAAAGATTTTGAGGAAATTAAGTGCTACCATGTCCTTAGGAACCTCAACCAGATGGCGGATCACGAAGCCAATATAGGTGCCTCCCTGAGCAAGGGAGTTATCCTCGTCAATGGGACCAAGAATCATGAGCCTATCCCTTAGCGATCGTGGCGGGCAGGACGAAAGGAATTCTTATGTCAGAAAAGAGAGCAGCTTGATTATAGATAGAGAGGAATCCAAAGTGAAGGTGTGCAGGAACGAGGCAGTCGAGGAAAGACAAGTACAGGGTCAAGACAAAATTTGGACAGAGCCTTCAGGACAGTCACATGGCTCTTGCTCACCCAGTACCGGCTCTGCTAACATGGGGAATAGCCCCCAATCTTCACCCTCCAGGGAGACAAGTACCTAGTGCGGGCAATCTGAGGAAATTGGCGAGAATCTGAACAACGAATTGAGGGGAAGGTAGGATCGAGCCTATTTCAGGAAGCCATATCCCACATTGTGCTCACTGCAAGCTGCTTTGTCGATTGAAGAAGGAATCGCCCGGTTGCTCACAGAGGACGCGCAGGGTTCTAGTTTGATCGAAGGCCGAGCCGTTCAAGATGGATGCAAGCTCGTCCTCCATGCAATTCGAGGCAAGACTCAGTCAGATATAGCTCGACCTGGACGAGGTGAAGAACGCATTAAACAGGCTGGAGGTCAAGCAGACAAGGATGCAAAAAACTGGAACAAGTCGCTGGGAATCCATGACCCAGGAGCTCAAAGAACTCCGCGAGGAAATCTTCGAGGACAACATGACAAATATGAAGGACATTGCCAACATCTCAGGAGGAATAGGGAACCGGATGGCAGAATTAGAGAAGAAGGTAGAGGAACTGCTAAAGGAACAAGGCAAGACACCGAAGATAGAATGCTGAGGCAGGCTCATAGCCAAACCCAGTCAAATTCTCTCCTATCGGCTCAGTTTTTCCTATGCAAGACTGGTTCTCTATATTTTGTATGCGTTATTATGGAATTTCTATGTCTGTTTAGCAAAGTCCAGAAATTTTGTAAAGGGATTTGTTAGTATGACTATGCCCCTGTATCACTGGACAAAATGTATATGCTGGATCAGAACTACCGTCTGTAATGCTGCTGGCAGCCGTTTAGCTGGAAGTTAATATAAAAGCCCCATAACCGTTTTAGTAAA
The DNA here is from genome assembly GCA_001517045.1 of Pseudotsuga menziesii. NCBI lineage: Eukaryota > Viridiplantae > Streptophyta > Pinopsida > Pinales > Pinaceae > Pseudotsuga > Pseudotsuga menziesii. The sequence goes on along the minus strand of LPNX010394882.1, from coordinate 80,756 downwards.
AAAAACAATAGATATTCTCTTTGGTCCAATAACCCTTCTTAAATAGAATAACATGTACTTTTAGGGTTTGCATGTCACTTTTAGGGTTTACGCTTCACTTTGGCATGCATGCAATTCTAATTTCATGTTGACTTTAACACTAAAATAAGGCATGCATGCTCTGCATGCTTTATGATATGAACTCTTGTGGCCTTCTTACTACACTTATGACTTAATAATACTGAATTGATGTACCTTTATGCTCCTAGTGCTATTAGTCCTCAGTTATTCCCTTTTTATAAAAACAAAACATTACAGTCCTCCCTCGCCAAAGATTGCTTGTCCTCAAGCAGTGCCAACACAAATCCACAATCAATCAACTGAACCAACTGAATCCGGGGATGATCCCAGGGTCGCAAATTATCCTAGGAGATCTGTGGCACCCTCTGCTCAAAACACTGCACTGCACGGTACCATCACCAGAGACCTCCTGAAAGCATCCTCTAGCAATCACTAAATTGTCAGTCACTGTAATCCCAGGGTCCCAAATCAATATGAGAATTGCAGAGGTCAAAATGCATCCATCGCTACCCTGCGTAGTATCGACACAAGGAGCATCCTGAAGACTCCCAAGTAATCCCATCCGTAAACATTGTATCCATCCCTCATAAGGTCTCCCACCTGGATCCCAATGCAAACTTGTGCATCTTTCATCCCAAATATCTCAAGGCTGTTGTGGGACTATACCCCTGGCTAGGAATGGCTTCTCAAGAATTGCCCACTCAATAGGACACCACCCCTTAATCTCTCTCCAATCCAACCCCCGAAAAGGACCTTGTCCGTAAGCACCATCACAAGGAATAATCCTACTAAGCTGACATTTTGCCCTTCTGATTTCAACTGGAATGCTCATATACTGTTGCCCAATTTTTCGATCCTGCCCAACCTGTAAAAACCATCCTCCATTATGCAAATGTGGACTCAAGCTACTGCAAGCCTTATATATGTACTCCTGAAGAGGACTGCTTTGAAATGCAATAGTATGTTTCTTCTGCTGCCCCATCAAGGAATCTAACTGCTCTTCGATACTAGAAAGCTTGACCCTTGACTTGGTGCATACAACTCGAAGATATGTAAGCTCAACATCTCGCTGGA
>LPNX010394882.1:66059-79564 GCA_001517045.1 Pseudotsuga menziesii | reverse complement strand
GCTAGAATGCTTTCTTTAACACGTTCAATCTTCTTTCGGTGACTATCATCTGGAAGCTCTATCTCATGCATGTATAAACTCTCCCTAACCTCCATGTGTCACTGCTCACTGTCTCGACCGCTGTGCTCATTGCCTTGCACCTCATGTATTTCGCCTGTCATAACTGTTTGGACTCCTGCTGTAAGTGATGAAGAGTGTACCGACTCCAATTCATCACACGACTTGTCCACAATCTGACTAGCGAATGTGCTTGTGTCGCTAGACTCACAGGATGGCTCTAATGCGATCTCCTCATGCACATCCTCATCCTGTACTGTTAACTCCAAATGAAGCTCATCAACAACCTGTACTTCATGCTCATCTTTCTTCCCTCCCCCAACTATGCCTTTAAGGAGATCCTCATCCAAATCCTTGGGCTGGCTCTCGAACTTGATGGTGTAATAATCTTGAAAGGACAATGCTGCACATACCTCATCACCCAAGGCTAGATACTCTTGATATCGAGGCAAGTATTGAAGTACTGCTAACCTCTGCCAATTTCCAGTCAAGATCCTTCTCATTGTCTTCATGTTCTCACAAGTTGGCAAAGAAAAAACTTTGTTCTGACATGCACTTCACCAACATCACTGACATGCATTTGCATGTACACGCATGCATCAACATGCACTTTTATTCAATTGCTATGTGCTCACAGCTGGCAAGGATCATTCTCTGATACCACTGTAATATCCCAAATACTGATATTCTCTAATGTTCTATGATAGTGCTGACTCGCACACTCAATCTCATACAAATTTGCAAAATAACTGTGCATGCAAACTCTCCACGCAAAAATGCCCTAAAATATAGCTGAATTAGGGTTAGGGTTTTGCAGAGAGAAATTAACACTTACCACTGATATTTTGGCTGATAATGACTCCAGAGTTAGCTGCATGCATAAGGATCCAGATGGGTGGTCTAATAATGCTCTTTTCCTCCGATTTTACCGCCCCGCAGTACCGTAAAAACCCTCCAGACTGAAGGTGACGTTTTTGTAGGAGGACAGGTCCGTTCGGGTTGAAACTTTTTGAGCTTGTCCGTCTGCTGATGTCGGAGAGATGGCCTGGCACATGCGGAGGTTTGGCTGCCTCTAAGTGCCCTAGTGAATTGATTAGCAGTTCTGTTGCTCACGCCCCCAATTGATCTGTTTGGCTGATAGCTACTCCAGGTGAGCAAACTGATGGCTGATAATCACTGCATACCGTAGGATAGGCCTGCTGAGAAAGAGGAAGCTGACATGCGGAGGAAAGACTGGGTTTTGTGGTCCCAACGAATCCTTTGTGTTTTCCCTGCTACTTCCGGTTGCAAAACGTGGACCTGCTAATAACCCTTCGGAATGTGCTGGATCTCCGAATCTGTAGTATATGATGGATGCAATGGATAAACTTGGATGATCTATCCCAATAAGAGACTAGGGCAGATATCTCACTGCCGAACCCTCGCTAGCTGAAGACACCGTCTCCAACCCCAATTGTTGCGGCTGTACGCTGTGCCTGCTCGAAACTCCAAAATCAATCAACAATAACAATAGATATTCTCTTTGGTCCAATAACCCTTCTTTAATAGAATAACATGTACTTTTAGGATTTGCATGTCACTTTTAGGGTTTATGCTTCACTTTTGTATGCATGCAATTCTAATTTCATGCTGACTTTAACACTAAAATAAGGCATGCATGCTCCACATGCTTTATGATATAAACTCTTATGGCCTTCTTACTACACTGATTGCTTAATAATACTGAATTGATGTACCTTTATGCTCCTAGTGCTATTAGTCCTCAGTTATTCCCTTTTATAAAAACGAAACATTGCAAGTAATGATAATTCACTTGCAGGCCAAAGGCTCGTAGTCTGTTTTTGAGTCAATTCTTTTCTATATTTTTAATTAATGATAGACTCTATTGAATTTCTTTAAGCAATTACAAGGAAATCATAGGAATTTTGTGGTTGAAAGTTTGCAGGCAGAATTCATGTTTATTTACGCAGAGGTAGTATGGACGATCATATCCATCAAGAAATTATAGGAATTTCGTTGTTTAACTGTGTTTATCCTGTATGAATGGTTTTCCCACAGTTAATCGACGGCTCCTGAGTGCCATTGGGGAAGATCAATGGTAGAGTTGCGATGTAGGGCAGAGTATTTTGATGATCGATCAACAGTGAAAAAAAATGGTGTTTATAGTCAGAGGGCCACGCAGATGAGAAGGTTAGTCATATGGAGGACATGTGCTAAATACCCAGTATTATGGCATAAACACACAAGCAGTTAGAAATTAAGCACTCTGTCCATTTGAATGCTAAGGGTTTAATGTGTTAAGCGTTAAAGTTATAAAGGAAAGAAACTAGTAGAGGTCGCCAAAGATGATGGAGAAGTTACATTAGTTGTAACTTACTAAAGTTTGACTCTGTACACATATATATAATAATGTTTTGTGCATAAAACAACAGACCGAGAGGTAATATTTCTACTATTTGAAAGGTAGAAATCTAGAAATAGTGTAACATCTTTTACACTTATAGTTGAAGATCCTCGAATGAAGACCTTAGAGGTACGAGGTCATCAGGTCAACTACAGGTTTTTTTCTGGTGAAGACTTCTTTTGGAGTCTTCTCTCCCAAGATAGCATGGGGGTTTCTGTTTTGTATGTACACAGCAGTACATGTAGCTTCAGCCCACAAGGATAAAGGAAGTTCTAAATCAGTAAGCATGGCTTTAGCAGCTTCACAGATTGTGCCATTCTTCACTTCTACAACCCCATTTTGCTGAGGTTTGTACGTTGCTGTCAGCTCTTTCTTGATTCCTGCTTCTCGACAAAAATCATCAAACTCATTAGATTCATACTCACCTCCATTATCTGATCTCAAGATATGGATGTGTCTGTCAGTCTGATTTTCAATCAGAGCCTTGAACTCTTTGAACCTTTCAAAAGTTTCACTTTTGGCCTTGAGAAAGTATATCCATGACTTCCGAGAATGATCATCTATGAACAAGACATAATACAAGCACCCACTCAAGAGGATGAAGACATAGGTCCACAAATGTCAGAGTGAATCAAATCTAATATGCCTTTAGATCTATTCTTGCTTCTGGGAAATGATTTCTTAGTGTTCTTACCTAGAGCACATCCTTTGCAAATTCCATCATGTTTTGCAGATACCTATGGCATACCTGTGACCATCTTCTGCAAAACTGGAAGAGCTGTGTAGTGAAGGTGTCCAAACCTTCGATGCCACAATTCACATGGATCAACTATATGATGTACCAAAGCATGAGTGGAATCTTCGAAAGCCTTATAAAGACTTCCCTCTCGAACACCAATCTGTACAGCTGAGCTTAGCTTTTCTTTCTTTGCCCATAGTAGGACCTTCTTGTCTATGAAGAGGACTCTGTAGCCCTTGTCCTCTAAGCCAACAACAAAGAGAAGGCTATTTTTTAAACCAGGAACATATAAGACATCATCAATATGTAAAACCATACCTGAATCAAGTTGAAGTGTAGTTGAGCCAACTCCTTCAATCTTGTAAGTGGAGTCATCTCCAAGTTCTACCTGTGTTCTAAAATTCTTCTTTCTATAACTGGTGAGAGCTCCACGGTTACCTGCCATATGCCTGGAGGCACCACTATCCACTAACCAAGAGGTAGCACTGTCTGTGATGGATCCAGAGAGAGCAGAGATCAGGTAGTACTCTCTTCTAGGTTCGTCTTCTTTGGTAGCCTTGCTATTATTTTTCTTCTTCTTTTGCACCAGAAGCTTGGAATCTTCTTTTGAATTTCCTTTCGGTCTGCCTGCAATCCCTAGCAAAGTGTCCAAACTTGTGGCAATTATAACATTCCATTTTTGAAACATGAGAGTACTTACCTTGAGGTTTTTTTCCCTTCTTTTGCTGAGGGGAGGGTTTCTTGAACTTCTTTGTCTTTGCTGCAAGTGCAAGGTTCCCTTCCTTAGTTGCCTTGCCTGAAGTCCTTCCCTCTTCTTCCAAGCATTCATGCCCAAGTCTTTCAAAGTTTGGCTGATTCTCACGTCCACTGACAGATGCCAGGAATGTTTCCCAAGAGTTTGGGAGACCGTCGACCACAGTCTACACAAGGTCATCATCATCTACAAGAATACCAATAACAGTAAGTTGATCTCTTAACTGTGTAATCTTTGTGAAGAAGTGTCCAACCCCTTCATCCTTGTTCATCTTCAATGTTTGGAGCCTTTTCTTCAGTTCGTTCAAGTCACTTGGATCAATCCTCTGGGAGGATTGCGCCCAAAGATGGCTTTTTATGTCGAACATTTCCTGGAGATCAGAGACGGGCTCATTGTCTGGCTGAAGTATACGCTTTGTCATTGGATGCATGCCCTTCGGATTCCTCTTGGGCAGTTTAGAGTAGGATCACATAGACTTCGGGTAGAGTCAGACCACCAGATTGATAGATCAGATAGGATCTGCCAACTGTGCCACCTACGGGAAGTTGAAATCGAGTCACATTTTATCTTCAGGTGTCCTGTCTACTACGAGATCAAAGGTCGCTTCTATTGCTTGTTCAGGGGGCCCCAAACTCTAGCCGCTTTCTTCAATTACATCGATCAGAGATGTCTAGCACTTTATATTCAGGATCTCTTAGGTTTCGAGCCCAGATCCTCCAACCTCCCACTAGACCAGACACCACACAGCAGATCACCGCATTCTTCAACATGCTGCCGTCATCCAGGGGCACCAAGAGATCCACGAATCTTGATATCGACCCAACACCTAGATTAGTAAGGGCTTGGGGCTCCCGACCTACGAGATCTCAGCGGCAGCTGCACACTAAACCTCCCTCCAGGAGATGTTCAGGACCATCCAGATCCCACCGACAACATCCTAGAGGGCGACCTGCGCCTACCGGCCTCGACTCGGGACAGCAGACACTTTTACAGTTCTCTTAGTTTTCTTCGTTCAACCTCGGATGTTAGGAGTACAGACCTTCGTGGGCCTTTTCGGCCCCTGGATCTTGTCCACTTGAGCTCCTTTGCCCCTGTACAGGACTACATGATTGGTACTGGAGCAGGAACCCTTCCATGCTTCAACCTAGCTCGACTTGATTATCTTTACTTCTATGTACTTCATTGTTTATATTTATATTGTATTTCCTTTCTCTTTAAGGGAGATCGTTTGATCCTCCCACATGCACAACCTATCATTGTAACCGACAGTCCCGTTGACCTACTTTGTGGTCATTAGTGGACATTAATAAAATTATCTTATCTTCAAGATTCTCTTCTGATTGGGAGCCTTTTTCTCATACAAGTTTGTCAAGGTGTCAAAGCATTCTTGGTAATCTTCAATGATGTGATGTTGGGCATCAAGGTTTCTTTGATAGAATCATAGATGATCCTTCTAGCCTTAGCCTGCTTCTTCTTGAAAGCTGTCCTTCCCACATTAGATGTTGGCTCTTCAATGGTGTTGAACACAACATCATCAAGGTCATTTTCCTCTAGGATAGCTGTAAGCCTAGCTTTCCAGGAATTGTGGTTAGCTGAACCTTGAAGCTTCTCTTTCGGCCTAAAGATGTTGGTGGCCATCTCTGCCACTTAGTCAAATGTCAAGTCTGCAAAATATCCCAAGGTCTAGGAAGACAAAAACAATCTCCTTTACTGGGTCTTCACATGCTAAGCTCTGATACCATGTTGAATTTTTAGCATTAGCATGAAAAATTTAAAATTTGCAGACTAACAGATAACAAATGATAAGTGCAATAAAAACATCAACACATCAACACACTGAACACAAGAGTTTTTCACTGGGGAAACCTTTAAAGGACAAAAACCCCAAAAGCATTAGCAATTCTTCTCGTAAATGAGATGACTGAGTTCTTCAAAAATTCTCAAACTTTAATGGGTTTGTACCACAGATTACAGAAGATAATTTTTACACAAAAATGCCAAATTAGGGCTTTTACCAAATCTGCCCTAATTTTCTCTCTCCTGCCCAAAAAACTTAGATTGCTCGAAATCCTGTTATTTTTTGCTCGGAGGTGTTATCAATCTGCTCGGACTAGCTCACTGCCTGCTCGAAGCTTTGCCCTGAATTTTGTTGCCCTGCTCGGACCTGCTCGAACCCTGCCTGGCTGCCTAGAGGCATGTTTGCCCTACCCAAGCCTCCTGCCTGTGCTTTCGGCTGCTGCCTGTGGCTCCTGTTGACTGCCCAAAAGCCTTACGGGTTGTCTGCTAGCATCCCGAGGGTCTGCTACAGACTTGGATGCCCTTACGGGCTGTCTGCTAGCAGCCCGAGGGTTTGCTACAGACTCGGAACCCTTCACGGGTTCTCAGCTGCCTGCTGAGAAGAAGAGGGCAACCGTGAGTGTTGGAGAGGCTGCCGAGAGAAGAAGAAGTCTGCCCGGAGAGGAGGAGGGCTGCTCGTGGATTGTAGAAGCTGCCTGAATAACTGTGGAGCTGCCCGTGAGTAGGGTTGCTGCTGCTGGTGGAGTTAGGGTAAAATTCTAAGACATGAAGATGCTGTAAAACAATGATGAAACCCTAGTTTAGGGTTTGATAAAAAAGACAAGTGTGAATGTCGTAGATAGACTCATCCATGCTAGGGCATAAACACAAAACTTCCTTCTCTTCAATAAACAACGAAATCTTTTGTTGGAGCAGCTGCAAGTGCAAGAGCAAGTGTGTGTAATGAAATGGATTCATCTTCTTTTAAAGCCTTTGAAGTCACCTCTAAGTGGACGAAAGCTCAAAATAACAAAATAATATTATTTTATTCTTTTATTACTTTGACTTTTAGCTTTAGTGGTACTAAAGGTCTTTTTGCACTTTTACTTTGAATCCTTAGTGGTACTGAGGTCCTTATGTATTTTAGACTTTTACTTTAGCCTTCTTCAAGTGCCCTGTGGTCAAAACAAGTGGTCAGGGTGGTTCTTCATCCCCACTGAAAAGTACATCATCATAAACATAGAGAGTTACTAATGCTTTTATCTCACACTCTATATGACACCAAGATCGGATACTAAGGTGTCTTAACCAAGGGTAGCTAAGCTTTGGAGAAGATCACAAAGCCCATTGATCGAGGGTCAGAGTGTCACACATGCCCAGACCCGGTCTAGGGCTTACAATGTTATCCTGGTAACAGACCAGGTGCCTCAGCCATAGGCTGTATAATTTGACACAAGGTCAAATACTCGGTAACAGACCAAGCGCCTCCATTCTCTCGGAGAATGGCCCTCAGCCCCGGGCTGAGTCCCTAGTCCCGGACTAGGTAAAATTCCTGGTAACTGACCAGGTGCCTCCATTCAAAGAATGGCCACTCAGCTCTAGGCTGAGTCCCCCGGTGCTAGACTGTTTCCACATCCTGGTGCGGGACCAGATGTCAGCATTCAACTGGACTGGTTCCATATCTTGGTCTCGGACCAGATATCCCCATTCAACTCAAGGTTGAGTTCCCCAGTACCGGACTGGTTCCACATCTTGGTCCCGGACCAGATGTCTCCATTCTCCTAAGAGAATGGCTATCGATGGCTATCGATGCTGCTCAAAAAAATCAACAGTTGGAAGTTTTTCCGAGTGCCCTAAAGTTGATGATGGCACTACATAACACATACTTCCTTTAGCTTAGTTGTTAGGTATTTGGGGTAATTATTCTACCAAAATTGCTTAAGATTTGCACTTGGTCTCATCCCTTCCCTTTTTGAGACGTGATATTGAGGTGGTGCTGACCACAACAAGAATGGAACCTTGTAGGATGACTTAATACTCAGTCGACCTCACGAGTAAACCAAAGCTTTGTTGGGACATTTTGTCACTCTGTCACTCTGGTAGCATTCTGTCAAATTGGGTGTGAACCAAAGCGTTGTTGGCACATCATGTCACTCTGGTAACATTATGTCAAGTTGATTGTGTAGCTCAACATTTCTTATAGTAGTTTCATTAATCTACGATTCATAGATTACTGTGGGGAAAACTCCACAGTTAGGTATGTTTGAATCAAAGGAGTCTTGGAATCGGTGACCTCTTGGGAATTCCTTGTTACCGGGTGCAAGCCCCAAAAAGGATAATTAATGCTACGTGATTCATTTCACTAGTCTCAATCCCACTTCTTCAACCCTATGAGCATCACTTGATGCAATGATTGCTAAGTGGCCTATTCAAAAGCATAAGAAATTGGTTAGTTGTGACCAATTTCTCATGTTTACTTTGTATTTGATTAATTCAGGAAATTATTGCAGCAGTATCTTTTAATTCTGGAAATTCTTTTTAGCTTTTTCTAGCATCTAAATTTTAGCTTTTTTGCATATCAATTTTTTACATATAATTTGGGGTTAGAAAATTTTGTAGTTTTCTTGTTGTTTTCTTCACTGCAAAAGTCTAGGACAGTGAGCTTAGAATTTTTGGAAATTCTGCTTTGGTTAATGATCAATCTTAACCTGCTAAAACACTTCTAATTGTTGGCTAAAGTAACTTGTTTAAATTCTGGAAATTTTCTGAGTTTTATTGGACATCTTATAGCAACAAGATAACTTGGTGTTTTATTTAGTTAATGTTGGTTTGATACCTCATTCATCTGGGATGTATTGCACTCTTAATTCTAGAAGTATCTCTTGGTTAATGATTTAATTTCAAGTGTCGTATCATACATATTTTCTGCTAAGAAATTTTGGAATTTTATTTGTACAATCTTTCTTTCATTAATTGCCCATGTTCTTGACGTTGTCTTTGTTTTCATGAAGCAAGGGCGGATGAACAAATGATACATGAATGATTAACTTGGAGTAATTGGCACATTAAGTAAGAAGAAAACCACATCCCAACACTCGGAGAAGTTATTTAGTCACTTCAAAACTGGTCTAACCTGGGTGACACCTTGTTTCAGAGATATTATTTCAAGCAAGGCCTCATTAATGCCTAACTTCAAGATCTCTAATAACAACAGCTTGTTCTATATAATAACAACTTGTTCTATATTGTAACCTCAATTGGTGAATGGGTAATTGTTTATCATGACAATGAAGTTACTTGTTTAAGAATTTAAGTACTTTTATTTTCTAGACTTGTGATCTATTGCTAACCTCATTTCACTATTGTTATTGTAAATGTCCATAGTTTGTTTAATTGTATATCATTAAGAATTTTTCTAATTGTTTAATCGATTAATCATTTCAAATCTAAAGTGGTTGAACGCTTAATTTGGAAATTGACTTAACAAATGCACTTTTCGCATCTTAAACAAGTTGATTTTTCCCCTAAGTTTTCGTCAAATCTTAGATCTAATCAATTCATAGGGAAGCTTCCCTTGGCCGCGAGAGCTGGCTTAAAAGAGCGATGTTAAGCACTGAGGTGATAATAGTGCTTTTATTCCAAAGTTGCACGTGATAGTGCTAATATATTGAGACTTTTCCACTTAGGTGGTGCTAAATTGAGCTGTAACACCATATATTTAAAAAAATTGCAAACTGCAATTTTTTTCATTTAAAAGAGATTAGAGAAATTATGCAAAGTGCTTACTTCTAAAAGAGATTTGAGAAAATAATGCAAGGTACTTGCTGCTAAAAGAGATTAGAGAAATGATGTAAAGTGCAAACTTTACATTTTGCATTTTCTTGAAAATACATGGTGTGAAACCTAGGAAGAGACTAATGAAACTATGCACTCTGCTGTTCTTAAGGGGGAAAATAAACTATAATTATTGTAAGCATGACGTCATATATTCAGTCAAAAGCAAAACTTAGGAGTCGTGATGTGAACGAATACAGTCAAAAGCTAAGAGTGAAGAATTATCATGAGAAATGTTGATGTGAATGAATAGAGCTTCAATGTCAAGTGATGCCTTGATCTGGTGTTACAGGGTTGAAGCCAGGAGTCCTAGCAGATGCAAGTTTGGACTTTATTGTAATAAAATTTTGGATTGCAATCTTCTATTTGCAAGATTGACATGCTTACTGTGTATTCCTTGTTCAATTGACATGCTTTGAACTTGAGAATCTTAGTCCGATGTTGCGTTGTTTATTCTCAAACAAAACAAGAATACCCAGTTTAACTGCTTGAAGCTCAACAATTCTACCCAAGGGCCAAAACCCAATGTAGATTTCCTGTTGGAATGGTACATATTATTTTGTACCAGTTATTTTTTTTAACTAATGTCTTTATATCGATGAACCATCTTAGTTAAGTTATAGTGCATATAATCTGACAGTAATATCTCTGGTTCTTAGTTGAGAACAGCGAGTTGGAGACACATATCCTTTCGGAAGACTACCACACAAAACAATTGCAAACAATGTAAAACTCTTTCATCATATTCAGTTATTACAAGTATTTTTTTCTCCAAAGAATATAGTGACAGGAAACATTCTGCAACCTTTCCAAAGAACATAGTGACATGAGACATTCTGCAACATTTGAGGTTCAAAATTTTTGCCTTACTTTTCTTTTGAAAGATGAAAGGTTCAGAACCTGTTTACAGGCATTGACATCTTCAATTTATCTCCCTTAATCTTTAATAGTCTGAGTAATTTGTGGCATTGTTTTGAGGAAACATTCTGCAACCTTTCCAAAGAACATAGTGACATGAGACATTCTGCAACATTTGAGGTTCAAAATTTTTGCCTTACTTTTCTTTTGAAAGATGAAAGGTTCAGAACCTGTTTACAGGCATTAACATCTTCAATTTATCTCCCTTAATCTTTAATAGTCTGAGTAATTTGTGGCATTGTTTTGAGCAGGAAGAGTACTGACGGTTTCCCTCCCTTGATGGGCTTGGGGAACTTGTTAAAGGGTGCATGTAACCTGTTTTTCTCTGGACAGAGAACAGTCTCCTTTCAATGGTCTTCTGACATCTTTGAAAATTTTGAATTAGAAAAGGCTGAAGACACTTGAGATCTTAGTAGCTCCAATCCAAGTATCATGACTTTCCCTTCAATTTTTAAAATGGTTTTGGTAGTCCCATCCTTTTCGAAATTGATGATCTAGATGCAACAATAGTTCATTTGAAAATTGGTATGTGTCTCTAGGTAAATTATTTTAGAGTGTTCCATGACATAACTTTTCACACTTGTCCCAGAGATGGCGGCTGAAGAAACGCTTGGAAAGTGCATTCCAAGCATGGCACCAATTGTAGCTAATGAAAGGAGGCAACCTTCAGATATATCTAACACAGGCACACTTCCTCCATTAAGGGAAAGCAAGGAGAATAGCTGTTTAGAACAATTGAACAAATGCGATGAAATTCATCTGCATGAGGTATGAAGCTCCTACTGGATCTAATTTTTGCTCTTAACATTTTCTTCCTAGTAATTTCAAAGAAAATCATAATCATATGGTGGAGGTAAGCATCTTTTATTTTCTTGGTAAGAATGTCTGGTGAGCATTCCTAGCTTATGTTTATCCAACACGCCTACATGAACGATGAACTTGTTCGTACTAACGACTTGCTGGTCAAACAGTGATTCCATTTTGATTTTCCTGTCTCAGGAAATAGATTCGCTGAAGAAGCAGCTTGCTGCTACTGAGTATCCTTGATGCTTAGAGACAGCTAATAGACCTTAGGATTTATAGTTCCTTCAAATGAGTTAATTGAGTATATAATTCCAGATAATGTCAAGTTTATTTTCTGTTTAATTGTATTCCACTGTCAAGAGATGAATTGTATATTTGATATTTGAAATTCCTTGATAGACAAGTTTTTAGAGCAACCATTGTCTCACAAAATAATGAAAAGGAAAACTTGTGGTTCAATTTTTGCCATGCATCTCAGCAAAATCGGGAGCTTGTCCAAAACAATGCACAATTGATCAAGGTCTGTAAATTGTAAGCTTTAAGTGCTAAATTTGATTACTTCCAATGGTACTTTTCTTCAACAGAATTTTTTTGTCTGTACATGTTGTTTAACCAGTTACTTATCATTTTGCAGGAATTGTTAATTGATAGAGAAAAGGTAATGGTTCATGGTCAAGACTTTTATGATTTTTCTGAATGGCATTTTCCGTGTATTCCTTTTTTGGCCAATGCACAAATTGTAATTTGTAAGCTTCCAGTTTTGAACCTCAGAGGGTAAACAATCTTCTCGAGTGTTTTATGGTAGCGGTGTTTCCTCTTAACAGTTGAAGCTGCTTATGCATGACTACGGCCAAATGTCTTCTATGTACGCAGTTAAGATAATGGAACTTGAGGTAAGTCTCATAAAGATAATGAAAGCGAGATGTACTCAGTTAAGATAATGGAACTTGAGGTAAGTCTGATAAAGATAATGAAAACGAGGTGATTGCAGACCCAGGTTCAAATCCCTTGAGTGGTTGTGGCTGTAAACTTTTTGAATATTTTTTTTATAGCATTATTAATGATGGAGAAGATTTCTTGAGGGCTTATATTTCTGTGCAGCAAAAAGTCACTGAATTGTCACAGGAAGTGGAAAGCATGCGAGAAACAAGAAATAAGGTACATCAAGTGCTAATTCTCGGAATTCAGATGATGCATTAACTGGTTTACCCTTATCCTGCTAAAAGCTAACTAGAAAATACTTCCACAGGAACCCAGAGAAAATCAAGATATATGGCAGGGACTGTCAGAACACACATCATCTGGCGAAAGATTACAAATATTTGGCCATGGTTCTGATACTACTATACACCTCTGTTATATTGGTTGTCTTTTATTCAGAGTAAGTGTTTACAAATGAAAATGTTCTGACAGATGACAGTAGTAAGGAACCGGATAGCTGTGTAAAGAAGAATGAATCTGGAAATGAATGGAATACATATGGGAAGAACTTGAAGTAAGTTTCAATGACAACTTGATTGTTTTTACAATGATATTTTCTATGTATTTTGGATAGTGAAATTGTTTGCGGGATCCAAAGTATTGGTTTCCTTGGTTAGATATGATGTAAATATTTCATCTCATTCCCCAACTTGGTTTCATTCTATTTTCATAGTTTAAATCCTGAGACAAATTTGTGGATTTTCTCATAAACAAATTGACAGAAACACTAGAAGAATTTTACAACATTTATGAGCAGAAATTTATAACAGTCACACATAAATTTCAGACATAATATTTTTGGTAAATTGCCCAGGAAAAACCCACAAGGGGAAAACCTGTTTGAGAGAGTTCTTTTTATTTATTCAGCAAAATAAAGTGCAACAGCAGGATTACAACTTATCTCATCTGCAAAACCCAGAATTCTGTCTTGGAATTCGTGCAAAAATAGCAGTGAACAGACTGTATGGACCTCAAAAATTGTGCCACTGTACAGACTGTATGGATTTCAGAAATTGTTTTTCTCAAAATTGTGCCGCTGCCTGAAAATGTCTGCCACTGTTTTTCTTCTCGAAAAACATGCCCAGAATTGCTGTACGGATTCTTGGGATTTGGGAAGAAATTCTGCGTTTTACTGTTTGCTGGTTTATGTCAACATTTCGTGGTTTTCACATACAGCCGGTTTTGCATTGGCCGTAGGTTATTTATGAAATTTTACTGAATAATTAAACACACAGTAA
>LPNX010394882.1:27446-64227 GCA_001517045.1 Pseudotsuga menziesii | reverse complement strand
CCATCTCTGCTGCTATAGATATAACTGCCTTGATAGAAGAATACCGAGCAACTGGAGCAAATGTCTCATCATAGTCAACTCCCTCAACCTGTGAGAACCTCCGCGCCACAAACCGAGCCTTGTACTTCTCCACACTGCCATCCGCAGCATGCTTTATCTTGTAAAGCCACTTGGAAGTCACAACTGACTTCCCCTTAGGTCTCGGCACTATCTCCCAAGCATCATTCTTCATGAAGGAATGGTACTCTTCCATCATGGCATCTCTCCATACCTGATGCTGGGAAGCCTCCTCAAATGTGGATGGCTTAGAGTCACGAAGACTCGCAACAAGGGCCATACCATACCTGTCTGGCTCCACCACTGTCCTGATCTGCTCCTGGGGCCTACCAAATGCCTCTGCATCCTTCAAGGTCTCCTGAAGCCACTTAGGCTTCCTCTTCCTTGAAGACTGCTCCTCCCAAACTGGTCTTGGGCTCTCCTCATCTGAGGAAGTCCCAGTACCTGAAGGTCCAACACCCCGAGGACCAGTACCTGATGAACCTGTGATCTGAGGACTCAACCCTGAACCTGTCCCTGAAACTGTCCCTGAAGTGCTAGCCACCTGAATCACTGAACCTGTAGAAGCTGTGCCTGTACCTTGTGATCCAGTCACTCCAGAAACCTGTGGACTTGATAGCTGCATCAAAGAAGCCTGTACCAACTGAGGTGTGGGAGTTGGTGTCTCCCCCTGCTCTAACTCCCTAGACTTCCTGAAGGCTCTCTCCTCATCAAACTTCACTTCCCGCCGGAGAACAACTTTCCTCAGGCTAGGTAAGTAAAGCCGATAGGCCTTCGAAGTCTCGTCATATCCCACAAATATGCCTCTCTCAGCGGTGGGATCAAACTTCGTCCTCTTCTCAGAAGGGACATGAGAGTAAGTCAACGAGCCAAATATGCGAAAGTGGCCCACCTCAGGCTTCTTGCCTGAATACATCTCCTCAGGAGTCTTACTCGCCACTGCCCTGTGAGGACTCCTGTTCTGCAGATAAACTGCAGTGCTACATGCCTCTGCCCATAGAAAGAAAGGTAACCCCTGATCATGAAGCATCGCTCTGGCTGCCCCCACAATCGACCTGTTCTTTCTCTCTGCTACTCCATTCTGCTCAGGAGTATAAGGAACTGTCAACTGTCTCTGAATGCCCTCCTGTCTGCAGAATGCATCGAACTCCTTGGAGGTATACTCACCCCCATTGTTCGATCTCAACATTCGGATCTTCCTCCCCGTTTGCTTCTCCACAAGGGCTTTGAACCCTTGGAAGACTCTCAACACAAGAGGGGACTTCTTGAGGGGGACTTCTTGCTCCTCAAGAAGTAGATCCAGGTCTTCCTGGAGTAGTCATCAATGAAGCTAATGTAGTACTCAAAACCTGTCAAAGACACTGATGACATAGGACCGCATATGTCAGAATGGATAAGATCTAGCACCCCTGCAGCTCTTGTGTCACTGCTCGGAAAAGCAGTCTTGGTGTACTTTCCCAAAGCACACCCCCTGCACACATCACTCTGCTCAATGCTGAACTCTGGTAATCCTGTAACCATGCTCCTCAACAATCTGAGAGCTGGGTGATGTAGGTGGGCCATCCTCCGGTGCCATAGCTCACATAGCTCACTGCTGCTGTTGTGTGCTAGAGCGCACTGTGGCTGAAACAAGAGCTTGTACAGCTTTCCACATCTGACTCCAATGTCCATGGCACTAGACATATTTGTAGCCCTGGGATACACTTGCACTCTCCCATCTGAAAAGCACACCCCAAGACCCCTGTCCTCAATGGTGGAAACTGACACAAGGTTCTTCTTCAGCCCAGGGACATACAACACATCCCTCAGAGTCATGAGACTCATCGACTCCCTCTGAAATGTAATGGTCCCCCGACCAACAGCTCTAACAACGGTGTTGTCTCCAAGGACAACCTCCACATCTCTATCTATCTGAGATAGCTCCGAGAACATCTCTCGAGCTCCAGTCATGTGGCTCGAGGCTCCGCTGTCAATATACCAAATAGTAGAGGTGGATGGACTCCCTTGATGACCTGCCAACAATGATTGCTCACTATCCATATCCATGTCTGTGCTGGTGGCTAAAGAGACTCTTTCTCTCTCCATCTGTCCAGCATATAGGGAAAACTCCCTCTGAAATGCATCACCAAAGTCATCAACCGCTGCTGAGGTTGCTGTCTGCTGTCCCTGTCCCTTCTTCTTCTTCTTGCTTGGACACTGTGAAACATAGTGCCCAAACGCTTGACATGCATAACACTTGATTTTACTCAAGTCTTTCTTCTGCCCACTCTGCTACTGGTGCTGCTTGGCCCCACCCTTCTTGGGACCCTTCTTCTTCTTGCCCTTAGCTGCCAAAGCGACATTCTCGTCATCAACCCCACTGTGAGATGTATTGCCCTGTACAACACCTCTCCTAGTCTCCTCCTGCACAAAGTCATCCCAAAGTCTATCCCAGGTAGGTAGGTTGCCTCTGCCCACTATGGCTTGCACAAATGCACCCCAGGGCTTTGAAGCCCCAGTCACTGCTATGCGTACTAGCTCTGTAGGGGCTACTACCTCCCCAACCGCTGCAAGTTCATCCCGAACTGTAGAGATCCTGGTAAGATATGCTGTGACTCCCTCACCCCCATTCATCTTTATACTTTTGAGTTTCTCTTTGAGAACCATCTCCCTGTTCTCATTGGAACTCTCATACAAACTGATCAAGGCTGACCACATCAAGTGTGCTTTAGTCTTTCCTGAAATGTGAGGGATTATGTGGTCTTTAACTGCATCTAGAATGATCCTCCTAGCTTTACAGTCCTTCTTGTGGAAAGCTGATAGAGCTGTTGCATCTGCTGATGCGGGAATGACAACCGGGTTAGCTGTAGTGTTCCTAACGATATCCGGCCATAACTCATTCTCCTCCAGTATCAGTAAAATTCTGGCCTTCCACGGCACAAAATTTTTTGTCCCATCCAGCCTATCCTCTAGTCTAAGACCTGTAGCCATCTCTACACCAACCCAACAAAGTGCTGCTCACTGACAGAAGGTAAAATACTAAAAAATTCTGAGATTTGAAAATTTCTGTGTGTCTGCAAACTATCACTGTTTTTTGCCCCCAAGCTCTGATACCATGAAGAAATTCTGCGTTTTACTGTTTGCTGGTTTATGTCAACATTTCGTGGTTTTCACATACAGCCGGTTTTGCATTGGCTGTAGGTTACTTATGAAATTTTACTGAACAATTAAACACACAGTAAAATACACTAACAGGCTGAAAAACACATTTAACAATCACACCATAAAATGATAGACTCAGAGATTTTTGGCCAAAATCAAGCCCTGGAAAAACCCCCACGGGGAAAACCAGTTAGAGAGAGAGAGAGTTTTTATTATGCTTAAAAAAAACTAGACATTTATTTACAGTAAAAAATCCAACTTATCTCAACCCAGAAAAATAACCCAGCAGTCTGTCTCGGTTTTCGTGCTATTGCTGCCTTGATTTCTGTGCAAATCCTTCTTGAAAAACGTGCCAAAAATATCAGCAAATATCTGCCCTCGAAAATTGTGCCAGCACTCTCAGGATCTGTACTGTACGGACATCATTTAATGCTGCTGTACGACCTTGATTTCTGTGCCAACAAATACAGAATGCTGCCTTGGGAAATGTGGTGTACCCACCTCAAAAACTATGCCTGCTTTTTCCTTGGAAACTGTGCCCAAAATCGTATAGTACGGATGGCAATAAATGTTGCCGTACCACTTCTCGATTTTCGTGCCAGCAATAAATGCATGCCGTACACACCTCGGTTTTTGTGCAGCAATAAAGGCTCCTCGATATTTGTGCCCACTCGAAGTCTCTTCAGCAAGCTACCTTGAAAATCGTGCCCACTCTCTCCTCTCTTCAGCACTCTCTGCTCTTCTTCTCTCAAGAATGAAAAGTGAAGTGATTTGCCTCCCTCAACTCTTTTTGTCTAAACCCTAAGTGGGAATCTAATCCAACGGTGGTGAAAGATCCAATCTAATGGCTAAGACTCAATGAGAGTAAAAATCACATTTATTTAAATCACTTAAATAAATTTACTCACCCACTTAAATTTATCAAAAAGTGACTTTAACTTTATAAAGTCTCATTAAGTAGCTTTTAATGTGAGGGTCACCTTTTTCCCTTTTCTAAGTGACTTAGGCAAAAAGTCACTTAGGGAACAAATTCCTAGGTACAAAACTAACACTCCCTCTTACCGAGGAAGGTGTTCTGCACCACTCCCAACTTATCTTTGAAGAAGACAAACTTCCCCCTGCCCAAAGACTTCGTCAGAATGTCTGCTACCTGCTCATCAGTGGATATATACTGTAGCTCAACTGCCTCTCTCTGAACATAGTCACGGATGAAATGGTACCTGATCTCAATGTGCTTCGACCTGTCATGAAACATTGGATTCTCAGAGAGCTGAATGCAACTCTGATTGTCACAATAGATCACCGTAGGCCTAAGCTGCTGATCAAATAAATCTACCAATAACTTGCGAAGCCACAGTGCTTCACAAGTAGCCTGACTGGCTGCCATATACTCAGCCTCAGCCGAACTCAGTGCAACGGACTTCTGTTTTTGACTGAACCACGACACTGCTGCCGAGCCCAAATTGAAACAACAACCGGAAGTGCTCTTCCGATCCCTCACACAACCTGCCCAGTCTGAATCTATGAACCCAACCAAGCTGACTCCACTCGAACCCCTGTAGTCTAGACCATAATCCACCGTACCTGCAAGATATCTCAGTATGTGCTTTGCGGCAGTCCAGTGCACACTCCTAGGCTCAACCATGAACTGACTAAGATTGTTAACCGCAAAACACAAGTTTGGCCTGGTATTGACCAGATACATCAATGACCCAATGAGCTGACGATATAAAGTGGGATCCACCAACTTACCCTCGGAAGCATGAAGTTGCTTCTAGTTGGTGATCATAGGCGTACACATCGGCCTGTAGTCCTCCATCCGAAATCTCTTCAGAATATCAACTGCATACTTCCCTTGTCCAAGGAAAATATGTCCAGGCTCTTGCCAAACCTCCATCCCCAGATAGTAATGCATCAGTCCAATGTCTGTCATCTTGTACTCCGATGCTAGATCTCTCTTGCAATGTGCAATGAGGCGCTCATAACCTGTGATAAATAGATCATCAACATATAGCAGAAGAATGAGCGGATCTCCTCCAACCACAATGAAGTATAGGATGGGATCAGCCTCACTCTTCTGGAATCCCATCGATGTCAAGTAAGTATCAATCCTGGAGTACCAAGCTCTAGGAGCTTGCTTCAGTCCGTACAAGGCTTTCCTCAGCCTGCACACATGAGAATCTCTCCCATGGATCTCAAATCCCTGTGGCTGCTCTAAATATACCTCCTCCTGCAGAAGACCATTGAAAAATGCAGTCTTCACATCCATCTGGTGGATCTTCCAACCCATCTCTGCTGCTATAGATATAACTGCCTTGATAGAAGAATACCGAGCAACTGGAGCAAATGTCTCATCATAGTCAACTCTCTCAACCTGTGAGAACCCCCGTGCCACAAACCGAGCCTTGTACTTCTCCACACTGCCATCTGCAACATGCTTTATCTTGTAAAGCCACTTGGAAGTCACAACTGACTTACCCTCAGGTCTTGGCACTATCTCCCAAGCATCATTCTTCATGATGGAATGGTACTCTTCCATCATGGCATCTCTCCATACCTGATGCTGGGAAGCCTCTTCAAATGTGGATGGCTCAGAGTCATGAAGACTCGCAACAAGGGCCATACCATACCTGTCTGGCTCCACACCATACCTGTCTGGCTCCACCACTGTCCTGATCTGCTCCTTCAGTCGGTGCGAACTTCTCTCTCCTAGAAACTGTGAACTTCACTTGTGCAGCTGTGTGGAATAATGAGAAGGGTTGCCTCCTATTTATACATATTTTCCACTAAGAATTTAATTGGGGCAGCCTTCTCTTGGGGGAGCAATATAATTTATATTTTATAATAGATATTTTATCTTTTCTTTTTGCTTGCTTTTCTCCGCAAGGTCTACATTGTTCTTTCTAGGGTTTGTATGATTGATTACAATAAGTTTAACTACCGTAGGAGGTACAATACAAGTACAATAAGAATAGCTTCTGAAGTCGCACAAATTCCAAGACTCCCTCTCAACAAGGAAGGTATTCTTTGGTCTTCATCAGCATCACGATCATTTGGGTTTCATCTGTACATCTATATTGTCTTTATCATCTCTAAACATACTGAAGGTTGTCTTTATGAATTAGATATATCCAAATGTTTGAGAGAAAATCTTCTGCTACCTATCTGTCTCTACTGTCGATGGAATACTTCCATGCCTAGCTAGAGATCCTGGATGAACACATGTGCAGGACCCTCTGCTACCTGTTCGTCTCATCTGTCGATGGGGTCTTTCAATACTTGGTTGAGAACCTATACGAGTAGAGGTACCTATGCAATCACACGACCATCTGCTACCTGTCCGACTCATATATCGATGGGATTTCTCCCATACTTGGCTGAGCACTTGGACGAGCAGAGGCACTTGTGTGAACCCGACCATCTACTACTTGTCCGTCTCATATGTCGATGGGATTTCTCCCATACCTAGCTGAGACTCTGGACGAGTAGTGGTACCTAGGCAAAAGTATGGTAATTGTCTCTCAGCAATCTCTCCCTCTCAAGGAGAGATGTGTTCTCTTCTACTCCAAGTCTTCCGCGAAAGTATTCAAACTTCACCCTGGGAAGAGGCTTGGTGAGAACATCTGCAGTCTGGTCATCTGTCGGAATATACTGTAGCTCGATCGCACTTTTCTGCACCATATCACGTATGAAATGATACCGAATTTCTATGCGCTTCGACTTGTGAAAATCTGGGTTCACAGACATCTGCACACAACTCTGGTTATCACAATGAATCATGGTTGGCTCTGGAATTTGGCCAAACAATCCCGCATGAAGTTTATGAAGCTAAACTGCTTCTCGGGCTGCTGAACTTGTAGCCATATACTTGGCCTTTGCAGTACTGAGAGCTACTGAGTTTTGCTTCCTATTGCACTAGGAAATTACTGTAGAACCCAAACTGAAACAACATCCTGAAGTACTCTTCCTATCTGCAGTGCATCCGACCCAATTTGGGTCTGTAAACCCTTGCAATTTCAAGTCACATTTTGAATCGTATCGTAGACTATATCCCACAGTGGCACGTAAGTATCTGAGTACATGTTTTGTAGCAGTCTAGTGAATCTGCCTCGGTTCGCACATGAACAGACTGAGAGCATTCACAACAAAACAAATATTTGGTCTGGTGTTCGTTAGATACATCAAGAACCCAATCGGCTCGTGATACATAGTGGGATCGATCAGATTTGAATCTAAAGCAGAATCTCTTAGCTTCCTCAAATTTGCATCCATCAGAGTATCTATGGACTTGCAGTCCAACATTTCGAATCTCTTCAGGATATCTATGGTGTATTTTCCTTGACCTAGGAAAATCTCCTTTTGCCTCTGCCATACTTCTAATCCGAAGAAGTAATGCATCAATCCAAGATCCTTCATATCGAACTCAGAGGTGAGTTTCTTCTTACACCATAGAATATGTTTCTCATTTCTGATGAGAAACAAGTCATCAACAAATAGTACCAAAATCAATGGCTCATCATTCACAACCTTGTAGTAAAGGTTGGAGTCTGCATCACTCTTGGTGAATCCCAGACTCACCAGGAATCCGTTTATTCGTCCATACAAAGCATGGGGTGCTTGCTGAAGTCCATATAAAGCCTTTTTCAGCTTGCATAGGTGAAACTCCTTTCCATGGACAACAAACCCTTTTGGTTGTTCAATATATACTTCTTCCTCAATAATACCATTGCGAAAGGCTGTCTTGAGTCTTGACATCCATCTGATCCAACTTCCATCCCATAGTTGAAGTAATAGCAATGATTGATCTGATGGAAGTATATTGAGCCACGGGAGCAAATGTTTCATCATAATCGACTCCCTCTTTCTGAGAGAACCCATTGACAACAAATCTAGCCTTGTATTTTTCAATGCTCCCATTTGCTTCATGCGGAGTTTCATGCTCCTCTGCATCATGCAAAATTTGTTGTGCCCATCTAGGTCTTTTTCGGCTTACTGCCATATCTGTGGGAGCATCATCTAGCTCAATTGGATCAATGGGACCAATCGGTTTATTCCTTTCTTCAGACTCCCTCTTAATTTCTGGAGGGGAGATGATCTCATCTCTTCAGCATCATCGATCTCCATATCAGATCCTCTTCCTTTTTGGATAGTCATTTCTTCTTCAAAGGTTACATCTAGATTGACTTCGATTTGCCTTGATCCTGGGATGTATATTCTGTAAGCCTTTGAAGACTTGTGATATTCCACGAATGTTCCCTTCTTTCTTGAGGGTTCTAACTTGGGTAGATGAATGTAGACTGGAAGGATGCGAAGTAAGTATCCATCCTGGTGACGACCAGGTTTATCAAGGATCCTTCAATTGTCTTGTTTGAATGACGACAATAGTGTCGTCAGGTTCTATCATATGTAATAAACTAGAATCTTTGTTTTTGAGGGATAACTCCCTCCGACTCTTAGAAGTTGGTTGAGTAAATCTAGTTGAAGTAGTTGATAGACAGACATTCGTACAAGCTTTCCGCTTCTACTCACCAAATCTCTGTATGAGATCATTCTGGGTCTGAGAGTCATAATTCATGCTTCTAGAGGCTTTCTGCTTCCGTTCCATTCGTATATCAATGGGATCACTCGTCCTTGTAGATCATGGCATTCCCTACAAGTCAAATCCCTTCAAATGGTTAGCAATATTTCATAATCAATATATTAACAAAATGATGTAGGCAACTTTTAGTCAATGCTTCGACACAACACACATAAGGGAATTATTTGGATGCTTATGGTCTCCATTATAACATACCAATAAGAGTGTGTACTACTCCAAGTATGTTATAAAGGAGTTGTCATCTTAGATGGGTTGTGCAACATGACAAGCTATTTAAACAATCATGTGTATAGCAAATACTACATAAGCCTACTTGTTAACTACCTGAATTTAGAAATGTAGATTTGGGTAAAACATATTAAAAAACAACTAGATTTGATCTACTAGAGCATGTAAAGTCAAATACTTATGTTTTGTAGTTTTGTGGGTGGGCTCCCACTGTCAGAGTCCACTGATCTTCATATGCTTGCTTGATGATCATCATAGTTTGGATCTTCATATCATTTCTTAGAAGAACTCCGAACGATCATCATTCCTTGGCTCCTTGTGAGGAGGGTCTTCTTCTACATCAGTAGTTGAAGCTTCATGCTTCTTTTTGTTTGAACTTCGACAGCTACTGGCATAATGACTGTATTTCTTGCACCTGTAGGACTGTATCTGAGATAAATCCTTCTTCGCTTGTTTATTCTGATCTGGGGGAGGACTTGATCTCTTATCTTGGTGCTTGTGATTGAAGGACTTCCTTCCCCTTCCCTTGCCTTTCTTGACATGAGATATGAACGCTTGATTTTACTCAGGTTAAGTGCCATGAAGTCTTTGGCGTGTAGCAATTCTTGTTTCTTCCTGAGTGCATTCTGCCCATAGCTTATCAAATTTGGGCAGCTTGGTTCGACCACTTATAGTTTGGATGAAAGACTCCCAAGATGGTGGGAGACCATTTAAGGTGGTCATAATGAGATCATTTTCTTCAAGATTGTCTCCACTAGACTTTAGCTTGTCCCGGAGCTCGGTGATCCTCATGGAGTATGAGGCAATATTCTCGGACTTTGTCATCTTCATATTCGACAGTTTATTCCTCAATGTGAGAGTCACATTGATGCTACTGTGTTCAAATAACTTCTTTAAGGTTTTGAACATCTTCTTCGCTCTCGTTTTTTTTGAGAGCCAAGGAACCAAGTGGTCTCTTATTGAGTCCACCAATATCCTTCTTGCTTTGGCATCATTCTTTCTCCAGTGAGGTTTGTCTTCTTCGGCTTCTGGTTCTGGGACATTTGCCTTTACAAATTGTAATAGTTCATTTTCTTCTATTAGAAGAAGAACCCTAGACTTCCAGGGGTTGAAGTTGGAAGCCCCTTCCAGACGATCTTCAATCTTCATACTGATCATCTTGACTGCATATCTGGATCTGAAACCCTAGCAGAGACTAGGTCAAAACTGAAGGTTGGAGTTTTGGAAAACTGACTCCACAGATAAATGCGCCCTAGAGAGGCGGGCTGAGAAGAGGTAGAGTCGAGCCAAAAATGTGGAGGGAGTAGGTAAAAAACTGAAACCCTAATTTATGTTGCAGCTGTAGAATTAAGTAAAAAATTGAAAATTCTCAGAATTGAATTCTATCTTCACCAAAAGATGTGCCCTCCTTAGAGTGAAATTCCCAAGGCTCTTTTTTGGCCAAAAGGTTGAGTGAAGACCTTGAAAGATGAAACCCTAGTTCTGACAAGTTTTTGATAGAGTTTTGGCAATGGCTTCTTCTAGCACTGCTCTGATGCCATGTTAGATTTCACAAGATTATAGCAGTATATCTTAATTGCATTTATCAATAGGGTCACTAAAAGATACAGAAAGCACATAACAATAACACAAGTATTTTTATCTGGGAAACCCAAATGGGAGAAAACCTAGCAACCTTCGTCTAGATATAATAATTCTGAGATCAGAGTACAATGGAGAAAGAGGAAAAGAAAGAAGTATCTTCCAGAGATAGAAACCCGAAAACGGTCTTTTCCTTCATTAGGTGCGAACTTCTCTCTCCCAAAAACTACGTACTTCACTTGTGCAGCTGTGTGGAATAATGAGGGGTGCCTCCTATTTATATAGATTTTCCACTAAGAATTTAATTGGGGCCGACTTCTTTTTGGGGAGCAATATAATTTATATTTTATCTTTTCTTTTGCTTGCTTTTCTCCCCAAGGTCTACATTGTTCTTTCTAGGGTTTGTATGATTGATTACAATAAGTTTAACTCTTGTAGGAGGTACAATACAAGTACAATAAGAATAGCTTCTGAAGTTGCACAAATTCCAACAAGTGGATGGCTTCGAATCACGAAGACTAGGAACCAAGGCCATACCCAACCTATCTGACATCACTATAGTCCTCACTGGTTCCTTGGGCGCTCCAAAATCCTTTGCCTCCTTTAAGGTCTCACGAAGCCATTTAGGCTTCCTCTTGTGGAAGTTTTAGGGTTAAGTTAGAATTTGACATAAAAATATACTTTAATGCATAAACATGATTAAAAAGCAAAGTTAGATCCAAAATAGTACTGTTGCAATAAATTCAAACATAATTTTCATCTCTTTCAACTGTAACACTCTATTGGTCACTGCGTTAAAGTTGGTCCTTGAGATGATTTACCAAATGCCATGTATAGTAACAATAATATAATTGATGAAACAAAACAATAACAATGTATAGGAAATAACATCAGTACTAAACAATAACAAAGAACAATAACATTGCTTATCTAGAATCGTTTTGGATCAACCTTATACTTAGATACTTTTAGGTTATGATCTTGTCACCGAAGGGACAAGTCACCTAGATGAACAATTGACGTACCTTGAGAGAGAGCTATGAGGGCTATAGTAGTAAGTGTACATACCTAAGATTCTTAGGCAACATGAAGAGAAACTTTAATCCTTTATCTAGGCTTCAACAACACTTCTTAAGAAGGTAAAGACACCTTCTAATCACAAAACACAACTCATCCCTAGGAGTCTTCATGGCTCAGCCTAGTAGGCTGTAAATCAAATGTAGCTTAGCAGAAATGTAACACAGTTCAACTCTAGAGGTTACTAACAGGTCACAACTAAGCCTTAGAGGCTGTTACAGATTTAGGGCCCAGACTTAGTGGCTGTTACAAGACCACAACCCAACAGTAAGGAGAAAACACTGTCTAGTAGAGGGAGGACAAGCAAACCACGACCTAACAAGAGGTTATATATAGTTGTTAAAGTTTTAGGGTTAAGATAGTTTTTAACATAAGAAATAAACTTTAATGCATGAACAAAAATATAGAACAAGATTCAGAATAACACTGCTTCAATCAAATTAAACTACAATAAAATCACACATAATTTTCATCTCTTTCAACTTTAACACTCCATTGGTCACTGCGTTAAAGTCAATCCTCGAGATTCATCAAATGCCATGTACAGTGACAAAATGGTAAAATAATGTACAAGATATATCAACAATAAATAATCATAACCATTATTTTTGAATAAGCCTTATACTCAGATACTTTTAGGTTTGATCTTGTCATCGAAGGGACAAGTCAATTGGGTAAACAAATGACGTACCTTGAGAGAGAAAGGGTTAAAGTAGAAGGATACAGACCTTAGAATCTTATTCAACAGGAAGAGAAACTTCAATTGATTACTCAGTCTTTAGTAGCACAGTCATACCTAGTACAGTCACATTGACAAAGGACACAGTCACGGTGGGTAAGAATACTGTCACGTTGTGCAGAGACACACAAGCAGAGAAACCCACAGTCAAGCTCGGCATAGAAGCACACGGTCAAGCGCAGCAGAGACACACAATCGAGTTGCTGACAAGGATTCAATCATATTGGCAGAGATACAGTCACGCATAGCAATGACATACAATCACGTGAAGCAAAGGAGTAGTAACACACAATCACGCTGACTTGGAGAAGCAGTCATGCTGGAAGGCATATATTCATGTGTGCAGCAAGATACCATCATGCTGAAGGGACAGTCACGTTGCTAGAGCTCATACAGTCATGTGGGAGAATTGGAGCAACGCCATGCTAAGACATGGTCATATCAGGAGTAGTGGGTAGAGTTTTCACACTGAGCGGAGGTTAGACACGTGGAGCAACGTCATGTGGAGCAACAAAAGAAATCACAGTCACGCTGGGCAGAGACTCATGCTCACGTGAAGCAAAGGAGTAGGACACAGTCGCGCTGGATGGGTAAGCTTGATAACCCAGTCATGCATCAGTCACACTAACAGAGGAATAGCCATGCTGAAGCAAGGCGCAGTCATGCTAGAGGAGATACGCTCAGCCACGCTAGAGCAGAAAGATACAACCACGCGGATGGAAGAGCAGTCACGCGGAGGAGTCAGCGAAGCAATCAGATCCGGATATTAATTAAATGAAGACCTTTGAATTTATAAGTTTGTTAAACCTTAAGTTAGGTACCTAAAGGTACAAAAATAAAAACATAAAGTAAGTGGTTCAATAAAACTATAAATGGTGCAAAGGTCATAAAATAAATCATAAGGTAAAATGGTCCAAAGGTTTTATTAATAAAGCCTTAAAGTAAATATGACTTAGGATAAAACTCACAAGGTAAGAGTCATCAATAACAAAGGTACACACACAATAAGAGTTCTAGGACCAAGTAAGGTAAAGGACCACGAGTCAACCAAAGGGGTCACAAGAAGACAACTCACATACCCACAAGATCAAGGTGAACCATAAAGGTGGACAAACAACTCCTTTTACCTATAGGACTAACTAGACCAATGACTTTAATCTTTTCTGTCTCTCAAGGTACATTGTTTCATATATTTTATCATTACTGTATACGGGGAAGATCCAAACTGGATGGTACGATCTTTTGGCCCTCAATACTACTCCTAAGGGTTAGGTGCTAATGACATCATCAAGGGGTGGCCAGTCCCCTGAGAAACAACCTAGAAATAACCGATTAGGAGAGAGGACATCATCTTGGTCAACTTGACCAAGATTCAACTGGTTAACTAACCAGGGGTGCTCCTGTAGAAATTGCTTGGTCCCAAACCAAGAATCTGTTTGGTCCCAGACTAGGAAGTCTTTGTCTCAACCTACAGAATCTGCTTGGACCTCGTGTCCAAGAAACTGTCTAGTCTCGGGCCAGAATACCCTAGAGACATATAGGGTCCCTAACCACATGTTAGGGACTTTGCCATGGCATCTACCTGCTTGGTCCCAGACCAAGAACCCCAGGAGACTACTGAGGGCCCTAGGGTACCTTCTAGGGTCTTACTTTGCCTTAGTTAACTAACTAGGGTACCATCCTCTCTGAGAACGGGTCTCCAACTGCACTAACTTTAACAATAGTCATGATTGTTGAATTTTAGCATTAGCATGAATTCTTTAAAATTTTGAAGACAGTAAGATAACAAAAGACAAGTGCAGTAGAAACATCAAGAACATCACACACACTGAACACAATAGTTTTTCACGGGGAAACCTTTAAAGGACAAAAGCCCCAAAAGCATTAGTAACTCATCTCTTAAATGAGATGACTAAGTCTTTAATAATTTTCAAACCCTATATGGTTTGAACCACAGATCAACCAAATCCACAAAAGATGAATTTTACAGAGAAATGCAAATTAGGGTTTTCTTCCCTAATCCTTCCAATTGCCCAGAAATCCCAGACTTGTTGTCCGAGATATTTTCCTTGCTACCCAAGGCTGCCTGGATCTGTTTTTGCCTGCCTAGACTGCTCGGATACCTGTTTGAACTCGTACCTGTCTGCCCGGAGTATGTTGTAGCTTGCCCAGACCTGTGATTTCCTTCCCAGAAGTTGCTTGGGCTTGTAGCAACCTGCCCGAGCTCCTGTTGGAGCTGCACGAAGTTGCAGAGGAGCCGAGCTTGAAATATGGCTGCTCGAACTCTTGTTGGAGCTTCTCGAGAGTGCAGAAGAGGGACCGATGTCGAGGATGCGCTGCCCGAGAAGGATGGTGATGCTTTGATGAGTTAGCAGTCTGCCCGAGTGCTGGAAAGAGGCTAGTCGTGAAGTTTGCAGGCTGCCCGTGAGAGATTTAACCTTGCCCGTGGTGGAATGATGCTTCCCGTGAAGGAACGCAGTTGGTGCCGTGAGGGTTTACTGCTACCTTGACTTGTGAAGAGTAATGCTGCTGTTGGTGAGTGAAACCCTAGCTTAGGGCTTGGATGTAACAAGAGTGGGTGCTCTAGCTAGAATCCTCCATGCTAGGGCATAACCACAAGAATTGTTCTTCTCCTCAAGACCAACGAAAATCTTCCTTGAGCAACTATAAGATGTTGAGCAAGCGTGTGTGATAATGAAATGGATTGATCTTCTATTATAGCCTTTGAATCACCTGTAAGTGGACCAAAACTTAAAAGAACAAAATAATAATATTTTATTCTTTTATTTCTTTGACTTTTACCTTTAGTTGTACTAAAGGTCTTTTTGCACTTTCACTTTGACTCCTTAGTGGTCTAAGGGTGCTTATGTATTTTTGACTTTTACTTTAGCCTTCTTCAAGTGCCCCTCTGGTCAAAACAAGTGGTCATAGGGGTCCTTCATCCCCACTCAAAGTACATCATCATAAATAGAGAGAATTACTAAAGCTTTTATCTCACACTCTATGTGCCACCAAGATCGGGTACTAGGTGTCTTAACCAAGGGTAGCTAAGCCTTGGAGAAGATCACAAAGCCCACAGATCGAGGGTAGGAGTGCCTCACATGCCCAAACCCGGTCTAGGGCTTATAGTGATATCTTGGTAACATGCCAGGTGCCTCAGCCAGAGGCTGCATAATTTGATCCAAGGTCAAATACTTGGTAACACACAAAGCGCTTCCATTCTCCTGGAGAATGGCCCTTAGCCCTAGGCTAAGTCCCCTAGTACTACACTGGTTCATCTTTCTGGTAACCGACCAGGTGCCTTTATTCAAAGAACGACCACTCAGCTCTAGGCTGAGTACCCCAGTGTTGGACTGGTTCCACATCCTAGTCCTCGACTAGATGTCTCCATTCAACAGAATGGCTACTCAACATAAGGTTGAGTTCCCCAGTGCTGGACTGGTTCCACATCTTGGTCCTTGACCAGATGTCCTCATTCAACTGAATGGCTACTCAACACAAGGTTGAGTTCCCCCAGTGCTGGACTGGTTCCACATCCTGGTCCTTGACTAGATGTCCCCATTCAATAGAATGGCTACTCAGCTCAAGGCTGAGTTCCCCTAGCGTTGGACTGGTTCCACATCCTGGTCCTTGACAAGATGTTCCCATTCTCCTAAGAGAATGGCTCTCGATGCTACTTAGGAAAAATCAACACTCCCTCTCTGCGAGAGAGGTATTATCGACCTGTTACCGACTAGGCTCAACCTAGTTGGACTTTCAGTGAGCCCCCAGTAATGAACAGGATACTTGTTCATATTCAGAGTTCAGAAGTCCTTTCAGGCCTTCAGGGTCGTTTTATTTTTTGTAACACATGTTCATACCCCTTTGGGGAAATTGTAAAAAATGTCCTAGCATTTAATTTTTTATAAAAGGATCGGCTTCCCAGACTTAAGCATCAAGCCGACTAGCCCAGAGTGTTTTTTTCCCTTGGTTATTATTGGTTGTTGAACAAACGACTAATAATTTCTAAGTTTTTCACTCACACCTCCAAAGCTGGGGTAGTCATCTTGGTGTTGCAGCCTAGGGAGGTTATTAGAGCCTTCGTGTTAGTGTTTTTCACCATGCTAGGCATGTGAATTGAGTCGTATGGACATGTACTAGGTCTCCCTAGAGTTTCCTCAATTTCTGCAAAAAATAATTTTTTTCCCTTTTTTAGGCCATTTTTTAATGGTTTAATTAAATTTTTTTAGATTGTAATAAAAGTCAGATACGGAGTCTGTTTCTGACGTGGAGACACTTGTTTTCACACCCGGAGTGCCCACTTTACCCAAGGGACCACTTTCTACATCGGTCGGGCAGCCGGAGCACCCCGTGAGGCATTATTTGGGCTAAAAGTGCATAAAAATAGCATTTTAATGCTAAACCTGAACAGATTGGCACTAAGGTCAAAATAAAAAAAAGTCAAAATCAATTAAAAAATTGATTTGAGTGACATGGCAAGGGTTCCATGTGACTAGCGATTTATACATCCTCTCATATAAAATCAAAGTGTGGTTATAAAATAAAGTGTTGAAAGATTATATTAAGTGGTGACGTCAAATACACCAAGGGAAGGCTCACGCTACACTTGCAAGTTGAGGGTGTAGACCCCACTTTCCATGTCACCATTTAAAAATGAAAGTAGAAGAAGACAAACCTTGGCTTATGCTAATATACCATGCTTTGGTAAATCACGTGATGAGGGTGATGTCAAGCAATTTTCGAATCGTGAGCAAGGTATGTGGGGGTTCACGCTAGCCATTATGGCGATAGCAAATAGCAAGGAGTGGGCCTCCTTTTGACCCCCTTCACTTAAGATTTGATTTCGTTTACCATACGTCAAAGCTTGGATCAACGAATATTTTATGGGTGGAGCTCACGTCACACATAGCCATACACTCACGCGTGGGTAGTGAATGGTATCGATATCTTCTTCAGTCTTATTCATTGGTTGGTATGTGCTGGAGGTTTTTGATTTGTTGAAGGAGTTTGGTGAGAGAGGTGTCAATCACCTCCTCTGTTCAACTCAACACAATTTCAATTCAACTCTAACTTCATCTTCAGTATTGATGAGGCCCCCTTGGGTCTCCCTTTTCCTATATAAGCTGGTCTCTTCTCCTTTGTTCATCATCAAAAGGTGGAACCTCTGCTTGTAAGATTGTAATAGTTTTCTTGAGTATTGTGAATAAAATGCTTTGGAGGCAATTTCTGTGTGGGATCTATGGATGTTTGGATAGAGTTTACTCTACATTAGTGAGGTAACCTGTATTTGTTTTCATGCTTGTATATGTTTGGGATTAACTTTCTTTCGGAAGGAAATGGTATTTTTGTAAAGATAAAAGGTAATTCTTGTTAGGTTACTCTTTTATTGCAAGTCGAAGAAGGCTATTTGATATATGTATGATTTCATGCTTGGATCTACATTGTTGTTGTAGTCTCTTTTGGTTTACACAGGTATTTTTTAATCCCCGTTGCTAGTGTTGATAATCTTTTGTAGGACGCTAAAGCTGGAGTATTGATGAGCGAATGTGCTCTACCTTTCCTTCAGTAAAATT
Organism: Pseudotsuga menziesii; assembly: GCA_001517045.1. Lineage (NCBI taxonomy): Eukaryota > Viridiplantae > Streptophyta > Pinopsida > Pinales > Pinaceae > Pseudotsuga > Pseudotsuga menziesii. The sequence goes on along the minus strand of LPNX010394882.1, from coordinate 46,232 downwards.
GGAAAATAAGCTTTATCCCTCTGATCTCACCAAGGAGGCATTTTCTATCCTTTATTTCTTGCTCTACTCTGGGTTCTTTGATTTTTGATCTACAAATTTTCATAAAATTTTCTTTTAGTTTCAAACGTTTCCATATTAGATCTAGCATCTAAAGTCATATCAAAGGTAGATCTGATGTCTAAAAGTTTCTATTTCTAGTCTGCTTCAAAGGTACATTTAAAATTCTAGATCTAGTTGCTTTTCCCTTTTTCCGCAAGTTTAAAAATTTTGAAAATTAAAAAAGCTTGTTGAAAGAGTTTCTATGCATTTTAAAGTTTGATCTAGCATTTTTGTGCTTGAGATTTGCTTGCCATTCTTCTCAAGAGGCAAGCTTTCTAGTTGCCTCACTTAGTTGTTTCCTTGTTTTTGTAATCAGTTGTTACTTAGATATTTTTTTGTAATTTTTTGTATGTTGTCCAAAGACACTTCCAAAGTGTTTTTGGGCATCTTTCACTGACATATGCTTGCTGGTTTTTAGCAGGCCCATCAAAAAAGAGAAGGAAACTCTGCTCGAAAATAGCTTTTTCGAACATTCGGAGCTCCCCGGAGGCTTTCCCCTTAGCTGGGCCTATTTCCTTTGCATGTTGTAAGCCTTTGGATCCCAGATAACAAGGACCAAAGAGCATTCTCTGCTGAGGCATTGTAACCGATTAATAAAAACAAGTTTGAGTAGGCTCGGTACAGCTCGATCCGCATCCCCCTTGGGGGATTTGTGTCGGTGTCCTTTTTCTGTTTTCTTATATGTTGGTAGCGTAGTTGTCTTTCTTTATCATTTCATGCTTTGTTTGAGTTTTTTGCAAAAGTAACCTGAATACTTACCCACTGCACTATACGAAGTACCATAAGGGAAAAGATTTGAGCAATGTAGTAATTAAAAAACAAAAACAATTTTGTTATGCACTGCTAAGTTAAAATAAACCCCCTCGCTTTTTCGAGTACAAGTTCGTGGATAAGGGCTTGCCCGAGTACTGAATCTGGAAAGAGACTCCTGGGTTTTATCTTTTTTCTAAATCAGAAAACTTGTTCTAAAACTTTAAAATAAACCAAGACTCCTTCCCCGTATGCTCTAACCCGTTGCAACTTGTCTGATCAATTGGCTGTATCAGAAAGGGATACGAGTTACTAGATCTAATAGGAAAATCCACACAAGTAATTTTCTCGAGAACTCGGGAGGTTGCAAAGGGTAATCACTACAGAGTCAGGGGGCTACTCTAAGCAGGTCTATCCTCGCCCTGTTGGACACTTGGTATTACCGCTTTAGCACTCAGTTCGAAGGGACTTGACTTGTTGGGCCAAACCCACAATTTACCCATTCTTTAATCAATTCATTTAATAATTTAAAATTTACCAACCGAGACACTGCAATACTTTCACTGAAACTACACTAGCAACCCACATTTGCAAGCACTCTTTTCATTTTGGCACTGGTCTATTCTGTTTCTTTTTGCATAAGTTAATCTCACAATGTGTCATTGAATTTTGTGTATCTAATTTGAGTTAAGGTGTTGCTAAGGTTAAATTTTGTTGGCGGTAATTGGTAATTTCTTAATTTCGTCCATTCCATATTAAAACTCCTAGAATTAATTATTTCTCTTGTAGAGTAAAAACCTTAGATTTTACTTTTCGTTAGGGTCCAGCCCCCTTGGCTTCGCTAGGAGTTGGCCTAGACGGAGGAGCTGAGTATTAGGTGACAACACTTGGCTCGAGCTTGCCCCCAAGGTCGCACCCAGTGGCTTGAAGATTTTTGCCACGTTATTCGATGTGCGAATTAGGCGACAACACGGCCGTGCCAAGCTTGTCACGAAAGTACATGAACTTTGTTGTTGTCAGAGGCTTGGTCAAGATATCTAATATGTTTATTTGTACGAATGTACTGCAACTTCATAATGCCTCTCTGTACTAGGTCTTTGATGAAATGATACTTCATTTCAATGTGTTTCGATCTATCATGAAACACTGGGTTCTATGAAAGCTTAATGCAACTCTGATTATCGCAATGGATGATTGTTGAGTCATGCTTTCCATCGAACAGATCAGATAGTAGTTTCTTGAGCCAAACTACTTCCTTGCAGCAATATACTCTGCCTCAGCTGTACTCTGTGCTATGGAACCCTGTTTTCTGCTAGACCAAGAGATCACTGCAGTTCCCATACTGAAGCAGTAACCTGAAGTACTTTTTCGATCTACTGCACTGCCAGCCCATTCTGAGTCAGCAGAACTTGCTAACAATACTCTGCTACTGGAAGTATACCTGAGCCCATAAGTGATAGTACCTCACACATATCTGAGTACATATTTCGCAGCTACCCAGTGTATGTGCTTCGGATCGGACATGAACTAACTCAGAGCATTCACTATGTAACAAATATCTGGTCTTGTGTGTACGAGATACATCAAGGATCCAATGAGCTGTCGATACAAAGTAGAGTCCACACCTTGTGAACTAGTGCCTGAGTCTCGCAACTTTGTCAAGTTGGTAGTCATAGGAACACTTATGGACTTGTAGTCCTGCATCCCAAATCTCTACAAGATGTCCACTGCATACTTCCCTTGTGTCGGGAAGATCTCGACCTCTAAGCCAAGAAAATAATGCATCAAATCAAGATCCCTCATTTCAAATTTAGAGGTGAGCTCCCTCTTACACTGTTATTTGTTGTTCCTCACCTGTAAGGAACAATTCATCCACATATAGGACAAGGATCAAGATATGATTATGAACAACCTTAAAATACAGATTGGAGTCAGCAGTACTTGTGGAAAACCTCAAGTTGTGGAGGAATCCATCCATCCTCGCATACCAGACTCTTGGAGACTGTTTGAGTCCATACAAGGCTTTCTTCAGTTTACACACATGGGTCTTATTCCCATGAGACACAAAGTCCCCAGGTTGTTCAATGTAGACTTCCTCATCAATCTTGCCATTGAGGAAGGATGTCTTTATGTCCATCTAATGTAACTTCCATCCGAATACTGCAGCAAGAGAAATGATGGTTCTGATAGTAGTATACCTGGAGACAAGAGCAAATGTCTCATCATAGTTGATGCCTTCTTTTTGAGTAAAGCCACGAGCTACAAATCTGGCTTTATACTTCTCAATGCTGCCATCAACAGCATGTTTGATTTTGTAAAGCCATCTGGATGTTACTACTGACTTTCCTGTTGATCTGGGAACAACGTTCCACACATCATTCTTCATGATTGAACTGTACTCTTCAATCATGGCGTCAACCCATACCTGTTGACTTGCTACTTCTTTGTATGTGGAAGGTTTAGCATTGATGAGCAGGCTCATAAGACCTGAGTACTTTTGTGGCTTTATGCTCATAAGTAAATCCACGACTTCCAAGAATGATCATCTATGAACAAGACATAATACAAGCACCCACTCAAGGTAGGATTGCCTCACATGCCCAAACCCGGTTTAGAGCTTATAGTGATATTCTGGTCAAAGACCAGGTGCCTCAACCATAGGCTGCATAATTTAAACCAAGGTCAAATACTTGGTAACAGACCAAGCGTCTCCATTCTTCCGAAGAATGGCCCTCAGACCTAGGCTGGGTCCCCCAATACTTGACTGGTTCATCTTCCTGGTAACTGACCAGGTGCCTGAATTCAAAGAATGGCCACTCAGCTCTAGGATGAGTCCCCCAGTGCTGGACTGGTTCCACATACTGGTCCTCGACTACAGGTCTCCATTCAACAGAATTTCTACTCAACACAAGGTTGAGTTTCCCTAGTGTTGGACTGGTTCCACGTCCTGGTCCTTGACCAGATGTCCCCATTCAATAGAATGGCTATTCAACACAAGGTTGAGTTCCCCCAGTGCTGGACTGGTTCCACATCCTGGTCCTTGACCAAATGTCCCTATTCTCCTAAGAGAATGGCTCTTAATGTTGCTTAGGAAAAATCAACAACGATTTAGCAGGAGAGACACACTCACGACCAGCAAGAGAGACGTAGTCACGATCAGCAGAGAGACACAATCACGACCAACAGAGAGACATACAATCATGACCAACAAGAGAGACACAGTCACGACCAACAGAGAGACACACAGTCACGACCAGCAGAGAGACACAATCACAGATGAGCCCCATAAAAACTAAAGAGGTCACTACTAGCAGCAGAAGGGTTACAAGTTACAACCCACTTCCAAGAACATCAAGAGCTCAAGACGTCAACTCCAAGCAACAGAAATTCTAGAAGTCAAGTGAAATGCAACAACGTACTTAGATCTAACCTTTTTCGTTTTATCAAGATGCCACACCCAAATGAAGAAGTGAAACTTTAATTTATAATCTTCATAAGCCTTCTAGAAAGATCACTCAACTGTTCCGAGCTTTTAGGAGTTTAATCAAAAACATAAAATAAAGTTAAGTGAACTTAGGATATGGTACCAATGGTCCAAAGGTCTTACAAAATAAAAACCATAAAGTGAAGTTGACCTAGGATAGGGTACCCATGGTCCAATGGTCTTATAAAATAAAAACCATAAGGTTAAATTGACTTAGGATAGGGCACCAATAGTCCAAAAATAAAAACCATAAAATAAAAGTCATCATGCTAAAGGTACACATAATAAGAGTGCTAGGACCAAGTAAGATAAAGGACTATAAGTCAACCAAAGGGGGTTACAATAAGTAGATAAATAACCCCTTTTAGCCATAGGACCAAAAAGACCAAGGACTTTAATCTTTTCTATCTCTCAAGGTACATTGTTTCATATATATATATATATTTTATCATCACTGTATAAGGAGAGGATCCAAACTGGATGATGTGATCTTCTGGTCCTCAATATTGCTCCTAAGGGTTAGGTGCTAGTGACATCATCAAGGGGTGGCCAGTCCCTTGAGAAACAACCTAGCAATAACCATTTAGGAGAGAGAACATCACACATAATTATCTTGGTCAACTTGACTGAGATTTACCTGGTTAACTGTACAGGGGTGTACCTGTAGGAATTGCGTGGTCCTGGACCAAGAATCAGTCTGGTCCCAGACCCGGAATGTCTCTGCCTCAACCTATAGGATCTGCTTGGACATTGTGTCCAATAAATTGTCTGGTCCCAGACTAGAATACCCTAGAGATATATAGGGGCCCTAGCCACATGCTAGGGACTTTGCCGTGGCATCAACCTACTTGGTCCCAGACCAAGAACCCTAGGAGAGTGCTTGTGGCCCTAGGGTACCTTCTAGGGTTTACTCAACCGTAGTTAACTAACTAGGGTACCATCCTCATTGAGAATGGGTCTTGCAGTTGCACTAACTTTAACACCTCTTCCCTGAAGGTTGCTTCCAAACTGGTCTATCATCATCTAAAGAACTCCCAGAAGTAGATGGCCCAGATACCTGTGGACTAGGAGCGGGTGAACCAACCACTGGTGAAACCTGTGATTCGATAGCTGTAAATGGTGAACCTATGACTTGAGAACCAAAACCTGTCCCTGAAGTACTTGCTGGCTGAACCATTGAACTTGAAGAACCTGTGCTTGTAACTTGTGGTTCTGTCATCTCGGAAACTTGTGAACCTATACTCTGTACTGAAGGTACCTGTGAAGCTGCCTGAGGTGGGGAAACTTGTTGCTTCTCCTGCACTGACTCTCTAGACTTATTGAAGGCCTGCTCATCCTCAAATCTTACTTCCAGCCTCACAACAACCTTTCTCTGAGTAGGAAGATAAATGCGAAAGGCCTTCGAAGTCTCATCATAGTCCACATAGATGCTTCTCTCTACAGTGGGCTCAAGCTTTGTCCTCTTCTAAGAAGGGACATGTGAATAAGTCAGGCAACCAAATATGCGAAAATGACCAACCTCAGGTATCCTGCCTGTGAACATCTCCTCAGGAGTCTTGCTCCCCAAGGCACGATGGGGACTCCTGTTTTTAATCTATGAAGGAAAAGACTAGAATAATCTATGAAAGAAAAGACTAGAATTAGTCTTTTCTTTCATAGATTAAAAACCATAGATTTTCTTTTATTAGGGTGGCTTCGCTAGGAGTTAGTCTAGACGGAGGAACTGAGTATCAAGTGACAACACTTGGCTTGAGCTTGCCCCTAAGGTCGCACCCAGTGCTTAAAGATTTCTGCCACATGACTCGAGTTGCGAATTAGGCAGGAACAGGTCTGTCAGGCATGTGCCATGGTATACGTGCTTATTCAAACAAGTTTCCAAGTGCTTCAACAGTCTCAGGTTGGAGTTTCCTGCTAGTTGAATCTTCCATAGTTTGCGTCTTCAGTGGTGGTGTCAAAGCTGAATCAATGGTTCCCTTATTAGTGTAAGTTTTGAGTAATTTTTCCACACCTGATTTCAAGTCACTTTCTCAATGTTTAATACCCAACCCAATGAACATTTCTATTGCATATGAATTGATTTCTCATAAACAAATTGTATATGAAACACTAGGAAAATTCGCTAATTAATGAACAAAACTTTAATGACAGTCACACACAGGAAAAATTTCTGACATATTTTTGGTAAATAGCCTTGGAAAAACCCACAAAGGGAAAACTTATTTGAGAGAGAGTAAATTTTATTCTTCAGTAAAATAATGCAACAACAAAATACAACTTATTTCAATGAATTAGTCAACTTCCAGCCTCGATTTCTATGCTTAACAAACTTGAAATCGGTGCCAAATCTTCTCGAAAATCGTGTTGAAGTACTGTACGGACAGATTCGAAATTTCAGTCAATTCTTCCTCGAATTTTGTGTTGCATGTATGGTCTGAATGCCTTGGTTTGTGTGCATGTTATCTTAGCAATAAATACACCTCGAATTATTTGTCCATTTTGCCTCAAAATTCGTGCCCAACTTGCTGTAGAATTGTATGGACAGTACATATTGTACGATATTGTATGGGATGTCAAAATCTCGCTCCTCGAAAATCGTGCCAGTAGCCTTGGAATTTGTGTTGGTGTGTTTTTGCCTCGATTTCGTGCTGCTGTACAATATTTCATTGCCTGGGAATATGTGCCACAGTCTCTCTCTTTCTCTCTCTGCTACTCCTCTTCTTAAGGACTTGACTTGCTTTCTCAAATTTGCTCTCCAACTCTCTTGGCTCAAAAATAAGGAATGGGTTGCCTTTCTTGTTGTTTTCCTTGTCTTCTCATTTCTCCTTCCTAGGGTAGCTAAAAGGTCACTAGATCAAGGGCCCACATTTAATCTAGTGTTTTCTCATCAATGGATGAGAAAAATCACTTTTCTCTCCATTAAATATTTTCCCTCTAAACTCCACCTAAATTTATTTAAAAAGTCACTTTATTCTCTAAAGTACATTAATTACTCATCTCAAGTAATTAATACAAGGGTCATGTAACCTGCCCCCTTTTTAGTGACTAAGGCACAAAGTCACTAGGGGAACACTTACCTAGGTACAAAAATTCAACACTCCCTCTTACCTAGGAAGTTTTTCTCCCTCACTCCCAACTTATTCCTGAAGAAGATAATCTGCTTCTCCACCAAAGCTGGTAATCTACTCAGGTGCTTCTCACACAATGTAAGAATGCCCACCTTTTCTAACTCCTCTCTAGAATGGTCAAATTTAATGTCTCTTCATGTTAGGTATCATTGCATGAAGGACATCCTGAGCTGCAACACTCACCACTTTCGCTTCACGTGGGAAATCTTTTTGGCTTGTCCTCTAGCAGAATCACACTCCAGTCTCACACTGCCCGCTGTAGAAGCTCCCTTTGTCTCGGGAAGCTGTCCCTATACAGAACCTGTACTATGCATTGGTGCCTCATGTCGAGAATCTCATCTTGCCCTTCTATTAGTGACAAGTCATACCAATTGACTCTCCTGCCAGCCGTGGAAGAAGTAGCCTCTCGCATACTCCCTTAAATTGAGGATTGGATACCCGGTACCACTGTAGTCTTCGGAGCATCTTGCTCTCCTCTTTGAACTAAGGATTGGCTCCTTTGCGCCACATCAATCCTTGGAGCTTCACGCTCTTTGTCTGTCTCAGACTCTGATCCTATCATCCACCCAAATCCTTTAGATGTAGGCTGACCATGCACCACATACTCTCTATTTTTCCAATGACCAATCAACACTAGATTAACCGGATCCACTCCTGCTGGGTAGTTAAATATGTGTTCACTCTTGAACACCACTGCATAACCTGTACCCTCCAAGGTTGGAATGGATAGTCTGCTATCTCTCAGCTCTGGAACAAAGAGTACTCCTAATGCCTCCATAAGCTCTCCAAACTCTAGCGTACTCGTCCCATCTCTCTGACTGCATAAACTGTGCCCTCTCCATCCTGTATGAGCTGCTTTGGAATAGTCTATAAAGTGAGGAATGCATCTCGCATCCTAGTCATATGCTCACAATACGCACTCTCAACTATCCACTTCTCTGCATCCACAGGTTTACCACTGCCTCAACTTGAAACAACTGTGACAAGAGAGAATTGTTTCTCGAACTTTGCAGCGTAACTCTCGATCTCTGTTGTAGTTGCAACCTGTTACTCCTTCTCTTGCTTGCCCCTCTTCTTATTAGGACATTGGCCAACATAATGGCAAATGCATTGCATGCATAACACTCGACTCTGCTTAGGTCCTTCTTTTGTTCACCTCTTTGTTGTTTAGCCGCTCCCTTAGGGCCCTTCTTGGACTTCTTGCCTGTAGCTGACAAAGAAATTTTTTCTTCTTCCTCCTTATCGTATGGTGAGCTACACTTCACAAGACCTCTACGGGTCTCCTCTTGCATAAAATCATCCCACAGTCTATCCCAAGAAGGCAAGTTCTCCTTGGAAACTATAACTCCCACGAAAACAGTCCATGGCTTCGTCACGCTATTCACAGCTGTCCTCACTAGCTCGCTGCTATCTACCTTTTCCCCAACCGCTGCAAGCTTGTCTCTCACTTGAGATATCTTGGTAAGGTAAGAAGCTACATTTTCAGATGTAGCCATCCTTATGCTCTTCAACTTTTCTCGCATTACCATTTTTCGATTCTCATTCGAACTCTGGTATAAGCTGGTCAAATCATCCCACATTTTATAGGCACGATCTTTGCTTGAAATATGTGGGATAACATGGTCTTTAACTGCATCTAAAATGATCCTTTTAGCTTTTATGTCCTTTTTGTTGAAGGTAGCAAGTGCTTGTGCATCGGTGGAAATGGGAACTTGAATTGGATTTGTTTGTGTATTATGAACTGTTTCATCCCAAAGTTCATTTTCCTCCAATATAAGCACTATCCTATCCTTCCATGGGACAAAATTTCCAGCCCCATCAAGCCTATCCTCCAACCTTAAATGCAATTGCCATTTCCATGCAAATTTAAAACCCAACAAAGGTTGCTCACTGACATAAGAAGACCCACCGACTGTCTGAAATTTTCAATGCACAAATCTGCCCTCTCAGCTCTGATATCATGTAAATTTTGAATGAGTTTTCCACCCCGGTTTCAAGTCACTTTCTCAATGTTTAATACCCAACTTAATGAACATTTCTGCTGCATATGAATTGATTTCTCATAAACAAATTGTATAGGAAACACTAGGAAAATTCACTAATTTAATGAACAGAAATTTTATGACGGCCACACACAGGAAAAATTCCAGACATCATATTTTTGGCAAACTGCCTAGGAAAAACCCACAAGGGAAAACCTGTTTGAGAGAAATTTTATTTCTTCAGTAAAATAACTCAACAACAGCATACAACTTATCTCAACCAATTTGACAAATTCCAGCCTCGATTTCTGTGCTTAACAATCTTGAAATCGGTGCCAAATCTTCTCGAAAATTGTGTTGAAGTACTTTACGTACACATTGAAAATTTAAGTCAATTCTTCCTCGAATTGTGTGCCGTTTGTATGGTCTGAATGCCTTGGTTTGCGTGCATGCTATCTCAGAAATAAATGCACTTTGAATTTCGTGCCCACTCTGCCTCAGAATTCGTGCCTAGCCTGCTGCAGAATTGTACGAATTGTATGGATTGTACGTATTGGAATTTGTATTGTTGTACTTTCACCTTTGTTTTTTTGTGCAGCTGTACATTATTTCACTGCCTGGGAATGTGTGCCATAGTCTCTCTCTCTGTTGCTCCTCTTCTCAAGGACTTGACTTGCTCTATCAAATTTGATCTCCAACTCTCTTGGTTCAAAAATGAGGAATGGGGTGCTTTTTTTATTGTTTCCCTTGTCTTTTCATTTCACCTTCCTAGGGTAGCTGAAAGGTCACTAGATCAAGGGACCACATTTAATCTAGTGTTTTCTCATCAATGGATGAGAAAATTCACTTTTCTCTCCATTAAATATTTTCCCTCTCAACTCTACTTAAATTTATTTAAAAAGTCACTTTATTCTCTAAAGTGCATTAATTACTCATTTCAAGTAATTAATACAAGGGTCATGTAGCGTGTCCCCTTTTTAGCGACTAAGACACAAAGTCACTAGGGAAACACTTCCCTATGTACAAAAATTCAACAATTAGATTATTGCATTAGGAGTTTTGATGAGTGTGGTCTTTTTGATTGAACTCTTGTCAAGACAAGGCCCACAGGAGGAGCAAAGGGGTGTGGGTGTAGATAGAATATCCAAAAGGTTTGACATGTGTTTGATAACAAAGGAGTTTGTGAATGATCAATTAAGGGTCAGGCATAGGGTTGATACAGGTGGGGATTTAGATCATTTTCTATTCTATTGGAGACAGTTTCTGGGGGTGAAAAGCCTTTAATCCCGTTCAAATTCAATCTCCAATGACTGGAGGATGAGGACTTTGTTAAGCTAGTAAAGGCTAAGTGGGTCCCCTTCAATTGGAAGAGTGGAGAATTGACAGCCGTACAATTTGAAGCAAACTTAAAGCAGATAAAACAAATCACTGTGAAGCAAGCTCATGGAAAAAGGCTAAAAGATGAGACTTCTAAAGGAGGTTGAGTGCCAATTGGAGAGGCTATACTTTGAGGACTTAATTGAATTTACTGATGAGGAACATAACGCTTAAGTACTTGAGTTAGAAAAATGGAAGGTCATTATTGGATGAGAAGGACACTGTTTTGAGACTCAAAAGCAGAGCCCTGTGGTTGGAAAATGGAGATGACAATACAAAATTCTTTCAAATGTTTTTAAACCATTGAAAAAATGACAGTGTTTTGATGGGGAAATGATTTCGCGTTTCAAGGATCTTGTTAAAGCCAAGGGTGAATGGTCTTTTTATGGAAGAAAATAGAATTATCATTGTTGAGGTAGTGAAAATGGCTACCTTCTTTCCCAATTTTGTATTTGGGGATGATAATGTCAGGTTGATGGAAGAGGTTTCTAAAGAGGAATTTCAAGAGGTGCTACATTCTTTCCAGAAGGAAAAGATTCTTGGGCAAGATGGATGGCTTGAGTTTTTCTCAGGCTTTTATGAATAATTGGAGGTTGATCTTTTGAAAGTCATTGAAGAATTTAGAGAATATGGTAGGGTTATAATGTTAAATTAGCAGCAACAAGGAAGGTCTTCTTGCATGCAAGCAGAAGACTTAAATTAGGACATCAGTTGTATTTAATTTACGTTTCCCAAGTTTACTTTGGAAAATAAATTAAAATACTTTTTATAAAGTGAAAGTGAAATTAGGGTTTTCGCTTTTCATAAAGTTATAAAAGAAAGGTCAATTGGTGATTAGGACACACACACTTGTATTTCGACAAAGACAGGATACAGACAGGGATAGAAAGTCAGACAGAGGATTTAGCTGGGAAGAAGGAGGAGTAAGCAAACAAGATCATCGAGCTGCTAGATAGGACTGAGCCCGCACGGATCGACATGCAGCAGTTGTAGAGGAAGGTCGTTCAAGACCGTACGGATTTCGTACAACTGGTGTACAGATTCCGTACAGCAGCCGTACAGATCCACACATGTGGGAGGCCGTACATTTGGGCCGTACACTCATGCATGAGGGTGCTGGTGTTTAGCTGGGTTTTTCCCAGTGATTCTGCTGGGGTGCCGCATTCGCTAGGTTTGGGTGAATTTGCAGTGATTGTAAACGTTCCATATTTTCTCATAATAAAATCTATATCTGACCAGGGATAATTTTAGGGGCAAAATTTAGCCCATGGGCTATTTTTAGGGGTTTTTCTTCAAAAAAAGATTTGCCATTTTGCATTTTTTGAAGCCCTGTTTCCTCCACTTTTGATGGGGTAAACTTTTTTCACCCTAAAATTTGCCAAATTATTATATAAACGATATAAAATCCTTGGAAATTAAAATATTTTTTGAAAAATTAAAATATTGCCAAACATTTTATAGTTGGCTTTTTAAGAATTGGTAAGATTCGTCAACATTTATACACTTTTAAATCAGTATGGTTCCTTAAAATCATCCCTGTATCTGACTGTTGCACTGGTTTTCTCATCTTGGGTTTTTTCGATGGTTTCCATACCCAAAATAATAGTGTCAATATTGTGATTTATTTCTCAGTTATATATTTCGTTGCATATTGTAAAAGATATTCATGTGTGGTTATCAGTGGAGATTTTGAATGCACCGTTTAGCCCTAGTTTGAATATTAAAGTAAAATTTACATGGTATCAGAGCTCTGGTGAGCTAAAGCTGAGAGATTTGCAGTAGCAGTGATAGATCAGGGGCAGATCTATAGAAAGACACAAACCTAGACTTCCAGATCTAGGGTTTGATAGGTAACACTTCACTATGGCTGTGCAGTTGAGAGTTGAGGATAGAGTCCAGGGGGCATAGAACTTTCCTACATGGAAAGAAAGGATCACAAGGATCCTGGACGTCAGTGATGTAGAGGAGCACATTGACTCCACAAAAGTTGCAACCACAGGTCCGGTAGATATGATAGCTTGAAGGAAGATTGATTCCAAAGCCATGTTGATTATCATGGATGGGGTGAAGGACCATATAGTCCCTCACCTTTTTGGTAAGAAGACCGCGACAGAGATGTGGACGGCTTTGGAGAGTTTGTACCAAAGCAAGAACGAGAACCAGAAGATGGTGCTGCAAGAGAGGACACGCAACACCAAGATGGCTAAGGGAGGAGTGGTGCCTTATCTCACGAGGCTCACACAGATCAAGGATGAGCTTGGAGTCGTTGGCTCTAAGACATTGGATGAGGAGCTAGTTTGGATAGCCCTCAATGGCTTCTCTAAGCCATTGGACACCTTTGTCAAAGGTGTTGTGGCTAGGGAGAAGCTCTCTGATTGACATAGACTATGGGATGACTTTGTGCAAGAGGAGACCTGCATGGGTTAAGGACAGGCTCATCCAGTATTGCCCCATAGATTGTGGATGAGGAGGCTCTAGCCCTTACAGGGAAGAGCAAGGGTAAGGCAAAGAGGAAGAAGGACGGTAAGAAGAACCTTGACGTATCAAAAGTCAAGTGTTTTATCTGCCACAAGCAGGGACACTTTGCCTCCCAGTGTCCAGACAGGAAGAAGAAGAGTAACACTTAGATGGCTGAATCTACAGAGGTGGATGAGTTCAACAGGAACTTCGATGAGGAGTTCTGCTTGATAGCTTGCATGGAAAGCACCACAGGGAGCAGTATATGGTACATCGACAATGGAGCATCTAGTCACATGACTGGATAAAAGAGATTCTTCAGAGACTTGCAGGAGGGTGGAGCAAGGACCATGTTGAGCTGGGTGATGATGCGTGGTATTAGGCGCATGGAGTTGGCACTGTTTCATTTGAGAGGGAGTCTGGAAAACCCCTCAGTTTTGTTGGTGTGTTATATCTTCCAGGATTGACCAGGAACCTCATATTAGTCTCCACTCCCTCCAACAAGGGATATCAGGTGAAGTTCCGAGACCATAGACTATATAATAGGCCTAAGGGGCCAGATAGGAGCTTGGATCAGGTGATTGGCAGAAGGAGCAGGAAAGTGTATAGACTACACTTTGAGCCAGCAAAGGCTCTAGTCAGCAACAACAACAACAGTGATAGTGAGTTGTGGCATAGGAGGATGGCACACTTACGCCATGGAGCACTGAGGCACCTGAGATAGGCTGTCATTGGAGTTCCTCAGGTACAAGAGGAGATGCATAACCACTGCAAGGGTTTTGCTTTGGGGAAGAACATCAGGAATCCTTTCCCACAGAGTGAGCAGAAGTCTAAGGACCCCTTGGACTTGGTGCATTCGGATGTATGCGGACCTATGAGTGTGTCCATTCTTTCAGTGGTTACAGTTACTGCGTAACCTTCATTGATGACTATTCCAGGAAGACCTGGATCTATTTCCTGAAGGCCAAGTCAAAGGTCTTTGAAAGGTTTCGAGAGTTCAAAACTCTCATGTAGAACCAAACAGGAAAGAAGATTCGAGTGTTGAGGACAGACAACAGGGGTGAGTACACCTCCAATGAGTTCATGGAGTATTGTTCGGCAGAGGGGATCAAGAAGGAGCACACCGTGCCCCATACCTGCGCTGTACATTCACACAGGAGGGTGCCGGGGTTTAGCTTGGTTTTTCCCAGAGATTTTGCTTGGGTGCTGCATTCGCCAGGTTTGGGTGAATTTGCAGTGATTGTAAAGGTTTCATATTTTCTCATAATAAAATCTATATTTGATTGCTGCACCGGCTTGCTCGAGGGTTTCCATACCTAAAATAATAGTGTCAATATTGTGATGTGATGTGATTTATTTCTCAGTTTTATATTCCGCTGCATACTGTAAAAGATATTCATGTGTGGTTATCAGTAGAGGTTTTGAATGCACTGTTTAGCCCTACTTTGAATATTAAAGGAAAATTTACATATAGATTGCTTTTAACCTATGTTGCACAAGTTTTTGGAATGTGGGAACGCTGGGAAGGTGGGTACGAGTATCAGATATGTCTAGAAGTTTCCCCCAAATTTGCAGGAAATGACAGGTTGGGAACAACACTAACATATATTAAAAAAATATAAACAATATAAAAATAAAATAATTAGAAAAACATGAGAAGTGAAGAAACATAGAGAAGAAAAGAAACATTAACACAAACCAAATGACTTAGCTTATCCCTTATATTATGGTTGTAACTAGAATTTCTTAGTAGATGAAAATGGCAATAAAATCAAGATTACCATCCACATCATTGATTATATAAGGCAGAGTCTTTCTAAAGTGGGGACTTTTATTATTGATTAGTGGTAACTGCAAGTCGGCGTAGGGACGAGTGAATACTCTGGCACGAGCGGTAGACGAAGATCAGTGTAGCAACTCAACAAGGTAGCCCGAAATAGACTTTTACTGCAACTTAGTTTTCTAGAGAAAAAAATTTGAGTGAACCATGTATATATATGGTCGTGAGGAAATATGAATGTTGTTAACAACCCTCCTCAAAGAGGATCCCTTGTTTTCAAAGACATGCACGAATAAACCAGAAAGCGATGAAGATCAATGATCTCATAGATGATGATGGGTGGGTTAGGTATATATTAAGTTGAGAGCTACTCATAAAAACGTTTTATGACATTGTAACTTCAATTTGTTGTCTTTAGTTTCCCATACATTCACTCCCGAGCTGCAGAATGCCTCAGGGGCATCCTTGCATCTTCTTCTCCTCTTCCCTGGAAATTTCATGAATGCATGGAAGCTTCCAGTGAAGGAAACACGCAAGAAAAAGTCTCCAAGTTCTCGATTTTAGATGGTAAAAGTTCCCAGTAAGTTTCCAACCATCTAGCATGGTTCCCATTGAAGTTTAGTTGGATTTATTTGAGATTGATGTTAATACATGTGGCTTTCAACCTTAGATTTTTCAACTGGGTAATGATTGTGTTTGTTCAATATCCTGATTCCTTTGCAATCGAGAAACGCAAAATTAATGCTATGAATTGGTTGCTGGTGTGGTTTCGGTTTCAGAACTGGTTTCTTCCCAAAACCTAAGTCACATTGTTAGAATTCGAATTCGAGTTCGATGACCATTTGATTCGATTCGAATTTGAATCTCTATGAGGTTCGTTTGAGATTCGTTAATATATATATATTAACTGAAATATAGTACAAACTAATAAAAAGTTACATCAACGATTTATTCGTGGAACTGGAAATGCGCAACTCAAAGTTTGTTTCAACTTTCAGCTCAACTGCTTAGATAAATTTATTCTCAAGTGCGATTAACTTCACTCTTCAGTGGCGGCACATCATAATTGCTGGCCTATGACTGTAATTGCATTTATAGATTATAGTCTGTAACTCAAACGATGAGCTGGTGATTGAGCAGTAGCAATGATTCGTGAACATTGAGATGAAAACTCATAGAGTCATGAGCTCTAAGCCCTAGCATGAGGGTTTCTTTCCTAAGCAGCGATAAGCAAAGAGGAAAAACTTTGTGCACGGGTTGGGAGTTGAGACTGGAGTAAGTAGACTGTAGCATGTTAGGACTAAGGTTTAAATGAAAAAACCAGCCCCAATTTTTTTTGGTATTTTTATTAAATTCGCCTTAAAATTCGTCTTCAGATTCGAACCAGCTTGAGATTCGGCAAAATTCGAACTTGAAGGTTCAAATTCACTGAATGTTGTGACTTAGCCCAAAACTGCCCTCTCAAGCGCTTTCTATGGTAACATGTTCTTTTTTCCATCTTCTGTTTGTATTCCCACTTAAGCTTCAAGTGCGACAATTGTTTTAGAAACCTTCTTTTGCCTTAATTACTGGGAGTACGTCTTAGTTCCATCTTCTCCATCTCTATCCCAGTTTATCTTGTCTATGATTCTAGTTCTTTGGCTCTATATTCTTCAAATACTTGAGCAGGAGTTCTAAATTTCCAACCTGGTGCTGCTTTTCTGGATTAAAACGATCAACCTCTGATCCCTTGCTTGGCCTAGGGAAAAGTTGTAACTTGCTTACTGCATTCTGCCTGAATGAAGTATCACTCAATCCTCCACCCCTAAGTGTTGGAGTAAAGACTTTATTACCGTCTTTCTTAATTTTAATGTGGAAAGTCTCATTTTCTGATGCAAGTTTTCTTCTCATTTCCTCCCTTTTTAAGTTGCTTGGGAGACAGATTTTCCCTACGCTAGGATATCCCCAACAAGTTGAAAATTGTTATGTTCTTTTCAGGATATGCCTGAGAAGGCGTTCGGATGATTTAAGCTACAAAGAACCTTCCCTGCGGAGAAAACTTAGGCAGGAAGAAGACCAAACCACGTCATCGAGGAAGAATCGGCGTGCTCATTCTTACAGTGGACAAAGGGCTGAGTTGAAGAAATGTTATAATGCGATGTTGGATGTCTCTGGCACCCTACAACATGAGACTAAGCTTGGGTGTGCCCTAGATTCAACAGAATCCTCCAGAAATCTTCAAAGCAGTACAGACTGCACCGAGAAAATAGGTCAGACTTCTGATGTCAAGCTACAACAGCAGCAACAGACAGATCAGAGTTCTTGTAAGGAATCTTTAACTGCTGGCATAGATGACATGCAACCATCAAGAAGGTCCTCAACTGGAAGGCCAGCACGAAAAGCAAAAGAGATTGTGACATCTTACAAAGAAGTTCCCCTTAAAACTAAACTACGAAGATCAGAATGATTGCTTGCCCAAACCGTTAGTTAGATGCCAGAATTGTCTTCTTCCCCTGCACTTGACATCATCATGGTGTTAGATATATATTTCTATTTCTACTAATATTATTTCTGGTGCCATTCTGTCATCATAAACGTTGCAAGTGAAGCCAACATTCTTTTTTTGTTTCAAGGATTTTGGAGGTGTAGTTATGTTGTTTCAAATAATTGTTAATATCACCGGTTGTTGTGTTACCAGGTCGATGTTTATTGAATATCTGCACATTTTGCTTCTTATGATGATCAAATTACGCCCTTCTAACAGTACATGAACTGGTGCTTACCGGTGTGAAACAGTCTTAAAAATCTCTCATTGAAGAATGAATCAATAATGCCTTGTTATCTCCTCTATGATAATCCTTGTGTTGTGTTGGTGATCATATGTCCAGCACCGGTGGAAGTAATTGTTTCAACAACACATTATTGTTTTCATTTCCTGGATAGATATTTATCTGCCAGTATTCTGTATTATAGTGTTTTTTTAACCTTTATTAATGTAAACTAACATGGTTTATGATGACATTTTTGAACTTAGGAAACTGCATAATGATTGTAAATTGTTGAGGTCAATATTTTGTCATGCTTAATTTCGGGTATTGTTTCTGTTTGCTCCGTTTTAGTTGTGTTTCTGGGGACGAGGAACGTAATATTGCATCAAGTGATTGCTCCAGTACCATTGAACTAATGAGGCATTATATTATTTCATTTCCAGAAAAGCTTTATAATTTTGGAATTTTTAATTTTGTATGTGTTGAATAAGTCCAATTATATTGATACCATGGCAAATTTCCCTAATCAAGATTAAATGCAAAAGAATCAAGATTAAATGCAAAAGTGATATTGTAATGTTTGTCATGAGAGAGATCTTGTAATGTCGATCTTGTACCGTTTGTTACTAACAAAATAATAAAAAATAAAAGTTTTAATTATCTGCCAAAATAAATGTCGGGCACAAAAAAACCTAATATGGGGATATATTGTAATGTTCATACCTAAAAAAAATTAAAGAATTAAATATTTAATTATCCGCCAAACAAAATATAGGGGAGATGTTGTAACGTTCTTACCTAACAAAATAATAAAAAATAAAAAATTGAATTATCCGCAAAAAAAATGATGTTGGCCTAATCATGTGCAAGGGCTCCTAAACAACCCATGGTTTAGGAGGGCCTTGCAAATGGTTTAAAACCATGTGCAAGGCCTCCTAAACAACCCATGGTTTTATTCTACATGGTTTAGGAGGGTCTTGCAAAT
>LPNX010394882.1:5737-18293 GCA_001517045.1 Pseudotsuga menziesii | reverse complement strand
TATATATATATATATATATATATATACACACCTAAGATTATTAATTATTAAGCCGACTTGTATATATATATATAGATATATAAGCCGACTTTTTTATGTCACACGTGTCATCTCCACGTTGAGCACGGAATTACACTTCTACCTCATACCGGGCTTAATAATTCCTTGTACCTAGACAACATCTTGTCACACCTCCTCTGCTTGCTTTTCCAACTTCTCAACACGATCGGAACCGATATGTTCCAACGGTATATCTTCCAGTTCTTGAGTTATGTGTTGGAGCTTCTACTATACAGGTTGAAGGAGCCGTGTAATTTGTTCGGCTTCTGATTGTTGTGCTGCAACTTCTTCATCTCTGATTTGCTCTTGGTCACGGAGAGTTTTTACTTGTTGTTGCAGCTGTTTCAGCTTGACTTCCTGTGCGATCTTTTCTTTTATAGGCAGCTTCTTCATGTCTGCCTTAACCATTGTTATCTTTAATTTAGTTTGGCACAAATCCTTTGCAATTTTCTCCGTTGTTTCATCCTCTAGGAGAAATTCCCACGTCGTAGATACTACGTTGATTGCTTCATTACATAATTTCTTGCCTTGTTTAATTCTATCAACAATCTCAGATGTTGTTTTCTGGCGCGCTTCTATCACCTTTGGAGGTGTACTCGGTCTTTGTTGCTCATAAAGTTCTTCCACCTGCTACTTTAGGTCTACCGCAATCCTGGATAACCGGGTTATCTTAGCGGCTGCATCTATTTCTTCTTGGCCTTCTTCCACTGGGAATTCTGCAACTGCGCTGCTGATGGCTTCATCCAATGTGAGCCTACTTTGTTCTTGCGCCTTAATTTCCTGCTCCTTCTACCTAAGGACGGCCTTCCGCTTTTGCGCCTTCCTTGTTTCCTTCTGTTCTTGATATGTGAGAGCACTTTCCCTGATTCTAATCTTTGTCACGATCGCATGCTGAACAACACATACCTCAGCCATTGTCAGTTTGGAGAAATCAATAGACAATGTCCCCAGCTCATGGACAACATCATCGAATTCTTTCATTCCTGTTTCTAGTACGTGCACGACTAGATCCACCTTGAGCGACGACAACAATATTTGCGTCTCCAATGTATCTACAGGGTCAACAGTGTGCGTCTTAGCTTAGACTGCGCCCCGTACTTCGTTGATGGATTCAGTAAGCCTATTGACATGCACTGTGATTTTGTTCGTTAAGCGCATCAGTTTTCTACTTATGCTTTGGAGGCTAGCCTGCGCTACTTCCACAACTACGTCTGCGATTATGGTGATGTCTTCCTCCTCTAAGCTAATTGTATTAGCCCTTCTGTTAGCTTTCCACTTCTTATGCCGTGACTCGTGCTGCTCCTTTTCCTGCACTTTCTTCTGGGTCTGCACATCCTCGTCAGTTGGCATGTCCTCTGAATCATCTTGTGTAGCGTCCTCATCACTTTCTTCGTCTTCATCTTCCTCTGAATCCTGCGACTGGTTGTCTTGTGTGTCTTCCCCTCCCATGTCTTGGTTCGTCTCCTCTTCGACTGAGATGCACCATTCTTCAGGCCAGTCCTGGATGATAGCCTCATAATCCTGGTTAGTAATCATGAAGTGCGTTGGCTACGCATGTTTCTTCGGGTCCTGTCATGACTGCGGGATGATATTATGGACACCAGCTTGGAAAGTTATAAAAGGAACATATCTTTGGATTGTCGTAGTGAGCAGTCTATGCTGGTGTCGCACTACTTCCCTTAGCGCTTCCCCATGCAGAAAGAACTCTATATTGTTATCCTTCTGTCAAATCTTATCTTCCTTATCGAACCAAAGGTTCTGATACTTCACGCCTTGACAGAACACTGGGACGTCCAGTGGGTGGTAGTCTGCTGGGTCAGATCGAACTACGAAGGAAATCAACACAAGCAACCAGGAGTAATGGAATAGTGTTTTAGCTTGTTCTTGTGCTTGGGATGCATCTTCTAGCAACTCATTCAACAGATACTCAGACCAATTGATCTGCACTCCTTCGGCGCAGAGCTCAGCTAGTTCAACTGTCCCTGCAGTGCACTTAGTGGGTTGAATCTTGCATAGCAGTTTGCAAGATAATATTTTCATGGGGAACCTCACTGTATTTTTGGTTATAGAGGCAATACAGAATCCTCTGTTTCCACGCACGAGGTCATACTTCTCTCTCATCTTTGTCGTATCCTGATCCTTGCGCAGATATGGTGCAGGGTTGATTCCTGTGTGCGGGAGACACGTGATCGACGCAATTAGCTCAAGATCGACAGGATATGGTCTGTTGAGCCACAAAAATCCTCTATGGAAGCATACCAGTAGTTGGCGCACATATGTGCTCACTTCTTTACTTCGACCAAAATTCGGCATGTGCAGTAAATTAACTAGGCCTGCCTATTCTATTCCTCGATCCCACTCCATTGGGACAACAAGCTGTGGCGGGGGAGGTACGGGAAGAGTTACCATGACTTGTTTCTGTCTAGGTCAGGCTGTCTGCGCGTATCATTGTCTTCGAATTTCAGCCTCACCAGCTTTGATATGATATCTTTTAGCAGCGAAGCCCCAGCAGGGATCTTGGGTGCAACCAAGGAGGAGCGTGCTTTCTTCGGGAGCTTTACTTCTAGCACCTCTGGTCTCCTTGGTGGAATGTATGGCGGTAGTAGGTTTCTCTCCTCTATACTATCATTCCTGTCTCTTCTTGGTGGCGGAGCTGCTATTTCCTTGGTGAACTTGCGCTTCTTTCCAAGCTTCGGCTCTCTTATCGACGGCCCTGATGATCCTGGAAGGGTTGCGCTCGACAATCTTGTCAATACATATGGTCGTGGGCCTGAAGATGGTGGATTCCGAACCAGGGTCGAAGCAGCGACATGAACAATGTGTGGATCCTACTACACCATTGTTTATGGTTCTTGCTGTGCTTCCTGTGATATAACCTCTTCCAGTATCGGGCAGGGTGATGTGCTGGTAACGTTGGATTGTTCATTGGTAATGGAAATCAAAATGACCATCACCTTCGGCTCAGAGTTGCAGACACTGGTGCACTCTTCTTCTCTCTCGCAAGTAAAATGAATCTTGACGACGAAGGCACATATTTATACGCAGGTGCTCGTCTTGCATGTAATCATTTGATGGCAGAGATGCGTCTTGTCGATCACATGGGATTCCCATTCGACCCATTCCAAAATTTACTTCACATGCTTGAGGTCTGACCTGTACCTGTCAGGACTGTTATGGCGAGGACGACGGATGGGACCAAAAAGCACAACGCCACTTTCCTCGGACTTGTCGAATTAATGACGATGCGCTGTCATAACCGCTTAAATATTTTCGGGTATCTGTGCTTCAATGGCGTCCAAATGTCATTCCCGCTTTTATTGTGATATTTGCATATTCGCGTCATAGACATGCAACATAACAATTTCTTTTTCTTTTTTTCCTTATTTATTTATTTTTTATTTTCTTTTGCATGTCGCAACCATCCTCGTAAGGTTTTAGCCGGCTTCCATTTATCATTCGTGCGAACGGTGTCCCATCCATCTTTTGTAATTTTACTGCGTTTTCATTAGTAATGTGCGCGATCACATATGGCCCTAGCCAATGTATGTAATTTTATTGCGCTTGCATAAGTAATGTGCGTGATCACATATGGCCCTAGCCAATGTGTTTTCAGTTTACCTGGATGCTTAAAAAATTTGCTATCATACATCAAAACAAGTCCTCCAACTTCGAGGTGCTTAGTCTTAATATGACGATCATGCCATGATTTATGTCTTTGATTTTCTATCTTTTGATGAAACCCTGCGACAAAACGTTTCTCCTCCATTTGAACGAGCTGTGACAATCTTTGCTCGACAACATCCATGTTGGTCATTTCAGTTAGTGCAGCAATTATTAGGCTCGACACAATATATTCTGTCGGCACAACAACTTGTTGTCCATATACCAATCTAAATGGAGTGTGTCCTGTTAATCTTTTGCAAGTTGTGCGATATGCCCATAACACAACTGAAACTTTCTGATCCCAATCATCTCTGTGTGCATTGCATACTTTGGTTAACGCATTTTCCAAAATCTTGTTGAAAGCTTCAACCGTTCCATTCACCTGAGGATGATAGGGTGTATTTTTCCTATGCTAAATCTGAAACTCTACAGGAAGCTCATCAATCAACTTGTTAACAAATTGTGTACCTTGATCACTTAGAAGAATTTTAGGCAACCAAATCTGGTCACCACATTTTCAAATAGAAACTTTGTCGCAGTCGCAACAGTACAATCTTTAACAAGTGCTGCTTCTGCCCATCTGGTTAAGTAATCCATCACTGTGACAATATATCGTGCACTAGTCCTTTTTCCTAGCATACTGATAGGACCAAAAAAATCAACGACCCGCTTATCAAATGCTTGTAGTGTTATCTGCGATGTTAGCGGCATTTCGTCGCGTCTCAACGACTTCCCTGTTCTTTGGTGAACATCACAACTTCGACAAAAGTTCTTAGTATCCATATGTATGGTTGGCCACCATAATCTACCTTGCAATATCTTGCGCACTGTTTCCTTTCCAACGTAGTGTCCTCCTGCGACACCGACACGTGCTTCACTCATTATCCAAGGTCGTCCGTGTTCTAAAACACATCGACGCAATATTTCATCAAGGCCCAACTTGTATAGTTGTCTCTCGATCAACGTAAAATCATCAGCTTTGACGATCAAATGTTTCCTCTGTGTAGTGGTTAACCCTTCATGCGCATAACCTATACTCAATAGGTGGATGATAACCTGAAACTATTTATCATACACGGTGGTCGCAAATAGTTGCGCATAAGGAAAATTATCCTCCAGGCTGTTTGGTTCTTCACAACTTTCTATCCTTGACAATTGATCAGGTGCCACATTCGGTGAACCAGGTTTAACAATGACTTCAAAATCATATTCTTGAAATAGTTGGAGCCATCGACAGATCTTCCCCCCCAACATTGGCTTGTTGACTAGGTATTTTAATGCCGAATGATCAGTGTACATTTTAAAGTGTCCACCCAACAAATAGTGTCTAAATTTTTGTAGAGCATATACCATGGCGAGTCCTTCTCTTTCTGTCGTAGTGTAATTTTTCTCTGATGTCAAAAGTTTTTTGCTGGCAAAAGCAATAGGGTGATCATTCCCACCCTCACCTGGTTAAATTAGAACTATGCCGAGTGCGACAGACGATGCATCAACATGAACATGGAATTGCTTCTTCTAGTATGGAAATACCATTATTGGCACGATAGCCATCTTTCCCCTTAACTTGTCTAAACTTTCTTGACAAATTTATGTCCACTGGAACTTTGCATCTTTTTTTTCAAAAGTTTCTCCATTGGAGCAATTATCTCTGCATATCCTCTGATAAATTTTCTATAATATCCTGTGTCCTAGCGTTGATCTAAGTTGTATGATTGATGTAGGTTGTGGTAAGTCAAGAATAATCGCAAGTTTTGCCGGGTCAACCAAAATTCCATCGCGACACACTACATGTCCTAACAATACATCAAATGGTGTGCAAAAAATACATTTCTTTGAATTCAACACGATCTAATACTGGTGACAACGCTCCAACATCATGCACAAACTTTCAATATGGTATCTTACTAGACCGAACACAGTCCAATCATCAAAGTAGACTTCAAGAAATTTATGTATGAAATCTTTAAAAATAGAAACTACTATTCTAGAAAAATTAGCAGGAGCATTCTTGAGTCCAAAGGGAATTACCGTATATTGATAGAAGCCCCACTCTGTCACGAAGGTCGTTTTGTGTCGATCATCCTTTTCTATTCTGACTTGGTGATAACTAGAAAATCCGTCAGTAAATGAATACATCTCATGTCCTCTGACGCTTTCAAGTACTTCATCCGTGAATGGTGTTGGGAAGAGATCATGTAAGCATGAATCATTTAGTTTTCTCAGGTCAACATAGATCCCGACTTCACATGTTGTCTTCTTATCGTGAATTACTATAGGATTGATCCATTCTGA
Organism: Pseudotsuga menziesii; assembly: GCA_001517045.1. NCBI lineage: Eukaryota > Viridiplantae > Streptophyta > Pinopsida > Pinales > Pinaceae > Pseudotsuga > Pseudotsuga menziesii. The sequence continues at coordinate 12,278 of LPNX010394882.1, read as the reverse complement.
TTGTTCAACTGGTTCAATGATTCCTGCGTCTAACATTCGGTCCAACTCAGCTTTCACCTTTTCTTGATACCTCAGATTCAACCTATAAGGTCGCTGTTTAACTGGTTTTGCATATGGTTTCAGTGGTATTTTCATCTCCCCTAGATCTCCTACTATGCCCTTCATCTCCAAGAAGTTGGTAGGGAACAAATCTTGGAATTCATGCAACAAGTACGCGATTTTAGCTACTATTTCCTCATCCCAATAATATCCAATATTGGCGAACTTTGGGTTTTCCGATGAACCAATGTTGGATTTCTTAATTTTGCGCAGTTTGAGGAACTATTCGCTAGAAATACCACTTCTTTCCACCTCACGCACACCCTCTGACTCTAGTATGTTAATGTTGGTAGGTTCATCATCTAGTTCTCTAGCTAGATTGTAACAACCCATCCATTGCTGGATCGTCACACTGCACTGGTGGGAATTCACCACTTCGACAAGGATTTTAGTAAATATTTTCTCCTTTATCATTTGAAGCGCAACATCGACTGTCAGCTGCTCATCAGTAAAGTCAAAGGTGTGTATGAATTGTTTAACTACATCCTCCCAATATTGAGTTCCTTGTCGTAACTCCATGGATGTGTATTAGCTCTTAGGTGTCATTTCTACTGTGTGTATGAAATGATGGACCCATTCCTATTGCAGGTATTCTGTAAATGCCGTGTGACACTGATTGTGGTGTTCGACAGGGTTTGATAACCCTGTGTACTTCTGACCTAAAACTGTGATTTCTTCTCCGAACCTAAGTTCCAACAATATTTTGCATTGTGGTCATTCGGATATAGATTGCTTATGCGTACCCCACCATCTAGCGGGTGTAGCTTTCAACACATAGTCTAATGTAGACAAGTGTTATGGTTCTGTTACCATTCCTTTAAACTCACTTAGAAAAGATGCCATATTAGGTAAGCCCTCATATGTGGGTAACTCCCTCGACTGAGTCTCCACTTGTCGCATAGACTTAGTAATCCTGGAACATCTCCTCATAGATACTTCACGCAGTATGTTTTGCAAATTCTCAAATGCCTCTCCTGAATCTGATGTGCATGAGCTAGTACTCCTCCAACTTAGATTCCCATCCACTGTAGGATTTATGTAATCATTTTTCAAGGCAGTGACATTATAGATATGGTCCAGATAATCACCTTATCCTTCATTATAGACTGGTTCGACATATATTTTCCCCTCAAGTGGATCAATGGGAGAAAATACCCTCATTTCTTCATCTTTGAATGAGAGGATTCTTTTCGTAAAGTTTATGATTGTCTATTGCCCAGTCTATCCCCAGAAGCGCGAGATATGGGTTCGTGTCAACGATAATATTGATATCTTCAAAATCTGCAAATGTCCATAGCCCCTCAATGTCAATAGGAACTTGAATTAACCTACCAATCGGTAGGACCTTCACCTGATTTGCAAGTCTCAACTAGACAGGGGACTAGTCCAAGCGCGGATTACCCATGCTTTCCCAAGTTTGTCGTGTCAAAATATTGACGTCCAATCCCAAATCTAGGATAATATAATCCATGTCATAATATCCTATCTGCGCAGTCATCCTCAACTCGCAGTTAGTTTTGAATTTCTTTTTAACATGGTTAACTCTTGTTTCAAGTTGCGACAAGGTTTCTTCTATAAGCACTTGTAATTTTGCGATAACATATTTATCATGGATTAGCTCTAAGCAACTTGAAAGAAATGACTTGAGCTTACTAACCTTGTTTGGAACCTGCTTCTGGAATAGCTGTTGAAATTGTTCAGGCATATCCTTAACTTCGCATGAGGTCGACGGTTGTTGTGTATCTACAAACTCCGGTTGCATGTCCAAAAATACTTACTTTTGTTTTTGAACATCAAACGATACTTTATTTTGTGCCGCGGGTCGCACCTATGGTTGTCCCTACAGTATATTCTGATCTGCTCTGGTTAGGACATCAACACTTGGTTCTCTTGGCTTAGCAACAATCATTTGAGCATTCAAGTTAGGATTTGGGTTGGGATTCTGCGCGGGGTTAGGAACTCCCACGGTCCGAGCTTGCCATTTTACAATCAACTAGGGACATTGTTCCACATTATTATCCTGTGCTTTGGAATATTAACATGTATTTGCAGGCTCAGGGCTATCTCTAGCATAATGGCTCGGCTGCACACAATTATAGCACATGACTTGACCTCTTCCTCTGCCAAATCCTCCCGAGTTCTGTCCTCTACCTCTAAAGTTTCCACCCCTTTAAGCTGAGGGTGTTGTTTCTATGGTGGATACTGATTCTACAGGTATGGAGGCTGATACTGTGGATAATGCGTAGGCTGGTAGTGCACTTGCGCCTGTTTAGCCTGAACCCGCCCTTCATTCTTCATTAAGTAGGTGTCTACTGTCTTCTCCTTCAAGAGCTGATATGCTTGGAAATCTTTCTCGTCATGGCCTACTGACTTACAAAACTTACAATAAAGGTTGGATGGGGTGCTTACAATCTTCTGTAAGTATAGACAGTCGTCATCGTGATGTCCTCTAGTCTAGCATATTCTGCACCAGGGTAGTCCTTGGGTACTCAATGAATTAGGTGCACTTGACAAGATATAGTTCATGTACACCGAACAGTTATCCTTGTGGTGTCCATTTGTTCTACATCTTGTACACCATAAATACTCCTGAATTTATTTTTCCTTATTAATATCCTGAAGCTGTATCGTCAGGTTATCCAACTACGATTGAATCTGCATCATCCCTGCGCCACCATCTCCGATCGACGAGGCTTCCAACTTCATAGCTATTTCCAGCGCTTTTGTCTGTGACACAATTTGCTGTTGCATCAAAGGGCCTCGGATGTGTGGTAAGAGTGCAGTAATAAACCACTCTTTCTGTTGTACATCTGACTTTTTTAAACTTACTTTGGCCATCAGAGTTTTAAACCGCTGGTCAAAATCCCATACGGACTCCGTCAGAGACTGTTTTATCTCCTTGATTTTAGTGATACATTGTGACTCAGATTTAGGTTTTCTAAACTCATAAATCATCGCGATTTAGATCTCATCAAGAGTCTTCTGTGTATCTCCTGCTGGTACTATGCAAAAATTCATAAACCAGTCCAACGCATGACCCCGCAGAGTTGTAATCATATGCTCTTTCCTTATGTCCTCGTTTTAAACTTGGCGAACCATCCAAACAACTTCACAGAGGAACCGATGTTGCTCTGGATCTTCTAATCCATTTCCACTAAATGTAGGTAACCTAATATCTGTCCCATCCATTGAGACAATGTTGGGTATGTTCAATGAACAATTTAACGAAGGTGTACTTCCTTGCGCACTAGTCGCATCACTAGTACTACCGGTATTCACAGTTCTTTCAGAAGATGAGGTCCTAGACCTTACCTCTGGTGACGCTCCTGGTGTGGCGTAGTTGCGTTCTCATTTTGGTGTCTCTGCATATTCTTTTGACTCTTCCGCTCCTTCATAAATTTCCTGATATTCTTCCTCTTCATCTAGACGCGACTCAAAGTCGCACTCCCTTTCTTCGAACAGACTAAGATTTCATCTACCTCCTATTATCTTTCTTATTTTTCCTGACCGAAACCTTCTTCCATTCCTTAAAAATACAGCTTCTAGTTCAGGTTCTGTACTTCCTGGGAACATATCAGCTCACTATTTTCCATTATGTTTACAGGTCATCTGTGACATATCCTTTCTTTTGGGTATGCGACTCAACTACTCAACTGCAAAATTCCCTTGTCATAGATGAGCATATTTATAGACAACAAGTACCTCCTGCGGGGTCCTTGGAAAAAATTTCTTTTCGCCTCACTATACAAGGTTATTGTATCAACTGCAAACCTAGGAATATATCCTTGTAAAATACTATCAACCCAAAAATCAATAGCTATAGATATGGGGTTACTTACACTTGCTAACTCACGGTTCAGTTGAGCACTCCACTCGACTGCTTCCCTTCGCTGAAACTTTGTCTGCTGAGTTGCCAATATTGACAACCACTCATGCAACACAACAGGAAACTTTGCAAAGAAGATTTTGTGAATATTTTTGTATAGGTATCGGTCCAGCCAATATTTTGGGCTCAATCGTGATCTTCCTCTCTCCCCTTACGCAAATGCTAATGCCTTAGACTCTAGCCAATTCTCGATTTGCTTCTTTGTCGGATGCCACAACATTTCCCTTGACTCAAACGATTAAGGGTCCCGACAACAGAACCATTTATTGGCTACTTTTCCTCACTCTCGTGACCCAGGTCCAATAGGCCTGCAAAACACCAACAAAACACCAATAAAACACCCAAAGATATTGACCCGACAAAGCAAGATCAGTCGGCAATACTTGCGACACAGGCACAATCTCACCTGAGATATCTTAATGGGAAACTGCCAGAACCATGTTTCCACAGCTAAGATTGGGATTACAGTCCCCTGGGGCACAACCAAGGTGCTCGAAATATTCAGAAGGTTGGGGTATATTTACTAACTCGATAGTGGCGCAACTGTGCGACACAGATTATTCCTTAACAACTTAACAATAAATGAACGTGAAATGATACAAATTGCTTCAATGATGTTAGTCATTCATTCGTTCAACTTCTTTCACCAATATTGCAACATTCACTTAAGCAATAAATATAAAAAAAACAAAATAACCCACAAACATTCAACAAGCACATTCAATCGACACAAGATGTAACATGGAAACCCAACCGGGAAAAACCACAAAGGTGTTGTTCATCTGGCATGAGAAATATATGCACCTTTCAGTATGCAAATTGACTGCAGACTGTTTGAGATATGTCTTTTTGGCTCATACTCTTTCTCACTCTCATGCTCTTTGGTTTTATTATGTTCTTCTTATAACTACTCCTACTAATCCGCACATAGTCTGGATCGACTCTTCTAACTACTATCTGCGCACTCAGCTGCAGAATGACTCCTACTATGCGGCAACCCTTCTGCAAAATGGGTTCTGTGGCTCAACAACCTTCTATGACACTACTATCTAACTTCTTCTTTGATTTATTCAACTATTTTCCAACCCTTATAAAAAACAGGTTCCTCTTATTTATAACCTCTACAAGACCATGCAGGGTCGACTACATACAGTTTGTTTAGTGCAGGTCGTAATCAGCCGTAAAAAATGTTTACAAATTGTCATAGACCGACACAAGGCGCTATCAGCCTGACTTACATATATTCCTTCATACGTGCGTCGTTCATCGGCTTACGTCAACTTTAGCAGCCACGATCTTCCTGACCTGTCGTTTTCTAGATGTTACTTTTATGCACGCCTGCAGACTCGTTTTTTCTCCCTCGCACTACTTATTGCCGCAACTTTCTCTCTTATGCGCTTCATTTCCTTCCTTCACTGCATCGCGTGCTTGCTTTTCCTTCCTGCGTTTGCACTTCTCTTTTCTCCTTGCGTAGATTTGTTTCTTCTGCACTTTATTCTTGCTGCTCTTTCCTGGACCAACAATTGTGTATGGATATATTGGGGTTTTCAAACATTATGGCCTATCGACATCAATATGCTATTGAATATGATGGGAATGCACTTTTTCCATTATTTCATGAATATAAGTATCAGGCAACAACACATATCTGGGCGTCATTGCAATTTTTCGAAGGAAATAATATCATACATGAGGACATTAAAATGAATCTCTTTCTGATATCTCTCAACTTAGATGACAACTGTGATGTCATAAATTGGTATGAAGGATTTCCTCAGAATTTTTTTCTTCACTCAGACAATTGATCGATGCGTTCAGTAAGGTGTGGGATCATGAGATGAAGAAACATGAAAGAAAGGTCGTGATCAACCATATGGGAAGAGACCTTGGGAAATAACCTGAAACAAGATCCTTCCAATGAATAAATCAATGAGGATATTCCATTTGAATTTAAATATCGTGATAATCCGATAGATGTAGAAATGGAAATAGGTTTCACTCTTAATTTTTCAAACTTTCCAGGACGTTCAGATGAGCTACCAGAGATATTATGGCATGCCATCAAGGGTGACCATGATAATTCTGTGCACCATGTTGAATGGATTATGACTTTGGCTAAAAAATATGGTATTAAAGAAAAAGACATTTACATGAGATTATTTATTCTTCACCTGGGAGGAAAGGCTCTTGCTTGGTTTGTGGGCCTAGACAAATGAACAATATTGCCCTTTGGACATATCTTCTTTGTTTTAGCTCCATTTCCCTTGAAAATTTACCGTAACTCCCGTAATTCCATTCTACATATTTTCTTCACTGAGGACCCTATCCCAAATTCCATTTCTCGAAGCCCTAAATTCCACATTTGTCTATTTTTAGGGTTTGCCATAACTTTTTCGATTCTCATCGAATCTCCTTCAAATTTTTCCGTCGTGTTCATTTCCCATTTCTGCTTTCTTGTCCCTCTCTAACAAATTTTCCCATTCTTTCACCTCGCTTGTGAAATTCACATTTTCTTCTTCCCTATCCCTCTGAAAGTGTCCAAAACCTAGTCAAACC
>LPNX010394870.1:18031-124452 GCA_001517045.1 Pseudotsuga menziesii | reverse complement strand
AAAGAGTTCGAGACCATTTATATGTTTTCTTCCATCACCACCCCCCCGGCAACCGATCTGACAACCCGAACATTCTACAGTGATGAAGAACTTCTTGAGGCTCTCACCGCCCCAGATTATCCCTGGGATGACATGCATCATCATTCATACTTTCTTCTAGATGAACCATCTTCTCGCACTGCTCCTCAATTTGCAGTGGAATCCAAAGACTTCCTTCCCCCGAAGGTCGACTGGTTCAAGGACCCTATTCCTGCTCCTGACGCCTTCGAAGAGGGTAACATGGCCAACATCTCACCTGTTATCCAAATCGATCTTGCTGCCCCTGGGGGCACCCCCGAACTCATCGCTTTAGGAGAATCTTGCACTAAGCAGGAGGTTGACGAGTACAAAGCACTCTTCAAATAATTCCGTGATGTCTTTGCCTGGTCCTATACCGGAATGCCTGGCCTTGACCCTGCCATTATAGAACACCACATCGACACATGGCCTGATATAACCCCCGTTCGTCAGAAACAGCGTCCCATACACCCCTCCAAACTCCCAACTGTCAAAACAAAGATCGAGAAACTTCACACAGCAGGATTCATTTATCCTATTGCTTATACCACATGGGTTTCAAACCCTGTTCCTGTCAGCAAGAAACAAGGCACCCTTAGAGTATGCACTGACTTCCGAGATCTAAACCGCGCTTGTCCCAAAGACAATTTCCCTACGCCATTCATTGACCATCTCATCGATGCGTGTGCGGGGCATGAAGTCCTCTCCTTCATGGACGGTTTTTCCGGATATAATCAGATACAAATCCGCAAGGAAGACCAATACAAGACCGCTTTTACTACCCCATGGGCACTTTTGCCTATCGTGTTATGCCTTTCGGTCTCAAAAATGCTGGCGCAACATTCCAACGGGCCATGACCTATTGTTTTCATGATTTGGTTCAAATCCTACTCGTATACCTAGATGACCTTACAGCTCATTCCCGCAAACGATCAGACCACCTAAACGACCTTCGGCAAGTTTTTCTACGTTGTTGCAAATATCAAATCTGCTTGAACCCACACAAGTGTGTTTTTTGCGTTCCGGCAGGCCGATTGTTGGGGTTCATTGTCTCCCACAAAGGAATTACTGTTGATCCACTGCAAGTCCAAGCCATCTTAGACCTTCCCTCTCCCCGAACACTCAAGCAGCTCCAAAGTCTGCAAGGGCAATCCAATTTCCTTCGACGCTTCATTCCCGATTACGCCACAACCGTTCATGGTTTCCTGCGCCTACTCCGTACCCAAGTACCCTTTGTCTGGGACGAGCAAGCAGAAGCTACATTTAATGCCCTCAAGAAATCTCTCACACAAGCCCCCTTGATCTCCCCTCCGGATTTCTCTCAAGATTTCATCCTCTACATCTCGGCGTCCGAGTATGCTATGTCAGGAGTCTTGGTCCAAGAAGACGCCTCATGACAAGAACATGTCATTTACTACGTTAGCCAGACCTTGTCCGGCCCACCCCTACGTTATCCACATGAGGAGAGACTAGCCCTAGCAGTGGTCTTTTCCGTCCAAAAGTTGCGACACTACATTTTACTTAGTCATACCACAGTCGTCGCCGACTCTAACCCCATGTTCTATCTCTTAAACCGGCGGCTCCTGCAAGGTCGTGTGGCCAAATGGGTCATTATCCTCCAAGAATATGACCTTACTTTTCGAACACCCAAGAGCACCAAAGCCCTTGCGCTTGCCCAGCTCATGACGGATCTCCCTTCCTTTATCCCAGCCCCACCTATCTCCGAAGAGTTACCCGATAATCACTTATTTACCATCTCGTCCGATGACCCGTGGTACGGCGATATCTTGTTATACCTGCACACGCAGAAGTTTCAACCCACAGTCACCCGGAACGGACATCGTCGTATCCGTCACCATGCCTCTCGCTACCTCCTCATTGGAGATGTCCTTTACCGGCGAGGAATCGACACAATTCTTCGTCATTTCCTTACACATGAGGAAGCGGAACAAGTCCTTAATTATTGTCATAGCGGTGCTTGCGGCGGCCATTTCTCAGGGATGGCCACTGCCCAAAAGGTCGTCCGCGCCGGATATTTCTAGCCCACACTCTTCACCGCCTGCATCAATGCGGTCAAGCATTGCCATAACTGCCAACTTTTCGCCCCCAAATCTCGGACGCCACCTGCTCCGTTACACCCAGTAGTCACTGTTGGCCCCTTTTGTAAGTGGGCCATTGACTTCATGGAGTGTAGACCCACATCAGCGAACGGCCATAAGTACATCATTGTCCCCGTTGATTATTTCACCAAATGGGCGGAAGCCATGCCCACCTTTAATTGTAAGGCTGACACTGCTGCCCATTTCTTCTTCAACCATGTCATCACTAGATTCGGAGTCCCTAAACAATTGGTATCTGACCATGGATCACATTTTGAAGATTGTGTGTGGCGCGAGTTATCCACACTCCTCAAGTTCGAACACCAATTTTCCTCGGCTTACTACCCCCAAGGGAACGGTCAAGTAGAAGCAGTTAACAAAATCCTGAAACCCATCCTCCACCGCCCCGTCGATCGGCATAAGTCAAATTGGCACCATATGCTATTTCCTGCTTTATGGGCTTACCGTACATCCACCAAGACCGCCACTGGTTTTACCCCATTTCATTTAGTTCACGGTGTGGAGTCTGTCCTCCCCATTGAGTGCCAGATACCTGCCTTACACATCGCTGTTGAGCTTCTCCCCGATACCTAACCCCTTGAGCAGCGTCTGCTATCCCTCGAACAAGCCGATGAAGATCGTCGTGCTACTCTCCAGAATATCGAAGCTGCCAAAACACGCTCCAAAGCCCATTATGACAAACATGTTCACCCTCGAACTTTCCACGAAGGGGACCTCATCCTCGCCTATGACCAAGCCAACGAAAAAAAAGGTAAAGGAAAATTCGAGTCCATGTGGCAAGGCCCTTACATTGTGCAAACTTGCCTCGGCAAGGGGGCATACATTTTAGCAGACTTTGAAGGATGACCCTTCTCCAACCCTCGGAATGGGTTGTATCTTAAACGTTTCTACCCATAACCGAAACCGCGACCTCATTGGTCCGCATTTGCACAGTTTGCTCTCTTGTTGTTTTTCACCGTTTTTGACCACAATCTCACATTTATCACATTTTTGCATGCCCACAGATGGATCCTCTTCCACCTTGTTACATCGGCTTCGCTGATGGTGCCAGCCGCTGGTCTCCCAACCTAGCTTCTGCAGCGTGGGTCTTATACTCCCCTTCCAACGAACGCATCCACCTTGACGAAATATGTATCTACGCTGCTACCAATAATCAGGCGGAGTATGATGCTGTGACCGGTCTCCTAACTGCTGCCCTCCAGATGGGCATACGTCACCTTCATGTGTTCTTGGACTCCCAGCTACTTGTCTCCCAGCTCAACAACTGCTACCAGGTGCGTGATCCCTGCCTATTTAGAAAATTCCTGCGTACAAAACAACTTAGCCGACAGTTTGAATCCATCACATTCACACATGTCCCAAGAGCTTACAATAGTGTCGTAGATCAAATGGCGAACAATGTCCTAGACTGGCATATCAATCACACTATGTAACACCTCCTTCATGCATCATTACCCCATAGCATATCATCCAAATATACAAAAAACCAAAAAGACTGCATTGCATCAACATTTGCATACATAACACATAAACCATCAACATGACATTTGCATCCATAGGGGCATCCATGTGCCTAGTCATACATACATCATATCATATCATATCAAAAAGGGGCATCCACGTGCCCAACAGCCTAGACTACTTGCATCCACGTGCAGTATCAACATAGAACACATCATGAAGCGCATCCATGTGCTTACAAATGAGACAATATCACCAAAAAATGTGCATCCACGTGCATATATATATATACAAATCAAAAAATACATGTTCAGAACTATACATGTTCTGAGTACCCCAGTACTCAGCTATACAAAAAATATATATGTACATCCCTCAAAGCTCATAAAATACAAGCCACAGCTACAAAAAATCAGGGAGAGTCCCCTACTCTCCCTAGTGGGAATCATACCCCGGATCACTCTCAGTGTCAGCAGCCTCTGACTCCTCCTCCTGCTCCTCCTCCGACGAGTCCTCAGCTCGCGTGGGCCTCAGTACCCGTGCTCGTGCCCTCTCCGCCAAGAGAGCCACCCGGAACGCTATCCCTCTGAAATCCCGAGGCACCTGCCTACAATCCCGAATCATATCTCGAGGAAGGTCCTCCCACCCCGCATCGCTCACTCCCGTCAACAGCCGCTCTAACAGCACCCGTACAGACTCTAGCGCCCCATCCGCGTCTCGCCAATGCACAGGACCTCGCCCGGGCAAAGCCGGAACCGCCACAACCCCTCTACGAGGCACATGATCTCACGGCGGCCTCGGACCCACATCTGCAAACACCTAGTTGCCAGTCACCATATATATCATATATAACATTAACAACTGGACAAAAAAATTAAAATCATACATACTATCTGGACCCCATGCCTGTCCAGGTGGCCGTGGTGCATCTGGATCCCCTGTGTAGTCCATGACTCTGTAAGGATAGTCCTCCAACGCCAGTGGTAGCTGAAGCCACTGCATATATAGCTCCTGAGTGAAATACCGCCCCACGTCCCCGCCACCCCGGCGACGCATCATCTCTCCCCACCGGATCATCCGGGGCTCCCTCAGGCCTCCCTCTCTGACCGGCACTCGCGGCCGCAATGTAGGGACCCTCTCCATGAAAAATGCCACTAGAAACGAACCAAAACAGAATCCCTTGCCAACTTCCTTCGCTGCGGTCAGCTGTCGCTGCACGCAGGTCAGGAACATCTGGCCCCACGCATAGTACGTCCCCGCCAGCACTCGCTCTACAATCTGCATCTGACCCCCTGACACCTTCTCAGGTGACTGGGATCCCAAAATCCGTACGACACAAGCTGCCATCGTCTGTATAGCTGACTCCCGTAAATCCTGAATCCGGAGTGCATTCCTATGCACCCTCGCGTCTGCCCTGCAAAAGCACGCTGCCAAGTCATCTATATCGAGATCCGCAGAAACCCACGGCTGTGTATCCGTTACCCGCCCTAGGCAGGGTAACCCCGTCATAAAATAAACATCGACCAGGGTGAGGTCCACCCTCTCTCCCTGTACCCGAAACGCCTGTGTCTTAGGCTCCCAAAAATCAATCAAGCGGTTCAGCAGTAAACCTGCTGACCGTATTATCGGAATCTCCGCGAACTTTAGTAGTCCGAAGAGCGCCAACATGGACCGCACCCGACGGTCCTCTCGAATGGCAGTCACTAGATCCTCGGGCATCTCCCTCTCCCGCCATATCACCCGTGGCATCCTGCAAATCAAACAAAGAAGTCTCATTAGGCTCATGACCAAATACCAGACCTCCCCCACCCATCCATAACCAAAAACAGCCACGGTCCAGACCGCGGCTGTCAAGCCCGACAGTCGTGGTCCAGACCGCGGCTGTCAAGCCCGACCGTCGCGGTCCAGACCGCGGCTGTCAAGCCCGACCGTCGTGGTCCAGATCGCGGCTGTCAAGCCCGACAGTCGCGGTCCAGACCGCGGCTGTCAATCCCGATAGTCGCGGTCCAGACCGCGGCTGTCAAGCCTGACAGTCGCGGTCCAAACCGCGGCTGTCAATCCCGACAGTCGCGGTCCAAACCGCGGCTGTCAAGCCCGACAGTCGCAGTCCAGACCACAGCTGTCAAGCCCGACAGTCGCGGTCCAGACCGCCGCTGTCAAGCCGACAGTCGTGGTCCAGACCGTGGCTGTTAAGCCCGACAGTCGCGACCTATGACCGCGGTTGTCCAAGTCAAACCGCGATTTCGACCGCTGAACCTGCGGACCACACCTCTAGACCGTACAACAGCCCCCCATGGGCCCCACCAACCCCCCACCCAAAAATCAAAACAAGTGTTGGTTTAACAGAATACCTGGCTCTCCCGAATCTCGAATCCGCCGGTCAAATCGTCCAGAAATCACCCGTAAGCTCTAGTTCACTCCGATCGCCAATCAATATCGAATAGTACAAATGACGTGTCACATTGGGCCCACTTACTATTTGTAGTCAGTCGACTTCGTTCTTGTTTTGGCCATTCTGAACCCATCTGGAATCCATTTTTTGAACCGTTTCCACCATTAGAATCAGCACGACTAGATCATCCTAATGGTCACCTCGTTGCATCTTTTTGACTACATCATTTTTTGCCCATTTTTTTAGACACCCATAGTCGTCTCGGTTTGCGTGCCACTTTGGCCGTCCTCCGTTTTTAGTACTTTTTATATCGTCGGAATCACCTTTCTGAGCTCGTGACGATGCTTGAGATACTTTCTCGCTCTCACCTAGGCACAATCATAACATTGTGTCCTGACATCTTGCTACCTTGATTAGCGCGCCCCATCGGCCGCCGTCTGATTGTTCCACACTTTTTACATGAGCCATTCACTCCTGTCATACTGCAAAGGTTTTGTTATTTTGCCACCATTCATCCACCTTGTAAGGAGGCCCACCAGTGTTCCCCCCCACCATCAGTTCTGATCATCATAAATGTTCCTTAATTGAACACTTCCTCCTTGCCTGACCATTGCAAATACCGAGTCTTCTTATTTGCTTTCAGACTCCTGAAAATTGAAAGCAACCACGAGCATGAACTATCATGGGCTCGGAAAATCCACATGACAGTACCATTTCATTACTTCAGAGCCTTCTTATTTGCTTTCAGACTCCTTAAATATGAAAGCAACCACGAGCATGAACTGTCATGGGCTCGAAAAATCCACATGACAGTAACATTCCATCATTTCAGAGTCTTCTTATTTGCTTTCAGACTCCTTAAAATTGAAAGCAACCACGAGCATGAACTGGCCTGGGCTCGTAAAATCCACCGGACAGTACCATTTTTATATCCACACTTCTTCAAGTTCCCTAACCCATGAAGCAGTCCCCCCCGCGCCTCTTGGCGCTATGATCGATCATCTCGGCAGCACCCCCAATCAGGTCGCCTTTGTTCAGAGTATTATGCAATCTCCTACCATTTTACCACAGCTTGAGTCTCCCTCAGTCCATTCACCCTCAGATGCTATACCGATATAATCCCTTTACCCCCAGTCAGGTTCATATGCTGCCCGATCATCCCCGCCATCATACTCTGAACAAAGGAAGTTTGAGTCCACCTACTCTACTTGCCCAGTTATTCCCCCCAGTTTATCACCCCTGCCACCAGTACTATCACATTTTGGCTTTGCACCTCATGCTCCTGTCAAGGAAACATCATTGCCTTGATAGTTGCAGGTCTCCCTCTGTCGACGACAGCCCCTCTATTCCAGAGGATAGACCCAGAGGTCCCTGCGTCTTGGACCCATCACCATCTGTGGTGAGTGCCTACGGACCATTTTGAGAGGAGTCATCATTGCCTCTCCGAATGGTTGTTTCTCACATGCTTGACTTCAGTACCTTATTCGCATCGTTGAGAATCACGCAGGATGTATATCCCTTCCATTCTGTGTCGAAGACCCCGGATTTCCCCAGACTCTAGCACATTGGTGAGTCACTTCAGAACGCCCAGTTATATGTTCCTGTGGATATCCGGGTTGCGTCGGCGATTGTATTTGGAAGCCATTCAGTTCTATGCTTCTTTGAGTACCCAGTTCAGTTCCAGATCAGCGTACCCTTACGAGTGTGACCCTTGTCACTCTGATCCAGCAGCGCATCAGTTCCTTCAGAACCACTTTCAATAGCACTGCTGCCATTCCATTGTATCAGTTTTTCATCTCAGACATGGTCAGCTCAGCAGTATGTTCCAGATTTGTGTCCCTTCCGGACCCTCATGATATGCACAGTGATTATCTACTACAGGTCCTTCATTTTGGGCCTTACAATTATTTTTATGTATCTTGATACGAGCCTGGGAATGCCCACCTCGTCCATATATTGAGATTTTTTCCTCATCCCGTATTTGAGGTCCATTTATATTGCTATGTTATATCCTGATACGAGCATGGGAATGCCCGCCTCGTCCATATTATCAGATGATCCCTCACCCATTATTGAGGTTATGTACTTTTCAGTCCTTGCAGGTGGTTCGAGATCGGTGTCCCGGAATTCAGTTGCTTCCTTCTCTTCTCCACACCCCACGGCAAACCAAATATGACTCATGATGTCCATCGGCCATACGATGAGCTCCTGCCCTCACACATCAGGGGGCAATCTGTTAACACCCAAAAATGGTTAACTACCTCATCTACCCCATTACATGGCTCATTTGTCCACTTTCCTACCATATCTCCATCAAAAACCCATAAAACCATCTAAAAGGTCACCAAAAAGCTTAAAATGCCTCCAAAAGGCTATAAAATCCTTTTTTCCTACAAAAATATCCAAAAAGGAATAAAAAATATAAAATAATGAGGAAAAAAGAAGAAACCCTAATAGCTGAAACCCTAAAACAGCTAAAACCCTAAAAAGCTGACCTAAACCACATGGTTTTATAAATAAGTGATGGAGACCCATTATTCCACATCCATTATCATAAGCATCCTGCCTCTGCCGAAATTATTCTCGAAACCCTAGCTTATCATTAAGCTACTTTCACCATTGAGAACTCTTTTTGGCCCATTTCCACCACCGGAGAAGGAGAAGTAGCAGCTTGGAGCTCGAATCCACCGACATCGGACCAGCGCAACGGACTCCACCAACCTCCTCATTGGAGGTAACATCAATAAAGATCATTATTCATTTCTTTACTGTTTTTTGCTTCATGTTATTTACTTTTTACTGCTTTAGCTTCAAGAACATATTTAGATCAGTCTTTGTTTCAGTTTATCTTTATTTAATTCATATACATCATCGAACTGCTACTAAGGATTCCAGATTCCTTAGTAGGTGCTCATCAGCACAAGCTAGGGTGAAAACCCTAGCTACAGTTCATTTATATTAACACTCACATTTATTGTATCATCATCATGGAGCACTGAACAGGTAACATATCATTGTCAGTAAGTAAATGAAATTACGAGAAGAAGTAGAATGGATGCACATCAAACATTGACATACACCTTTTTTACAAGATTGAATGACATCACCGTGGATAGATGGTGAGGGAATCCCCTCGTTGTTTTTTGCGGCTGATGTCACGTGTTTCAACCAATACCAAATTAAAAATAATAGAAAATTTCACAAATAGAGTCAATGTTTTGGTTCATAACCTCGATAACAGAGGATAAGGCTTGCTACATCCATAATAATAATTATAGGGAGGGCACCCAAAGGGGCCTCACCCTATCGTCTCCTGTTTTGGGATCCTAACCCCAAAGGACTCAAAGAGTTGGATTCATGAGAATTGAACCTTTGACCTCAATATCAAACAATCTTTGGATTTGGATTCCAACCAATTGAGCTACCCCTCAGGGCTTAGTGTTTCTAATGTTTGACTTTAGGTTTCAAAACTATTTACTTTGTCATCGTTTTTGCGAAAACTATATTGTCCCCTATGAGAAACATAATAAGTGCATAATAACCATATATACGACTATATTTTATTAAGGTAAAGAAATATTTATTACTTCGATAGACATTTCTATTTGAGATTTGGGGTGGACTATGACCTATGTTTTTTCATCTACAGACGAGGATGAGACAAGTGTACTGCCGAGATTGATTCTATGGGAGTCCTTCAAAATTCAAAATAAACAATTATAAAGAAAGAAATATAAAAAATAACTGGTAGCTAGCCGATGAATTGATAACTGGTAGCAATGCATGGATAACTCTTAGTTGATGAATGGATAACCAACATTTCATGGCAGATAACTAGAAGAATGTGAGATAAAAAGAAAAAGAATATAACATGAAGAATGTCAGTGATAGCATGTAGCTAGGCATGAATAACTCACAGTTGAACCTGTTTAACTAGAAGAATATGAGGAATAGAAAAATATTCCAAACTATCTTCCATTACATAACTATCTCTCAACCATTTGATCCTTATCAACGTAATCCAACCACAAACTATGTGGGTGTGCTAGTTTATCCAACAACCGTCAAATCATTCATGATCACTATCTAGAAGATACTCAGGAGTAAAAGTTTGTTATATGTAAATTAAATGATTCCTGAAATGTTAGCCAAATGCCCATGTAAATAACAATATTAATAACTTTTAGTTAGTGATCATGATCTCATTCACAAATATTTTTATTTCTTTTTAAAGTCGTTTACCGTAACAATAGGTGGTCCATTCCAAGATGAAGTATATGAGTAATCTCCGAAGAAAACTATACCTTTTCTTTCCTACTTTATTTTTTCTTTTGTACTTTATATATATAAACAATTTCTTTTATTATACCAATTACTTGAAATTATTTTGAAATAATATTTGGCTTTTCTCTTTCTAATATATAAAAATATATATACATTAAACCACCATATTACATACATACAATATATCTCAACTGAATTAAACCACCATATTACATATATGCATTACACATTATATCTCAAGTGAATTAAACCGCCATATTACATATATGCATTACATATAAAGTGAATTTTTATATATAGTGTACGATAACTACTATTATATTTAAATTGATAAAGATGTGTAAGAGATGGAAATTAATACTTTGCTTTAGAGCAATAATATGATAATTTCCTTTATTTATATATTTTATTATTATTGAATAATAGTATTATTTAAATGTTAATAATATTTAGTCATTTATTAGATTAATACTAATAATTGTTGGTTTTGTGTTAACTAAGGGAAAAGTATAATGATAGTTCCTAGTAAGTTAATAATGATTCATTCGCCATTTTATGTAGATGACATCTTGCCTTCTAATGTTTATAGACTAACATTAAACACATTTAGGCTTCGAGTTTACTAAGTAAATATCAATGATTCACTTGTTATAGTGTCCAAGGAAACATGATGAAAACCGATCCTCTGTAACTAGATCTTTTGTAATTACATCTTTATATTTTAGTTAGAAAAAGAACAGGAGTAAAGAAGGATATTAAAACATATTAAATGAAGGAAGTGCATGCATATTTGAAGAAACAATAGACTAACCAAAGATAACCAAGTAACCAAGGATATACAAAGATGTTGATAAAAAAATAACAAATGAAACTTTTGAGGAAGGAGACTTGTGTTAACATACTTTATAAAAGAATGGTCTTTCAGAGGAATACATTTTAAGTTGAAGATTAAAAAATAGGATGCTTCTAGTAACTTGAAGAAAACTTAAAATAATGCTGAAGTATTTGAATTATAAGATGGCTTGAAGATCTTGGCAACATTCATATTTTTACAAGTACAATAAAGATGTTATAGATGGAGATCAGTTAATGTTGGATAGAATGAATATTATCTAGAGAAATAAAGAAATTGTAGAGATTTTGGAAATGAGAATGAAAAATATCTATGAACTAAAAGACAAAAAAAAATATTTCGGATTTTCTATGATTTAAGAGCATAAAAAAAGCCACTTAAATTTTATATGAAAAATTGTAATTAATATTTTATCTGAATTATACAAACCAATCTCATGAGCATGACCTCATTTCTATTTTTATTAAGAATTTTGATGTAGGAGCACCTAAAAAATCCTACACATGCAAATACATTTTTCCTTCATGTTTATGCAATTTAAGAAAATGTAGTTTGCTGTTGAGGTGGAGTCCTTGTTCTGTGTGTGCACTCTCATGGACAGATTCAACATCGCAATCATTGTGACTATAGGTCACGTCGACGAGAAAGTGGATCTCGACCGTTCACCCTTGTTTCATCTTCACCGTCCAACAAAATTTTTGGGAGATAGGTACAGATAGGGAGACCCCAAAAAGAGTTTGCATGATTGGGAGCCACCAAATCAATGGGTAGGAAACAATCCCCTGGTAGTGACAAAAGAATGTCAAGAAAGAGAAAGGAAGAAAGGATTATTTACAATGAAGCTAGAGATCTTACGAGGAGATAATTGAGAATCTTGAGTGTCACAAGGAGAAGACGTTGAACTCTAATCGTCACTCAAACCCACTAGGATATTTGAATGTATTTACTACCAGCCTAGATCCAAATCCTAGGCTCTATCAAGCGCCGAGAGGGATCAAATCTCCCAAGGTGCAAACCTCTTCTCGGAATTTCTCAAGTAGATTATATGATAATCAATTAAAATGAATGGACTCTAGATTAAAAAACAATGTGATAATATTTTTAAATGTTAAAAATAACTTATAAATCAATATATTACCAAACAAATATTATAATCAAAAGTCATTAAAATAGTAAAGAAAATTTCAATTAAAAAGTAGTTAATTTAACTATACACTATTTTTATTAGTTTAGATAAAATCCATATTTCTATCAAATTACTCATTTTGCAATGAAAACACATTTTATAATAAAAATACTAATTGTAATAGAAAATAAAATAAAATATATATAAATAAACTATTTTTAAATCATATTCTTACTCATATTCATTATAACATAAAAAGACTTTTATATAAACCATTTAGACATTTAACATAAACCTCAAATCTAAAACCGTTGGATTCTCATTTCCTCTTCATTATGGAAGTGATTGCTTATAAATCAAGCTAGTGATACCCAGATCAGATATCCAAATATTATCAACCATTTGAGAAAACTCATTAACCTAAAAACAAGTTATTAAATCATTATTTTCAAAAGGGAAAAAACGGTTTTTCCAAAGTTCAAATATTATAGACAATTTAGAAAAACTCATTGACCTATTTTGGAAAGGCAAAAGGCATGAGAGTTTTACAAATTAATAATCTCATAAATCGCACTCTCATGCGTCGAATCAACCAACTATGATTTAGAAATATGATGACAACTGACTTAAGAAGCCTGACTTAATATATATTCAAAAGTAAACCTCAGAAGCATATATTCAAATTCAGAAAGCCGACTTAATATATATTACAAGTATTATTGTCATTCACCATCCCTCCTAATCGTCTTCCCTTAATTTTGATTCGAGGTTCCCATCAGGATGGAGAGGAAATAACTCCAATTCATCATTGTATCCAACTCTTCCGGCCTCTGAACCTATGTTAATATCACCTTCAAGAGGGATGCGTCTACCTTCTGTAAAACGACGCAGCGATCCATCACTTATAACTCCATTATTTCGCAAGTCGTTTCTGTTACTAATGTCATCAGGGGCCCATATACTGTTTCATTTCCAGTTGATTCTGTTGAACTTGTTGGTGTTTGATCATAAGGTAAAATATAATATAAATTAGCAAGTCAACAACATATTTGAAATTTAGTTCTTGTAGGTGTTCTTAAAACATGCTAGCGATTTCTGTGTTGAGGGTAAATTTACATGTAGTGAAAATGGCGCGGTAGACATTGCTGGTTCATCAATCCTGCTAGATGCTGTAATTAGACAAAGCTAGAAAATCAGAAACAGTCATTAAGGATGAGCAGATTGTTCCAGGAGATCTTTCTGCAATATCCATTTGATTGATTGTGTACTCCCCCCTGGAATTCGTTTGCATCTTCTGCTTCTTGACAGTGCGAGTATCGTGACATACAGCTTCATTCTCAGCCAAGAATTAGGTCTTACTAACAAATTAACTGGGAATACAGTGTCCGTTGGGATGCTAGATGCAGATTGCGGCGAATTTGCCTAATAGTTAGGTCAAATAGAAACATTTAATATCTGAAGTTTATTGTAAAAAACATTGTAATAATAGAAATGGAAAATCTATGAAAACAATTTTCGTAGCTGGTATTTTATTCTTCTAACTGCGGCTGAAATAGGTCTATAGTGATACTAATCCAATCATTAAAATGAATCTATCAAATGAATCTATCTAGAATGTTATTACTAATAATATTATTCTCATCTGTAACGGAAACTCTGCCAATCCCAATCGCAGCTCAGATCTGGTTGAGGGTCCCAAGATAGAGGCTGAAGAAACCACGGTACAATATAAAATATCATTCTGAAAGCGGTTAAGAAAATTAGAGGGATTTAATAAGTTTTAGTGAAGGACAGATCAAAGCATGAGAGCCTAGTGCGTCTATTAAGAAATAGCAATTAAATAACAAAAAAGTGTAATATCCAGATGATAGAAAAGAGTATAAACCTGGCCAGCACAATGACCTGCACTCCTAAGGAAACTGAAACTTATGAGAATTGGGCATAATCTTAAGGCATGTGCAGGCGGCAGGGAGGACGCGGAGGGGAAGGGGTTGCCAGTGGAGCTGGAGCTCCCGAGGGGAGGATGCTGCCAGTGAAGCTGGAGCTGGGGAGGAGGTATAGGCAGCCTGTTCTGACATGGTTCAGAGTTTTTTGAAAAAAAAAATGCNTGTTTTGAGTATATACCCATAATTAGATAAATCGATTTTGTTATAAGATAGCTAAATTTGTTAAAGAATTACATTGACAGATTCAAATCCGGATGCATATACACATCTATTGTTAATTACATTAATTTCATAGTAACAGTTATGAATATGAGGGATTCCATGAGCAAATTTGCTTTAAAAATAATCATAAGTTCTCATCTGGATCAATTAATACATCCATATGCTGTCCACAGTGCTTAAATGTTTAAAAATTGTGAACTAAATATGCTGTCCACAGTGCGGGGGGTGGGATGATAAAAATTACGCATTTTTTGAAAATGTGGCCTTAGCAACCACCATAGTTGCAATCAACACCCTAAAGTCAACCCCCAAATAGAAAACTAATGCTACCATGGCACCGCCCGTTTTTCTTTTTGAGGTTGAAATTACAACTTATTTGAAATCATGAATTTAAACAAGTTATACAACTTGAAGAGAACCCAACATTGTTCTCATATTTTTGGTGATCAATTTTAATAGCTATTTTTACCTTCATTTTAAAAAGCATGTGTAACCCACCTAGAACTAAAAACATTTTATTTTTGTGAAAAGACATTACTTTAAAGGTTATTGGAAATTTTTATGTTGTTGACCAAGGATGGTAAAAAATGATTGTAATTGAATACATTTATTTAAATAATTAAAAGAAGAGACAACTATCCAAAGAAGACTGTTGAAGAGTGTTCACTAACCCACTAGGAGGAATGATCTGGTGTAGAAAGAAAAAATGACAAATGGTAGCAACAACATTCACTTTCTAGCTGTTGCAGGAGGTAACTTCCCTATAATTGTGGTCATGTTCCCAAGAAAGGAGGAATTGAGCAGGTGGCTCATTTAATTGCAAAACTAACCCAAAGACCTCCTAAGTAAACTTATATATACCATTGAATGAGCAGGAGGCTCACTACATTCTAGAGATTATAACTTGTGGATTTGCTGGAAACCGAAAAGTTAGGCATACAAGAGGAAATTCGATGAGGGAAAAGCTAGGGTGAATTGTTAAGAGTTTTTTACTACAAGTGTGACCGTTAAGTTACATAGAGTACTGAATATTCTTCTACATAGTATCTTCGTCCTGGTGGTTCAGTGAACAGGATCAGAGTTTCTAAAGTAAGTAATCTTGGTTGTTTTCAGGAGACAGTTGGGAGGAACGATCTTCTTTGGGTGTTTGTTCACTTCGAAAGTTAACAGGTTCTATATTGCTACTGGTTTATTAACTTAAATTAATTGTCTATTTAGTTTGAAGGATATATGTATGATAAAAGTTTCCAGTTTTATTAATGGATTTCGAAATAAATAGAAAATTTTATTTCCTAGAAATTTCTAGTTAAAGTATAGAAGAAATGGATTTTATTGCTTAAATAGTTTTCATAGTAGAACTTATAGATTATCCTTTATTTATTTTTAAAATCAGTATCATATATATATTATCTAGTATTACGTATTATACATAGATCAATAACAAATAATATTCCTCTAGACTTCTTTTAAAACCTTGCAGAATTAACCATAAGGATAAAAACAGAGTTAACATCATTTAAACCAATCAATGAAACTCTTTTATAGTTAGGTTTAATATTCATAGTAAATTACTCAGTATCATTATATACAGCAGAAGGGCTTATATTTTTAATTTCAAAACAAATTAGGGCTAACTTTCTACAAATCAAAAATGATAGATTCAATTTAACCTAAAATCAAACTAACTTTCTATCTAATATAAAACACGATGGATCCCAGCCAGGGTTCGAGACCCATACAAATATTAGTAATTTACTCAATATAAATACTTAAATAGTCGAAAGCCTTTTTACACATTATCAAACTCACATAGCCGAGAGGCTCAATGCTTTATTTATTTACTCAGAATATGATTTACATACAGCTGAGATGCTTATCAGTTTTTTCCAATAACGAATTAGGGTTAAAACATTCATAGCTAACGAAATATTGGAGTAATATCGGTTGAGGGTTCGAAGCCTATAAGGCAAACGATTTTAAAACAATTACTTTAATTAATAACTAAAATTTACAGTAAAACTCCCTAAGCTTTAGACGAAGAAAAACACCATAATCAAATCTAGAAAATTTTTAGCAAAGGTCAAAGGTTCAAGGCCTGTAGGGAAAATTAACCAGGTAATTTTACAGTAAACAAAACCTATAGTAAAATATTTTAAATACAAAACATTTTCAGCAACGAAGGTAGGCCGTAACCAAATTATAAACCAGAACAACATTTCCTTTCATAAAATCATGTATACAACACGATTTTATTCATGGAGAAGTTCTAAAATCTTTAAACAGCTTCAACAATTTACATAGTAACAATAATAAATTATCATTATACAGAGCAGTTCCGACAAGTTATATACATGAATAAGGTGAAATATTTAAAACCAAAATAGAAGTAAAATCGCAGAGAAGATATTATTTTCTTTAAAACCCTGCTAAGAGTTACAATAAGAATTTTCTTTTTATTTATCCAATAAATGTAATACAAATCATACTCACGGTCTATAAACCAAATATGCAACTTTAAAGTATAAACCTGATCTCAACTTGAAGGATTAACAAAAAACTCATTAATGCTATCTCATCCCAATGGATTACAAGAAAATCACATTATATCTCTGCCAAAACACCAGAATGTTTACCACAAAAATGTGGGGGTTGTGCAAAGATTTAAATCTCCAAATGAAACCAAAGCTAGGATTAAAAACCCTTTTTGAGCTTTTCCTTTTCACATTGATAGGGAATGTAGGGTCAAGGTTGTAGGGTCTTACTAGAGGTTGCAAGCGTCAACCAATTTCGACCTGGGATCTTCCAAGATAATGCAACACTCATCGAACCACCTGTCATTTAACATTTTAGACAAAGGTTAAAATTTTTTGCCATAATATAAAAATCACTTTCAAAACTGAGTACAAATTGAAAACGAAGCTTCAACTTACCCGCTCCCTAAAATCTATGCGAAGGGCCGAGGGTCAGAGTGAAATACCATCGATGAAATCATCCATGGTGTTAAATGAAGGGTCACATGGTTTTGGTATACCATTGCTAGCAAGGCTGAGAGATCTTGACTCTCCCCACCAGTCCAACAACGCAGAAATGCAACGATTGAATTAAAACTTGGGTGAATTCATTAGGGTTTTATCCCTTTTACAGCTGGAAAGCACTATGATTCCTTCACATGGGTATTAGCTAATGTTTCAGCTACCTCCATTTGGATCGATATTTTCTGAACCACTCTCCATAGTTTTAAAGTGAACTTGTTATTTAGTCAATCAAAATGACTTCTTAGTGCTTGTTCCTATGGACCTTTAGTTGCTTTGGGAACACTTAGTATAAAGGGGTTTAACCTCTTTATGATCTGAGCTTAACCTTTACAACTTAGATAATGTAGTGGTGCGAGCTCACCTCAAGTGTTAGAGCGCAAGGGTGCAAAAACCTTATTTTTGAGAAACCTGCAATAATACAAGGTGTAAAATGCATTAGCTTACAAATAAGACAAGTATGACCTTTATACATGTAACCCTCACATCAAATTAGGGTTGCAGGAAAAGGGATTAAAACAACAAAACATGACGAATCCATTTTATGGTAAAACAACACAAGCACACAACTGTAAATTATGATAAGGAAGGCATGACTTATAAACATTTTTGGAGGAAAGAAATTTATCATAAGGCCTAGTAACAATATCCTAGTGTAGTGATTATATGAATTCATTTATGAAATGAACAGTTCTCAAATTGATAAGTCTTAATTTTACAAAATTGTCTTTATAGGCTAAGTCCTAGTTTAATTTTGGATTGTAGAGTTTCCTATATTTTTCTTAAGGGCTATATGAAATCAGAATTAGGTCTTTTGTTGATCTAAACCCTCAGTAACAATTTTTTATTTATTTATGGAAATTTGGAGATGTTACATGTGGTATTAGAGCGAGTTTCCAAACACTAGGCATGAATTTGGCTCAAGTCGCATACAAAAACATGAAAACAAAAATGTTGACTATGTTCATAAATTGTTTCTGTACATAAATATAAATTTTTAATTTGTAGGAAATGGAAGGGGTAAAGGTATCTACTACGGATGGATCACATCATAATAATCCAGATAATATATACGTGGAGTTAAATAATCAACCATTTGAATTACTTTAAACTGTGAAAGACTTAAAAGCTGAAGTACATACTGTTAAGGAAGATAATGGAAGAATCCTAAGAGCATAGGAAGAATTGAATCAAATATTGTTGGATAAATTACATAACGAAGAAAAATATAAAACAAAAGAACATGAATATGCATCTGGAACTATATTTTACAAGTGTAAAGGTAAAAAGTTAAAATTCTCTGATAATGAAAGTAATTCTTCTTCAGGAATTATTGTTAGGTCACACACAGAGAAACATAAATATTCCAGTGAAAGTAGTGATAGTGACAACAGTCCTAAAAGGAGAAAATATAAACCTTATGAAGAAATTTCAGGAGATTTTAAGAAGATAAAACCCCCTATGTTTAACGGTGAGGTGGAAAAAGGAAAAGAAGTCAAGGCATTGTTGTCCAGGATGAAGAAATTTTTTCAAAACTATAACTACTCAAACAGGCTGAAGGCTAGAATGGGTATCTATAACTTAACTGGAAAAGCTGATATATGGTGATAGGATATAAAACGAGTGAAAAACATTAAAGAAAAGTATGTAACTTGGAGGAATTTTAAGATATACTTTAAAAGAATTTTTTTTTCTGAACAATATTACCAAGAAAGGGCTAAGGAATTTTACGATCTTAAGCTAGGTTCAATGTCTATGAAGGAACTAAGTAGTAAATTTGTAAGTTTATTACGATACGCACCTTATATTATCGATGAAATGCCTAATATATAGAGGTTTCTGAGTTGTTTACCTCTTAGATTCAAGGACATAATTGAATATGACAATCCAACAACCCTTGAGGAAGCAATGAGGAAAGCTAATTTCTGTTATGAACAAATTAGAAAAAATAAAATAGAAGGTGTACCTAACTGGAAGGGTAAAAGAACCAATAACTTTGAACAAAGAAGAAAAGGCTTTAAGTCCAATAGAAATTTAGGAAACATTTTCTGAAACTATTCTAAGAATACTTACCAAGGGACATACTTTAAAAGTAAAACACATTAGAATTTTACAGCATCAAAGAACAGAGACATAACTAACAATTATGTTAAAAATAATGAACAAAGAGAACTTGTAAAAGGTTGGGAATGTCAAGGACCTCAATAGGTGAAAGACTATCCAAATAGAAAGAGGAAGTTCAACAATGTGCATACAATACAGGAAGAAGCAGATGTTGGTGACGTAGCGAACAAAATGCCCAGGATTAATGCAGCTTTTGAGAATCGACAGGCTGATCACCAAACATCTATGGTGGAGGTAGAAGGTATTATAAAGAACAAAACCGTGTCTATTTTGATAGACCCAGGTGCTAGTTTAAGCTATGTCTCACCTAGTATAGAAGAAAGTTGTAACCTGCATTTGAAAAAGTTTAAAAATATTGGTTGGTTTAGTTAGCTACAGGAACCAAGAGAAAGGTAGTTAATTATGTTGAAGATTGTGAAATGATGATGAGACAATTCAAAACTCAAGTAAAATTAAACATACTACCTTTAGGATCATATGATTTTTTAATAGGTGTGGACTGGCTAGAAAAACACAGAGCAATTTTAAATTGTTTTGAGAAAACATTTACATGTTTAGATGAAAAAGGAGAAACAGTTATAGTAAAAGGAATACCTAGAAATGTTTATGTTAGACAGATTTCATCTTTACAAATGAAGAAGTCTGTACGTAAAGGATACAAAGTATTTTTTGTACATGTAATAAATGACAAACACGTGAATAAAGAAGATAAGTTAAAATTTGATGATATACCAATTTTAAAATAATTTTCAGATGTATTTCCAGAATATATTCCAGGATTAACTCTGAAAAGATAATTGGATTTTACTATTGAATTAGTACCATGAGTTGTACCCAACTCAAAGGATCCTTATCGGATGAATATCCTAGAACTTAATGAGTTAAAACTGCAAATACAAGAGTTAATAGATAAAAATTACATAAGACCAAGTATATCCCCTTGGGGAGCACTTGTCTTATTTGTTAAGAAGAAAGACGGTACCTTACGTTTATGTATAGATTATCGTCAATTAAACAAGATTACAATTAAAAACAGATATACATTGCCCCACATAGATGATCGGTTCGATCAGATATGCGGAGCAACAATATTCTCAAAAATAGACTTTAGATATGGATACCATCAATTCAAAATTAAAGATGAAGATATATTTAAAACTGCATTTAGAACTTGTTACGGGAATTATGAGTTTGCAGTTATGCCATTTGGGCTAACGAATGCTCCAGCATCTTTTATTTGTTTAATAAACAATGTCTTAAGTAAGTATTTGGATAAATTCGTAGTTGTCTTCATAGATGACATACTAATTTATTCAAAAACAAAAGAAGAACATGTATAGATAATATTACAAGTTCTAAGAGAACATAAATTGTACGCTAAATTCAGTAAATGTGAATTCTTTAAGGATAAAATACAGTATCTAGGCCATGTGATATCCAAGGAAGGGATATTAGTGGATCTTGATAAGATAAGAGCAATAACAGAATGGCATGCTCGTAAGGATGTATCAAATGTATGATCTTTCATGGGGATTATAGGTTATTATCATAAATTCATAGAAGGATTCTCAAAGATCGTGAATCCCATAACATCCTTACAGAAAAAGGGAAAAATATTTGTATGGGATTTAAAATGGGAAGAAATTTTTAACAAGTTAAAATAATTATTAACCACTGCACCTATCTTAAAAATATCAGATCCAAATAAGGACTTTGTTGTATGCACTGGTGCATGCAATGAGGGCCTGGGTGGAGTGTTAACGCAAGAAGGTCATGTAATAGCATATGAGTCAAGGAAGTTAAAAATACATGAAAAGAATTATGCTACCTACGATTTAGAGCTGGATGCTATAATACATGCTTTAAAAATGTGGCCCCATCATCTAACTGATAGAATATTTTTACTAATGTCTCATAACATAAGTTTGAAATACGTGTTTGATCAACAACATCTGAATGCAAGGCAATAAGGAAGGTTAGCTTTCCTTAGCGAATATGATTTCGAGATTAAACATATAAAAGTGAAAGAGAATAAGTTGATTGATGCCTTAAGCAGAAATGAAAATATGAATTTTATAGCCGTTGTTAGCTATTAAAAAATAGAATTGGACGATAATTTAGAAGATGGAGTAAAAATGGATAAGGATTATCAAAATTTAAGAGAAAAAGTTACAGAAAATGTATCTGAAAATATAAAAATAGATTTCAGTTTGAATGAAAAAGGTTTAATGTTGTATAAAAATAGATTATATGTACCTAATGTACTAGAAATTAAATTGTTGATCTTAAATGAAGTACATAAGATTCCTTACTCAAGACATCCTGGTTATCAAAAGATGATAACAATGTTAAGAAAAGATTATTTATGGCCCAATATGAAGAATGAAGTGGATGAATATATAGCTAGGTGTATAGACTGCAACAAGTCTTCTTCAACCATTACCACTCCCAGATTGGAAATGGGAAATTATCAGCCTTGATTTCATAACAGGACTTCCTAAAAATCAAAAGCAAAATGATTATGTGATGGTAGTGGTAGACAAACTTAGCAAGGAAGCTCATTTTATACCTATTAAAACTACTTATAAGGCTGCTAATATTGCTGATATTTTTATGAAGGAAAACTTTCATTTACATGGAATTCCTAAGATGATAATTTTTGATAGGGATCCTAAGTTTACTGGTAATTTCTTGAAATCTTTATTTAAAGTATTGGATACGAAACTAATTTTAAGTACCACTTATCATCCACAAACGGATGGAAAAATAGAAAGAGTAAATCAAGTTTTAGAAGACATGTTAAGGATGTGTGTTAGGGATCATCTAAAGAAATAGGAAGAATATTTGCACTTAGTCGAGTTTGCTTATAACAGTCGTTATTAAGCTTCAACTAAACTTAGTCCTTTTGAAATACAGTATGGTAGGAAATGTAATACTCTCATTTCATGGAGTAATCCAGTTGACAGATTAATGTTAGGACCCGAAAACAGTGAAACAGGTACAAACCAATCTGAAAATTGCACAAGACAGACAAAAGAGTCATGCAGACCTTAAAAGAACCCAGAAAGAATTCCAAGTAGGTGGTAATGTTTTTTTCAAAGTAAAACCCAGAAAAAGCTCCTTAAATTTGGGGATTTGTACTAAATTAGCACCCAGGTATTGTGGACCATTTGAGATATTGTCAAGAGTTGGTCTAGTGGCTTACGAGTTAGATTTGCCACCTAATCTCAAAATACATAACGTATTTCATATTTCTATATTGAAAAAATATGTGCATGATGCTACTTATGTAATCGATTGGAATGTTATTAAGGTAGAACCAGAAGGAGATTTTCAGGTGGAACCAGATTGTATTCTCAACAAGAGAGAATTTTTTCTCCGAAATTGCACCATTGGACAACTAAAGGTGCAATGGAAGCACCTTAGTCCAGTTGAAGCAACCCAGGAATTAGAGAGTCATATGTAGGAGGCATATCCAATTGTGTTCCAGGAAGACTCAGATGATACTTAAGAAACATCGAGGATGATGTTGAACTTAAGAGGGGGTGTTTGTAACCCACCTAGAACTAAAAACATTTTATTTTTGTGAAAATTCATTACTTTAAAGGTTATTGTAAATTTTTATGTTGTTGACTAAGGATGGTCAAAGATTAATGTAATTGAATATTTTATTATTAATAATTAAAAGAAGAGACACCTATCCAAAGAATGTTGTTGAATAGTTTTCACTAACCCACTAGGAGGAATGATTTGGTGTAGAAGGAAAAAATGACTAATGGCAACAACATCATTCACTTTCTAGATGTTGCAGGGTAAAAATTCCCTATATTTGTGGTCATGTTCCCAAGAAAGGAGGAACTGAGCAGGTGGCTCATTTAATTGCAAAACTTACCCAAAGACCTAGGAAATATTATATATACCATCGAATGAGTAGGAGGCTCATTACATTCTAGATATTAGAACTTGTGGATTTGTTGGAAACTGAAAAGTTAGGCACACAAGAGGAAATTCGATGTGGGGAAAGCTAGAGTGAATTGTTAATAGTTTTTAATTATAAGTGTGACTATTAAGTTACAGAGAGTACTGAATATGCTTCTACACAATATCTTCGTCATGGTGGTTCAGTGAACATGATTGTAGGTCCTAAATCAAGTAATCTTGGATGCTTTCAGGAGACGATTGGGAGGTATGGTTTTATTTGGGTGTTTGTTCACTTCGAAAGTTAACAAGTTCTATATTGATACTAGTTTATTAACTTAAATTCATTGTCTATTTATTTTGAAGGATATATGTATGATAAAAGTTTCTAATTTTATTGATGGATTTCAAAATAAACAACAAAGTTTATTTCTTGTAAATTTCTAGTTAAAGTATAGAAGAAATGAATTTTACTGCTTAAATAGTTTTCATAGTATAACTTCTAGAATATCATTTATTTATTTTTAAAAGCATTATTATATATAGATTATCTAGTATTACGTATTATACATAGATAAATAACAAATAGTATTCCTCTAGAATTCTTTTGAAACCTTGCAGAATGAACCATAAGGATAAAAACATAGTTAACATCGTTTAAACCAAACAATGAAACTCCTTTATAGTTAGATTTAATATTCATAGTAAATTACTCAGTATCATTGTATATAGCCGAATGGCTTATATTTTTAATTTCAAAACAAATTGGCTTTAACTTTATACAAATAACAAATGATAGATTCAATTTAACCATAAAATCAAACTAAGTTTCTATCTAATTTAAAACACGATGGCTCCTGGCCAGGGTTCAAGACCCATAAGAATATTAGTAATTTACTCAATATAAAGACTTATATAGCTGAAAGGATTTTTACAAATTATAAAACTCACACAACTGAGAGGCTCAATGATTTCTTTATTTACTCAGAATATGATTTACATACAACCGAGAGGCTTATCAGTTTCTTCCAATAACGAATTAGGGTTAAAACATTTATACTTAATGAAATATGAAATTAATACCAGTTGAGGGTTCAAAGCCTATAAGGCTAAGAA
Organism: Pseudotsuga menziesii; assembly: GCA_001517045.1. Taxonomy (NCBI): domain Eukaryota; kingdom Viridiplantae; phylum Streptophyta; class Pinopsida; order Pinales; family Pinaceae; genus Pseudotsuga; species Pseudotsuga menziesii. Next base: position 99,801 of record LPNX010394870.1, on the reverse strand, counting down.
GTTTTTTAAAATTACTTTAATTAATAACTAAAATTTACAGTAAAAATCCATAATCTTTTGACGAAGAAGAACTCCATAATCAAATCTACAAAAACTTTTAGCACTAGTCAAAGGTTTGAGGCCTGTAGGGAAAATTAACCAAGTAATTTTACAATAAACGAAACCTACAGTAAAATATTTTAAATACAAACATTTTTAGCAACGAAGATAGGCCATAACCAATTTTTTGGCCGTAACCAAATAAAAAACCAGAACAACATTTCCGTTTATAAAATCATGTATACAACATGGTTTTATTCATGGAGGAGTTCTAAAAGCTTTAAACAACTTTAGCAATTTACAGAGCAACAATAATAAATTATCATATATAGAGCAATTCCAACAAGTTTTATATGGGAATAATGCAAAATATTTAAACCCAAAATAGAAGTAAAAATTGCAGAGACAGTATTTTTTTCTTTAAAATCCTGCAAAGAGTTACAGTAAGAGTTTTCTTTTTATTTATCCAACAACCATAATACAACTCAGACTCATGGCATGTAAACCAAATAGGGAACTTTAAAGTATAAATCCGATCTCAACCCGAAGGATTAACAAACAACTCATTAATTCTATCTCAACTCAAGGTCTTACAAGAAAATCACATTATATCTCTTCCAAAACACAAGAATGTTTACCAAAAAATGGAGGGGGTTGCGCAAAGCTTTAAATATCGAAACAAAATCAAAGCTAGGATTGAAAACCCTTTTCCAGCTTTGCCTTTTCACATCGACAGGGACCGTAGGGACAATGTTGCAAGGTCTTACCAAATCCTACAAGCACCAACCACTCTCGACCTAATTCTGATTTCACATATCAAAACATTTAAAAAGTGTAAAAAAACAAATATAAAACCTATACTATAAAATTAATAATAAAACATAAATGAAACAAATATAATACATATAACATAAAGTTAAATTTCAATGGTGATGCTATTAACAAAGTGGTTGTCAAAGGCTAGGGTTCGAGGTGATAAGAATTTTTTTGGCCCCATGAAGACCTGACAGAAGATCACAAGAGAAATTACCAAGAGCTGACAACTAGATTGACCATCCTTTTCAGGGGATGGACCCCTACGGGGCAGCGCAGGGAGGGGGACGAACCTTCCCCACCACCAACAAGAATGGAAATGATGATGAATGTGTGGCAATATGAAGGCAATAGCATCGGCGAGGGATATATAAGAATTCCTACCACGAGCATAGATGATCCCTTCCTTCTAGATCCACATAGATAAGATAAGAAAAAAAGTTTAACTCCAGAAGGAGAAATATTTGATAGGAAAATTCATTGGGATATGGAAAAAAGAAAGAGATCTGGTAAGATGGATCCAGAGCACCTAGAACCCTAAAGGGAATTATGATATGCACCTAGGATCCAAGGGGTTCTTTACCATCATCCTTTTCACTCAAGAAGATCAGGACTGAATCCTCGACAATGGAAGGAGACATTTAACCCCAAGAAAGAGGACAAGAGGGTATTCTTGGTGTGAATCTGATTGTATTCACTGTCATGCGAGTACTTGGATCTTGAGATCCTTTAGTATATTGGGAACATTTTGGGGGAATTCATGAAAATAGTAGAGGAAACTACACAACATAGGTAATCTACATTTTCTCATATATGTGCCTATATGGACCTATCAAAAGAGATAACTAAATCCATTAACCTAAAATAGGAATACAAGGAGCGTATGCAACCAATAGACTATGAGCACATTCCCTTGAGGTTCCAATAGTGCCATGATTACGATCATTTCAATCGAAATTGCCCATAGAATATCCAACAACCCCTGCTGACCCAAAAATCACAGGGAAAGATGGCTGACAAAGAGGGATTTGTACAGATCCGAAGTAAAATGAAGCCCATATTGGGTCCCCAGCTGTAATTTCCTTTTTAAATTTTTTTACCAAAATGCCCAAATTTCCAATTTTTTTGCAATTTTGGCTCTTGACTAGTTTTAGTGTCTTGGTCTCCAAATCAGCCCAATTGCTCCCAAATATTTAGAGAAGGTATATGAATGATATAATAACTTGATTATTATGTTCAAGGATGTATTATGGCCCTCCAATCACGTTTTCAATCCTGTACTAAATTCTGAACAAGATAGAGGATTTTATTGACAATTTTTGGCCCAAATCCCTCCCCCCCGTGGTAAGTCATAGAAATGGCTTTCGAAATGTGAAGGAACCCAATAAAATTATTAAATTGAATTAGGGGATGTGTATAAGACATTATAATATACTTTCATGCAAAACCAATCAACCTCCCATTGCTGTTATCACTTCTTTCAATCAGATAAAAAGCTAGTTTTGGACCCTTGGAGAAATGAGGTGTAGTTTGCTCCAATTGCTATGAAATTCAATCCAATGGCCACAAATTATCAGTTAATGAACATGAAAACCATAATATACTTTAATTACAATCCATTCATTCATAAATCATCAATATTTTATACATCCATTTGAATCCATCTAGATTACAAGAGTTTACAACAAGGTAGTGGGGAAATGCCATTGTTTCTTCATTATTGAGCAATGATACGTGATATTTCTTGGAATTTTGACCTGAGATCTTTCTGAAATTAAATAAAATATATTTTATATCAAAATAAAAAATAATGGAGTAAGAGAACCTCCCTCAAAGAGATGAATATCTCACCAAGTGTGGCTCACTCCATAGAGCTGAAATATGGTGAGAAAACTTGAGATGAAAGGAAGAACAAGCTGAAATTGATATGTCCACGAGATACTGTAGATTGCACCTGTAAATTATGACTCCATTTAAGCTGTGTGAAATACCTGAGTGGCCTCTCCAAACACCAACTAGGATGGGAATCTTTCACCCTCGAAATCGGCTAAGGCATGAACCAGTCATCCACTAGCTCTCTCTCTCTTCACAATAACAATTTTCACAAATGATCAAAAGGTTCTTCTCATGGATGATAGCTATATTTTATAAAAATTAGTGGTATTCTAAGGTTAAAAATCCATCCATAAATGAAATACAATTCAAAATGGTGTGGCTGCTCATGCTATGCCATGTGGCCTCTCTCTTCCCCTTCCCTCTTCTCCCAAATTCGAGTAGGAGCCTCTTGTCCTTCTCCAACTCCCATGAGCCCCCTATAAGATGTTCTATTCAGGATTGACATGTCATATATGTTGGTATTTCAGCCTTGAGATCTGAATTGTGTCATAAATGTCATAAAATCTCCATCATTGGTGTCATAGATGTCATAAATCTAAGGGGAATCTAGCCCCAAGTGTCCATGAAACTCCCATTTGGCTCTTCCTCTCCCATGTGAGTTACAATTCATCCAAAATTTGACCTATGAAGTATATGGACAAGTATATTAACTACATAATCCATCCCAAAATTAAGCTTCCCATAGATTTGAGATTACAAGAGGAGGATGCCATTTAACATAGGAATTCTAGCTTGAGTGGGCCCCATAGTCTCCATGTGTCTCCATTCTCCATAGCTATTTAATTTTTCACTTGCATTAATTTAATTAAATCCATTAAATAAATATGCATTCCTTATAATGTCTAACACCATTTATTAGCTCCCTTATTAACTTCCCAATGTTTCCACACAACCTAGGGAACTAGTAGGATTGATGGAATTTTCCTGCTATGCAATTATTAAAAATGTGGATATTATAGTCCTCCCCATCCAAGATTGCTTGTCCTTAAGAAATATCATATTTGTGTTGATGTAATTGTGACTTCGGAATGTATTCATCTATGTATCTTATGTCTTGTAACCCGATGTTTATTCCGGGATGTATCTATTATGTAATTGAGTCATGTTGTCATGCCCCGATGTTCTGATCGAGAGGATATATAATGTAAACAAGTCATGTCAAGTCATTGTGGGTAACCCTCCTATTGTCTAAGGGTTAAAGTCCTCGCAGTTCCAGGGAACTAGGGTTATTAGACTCTCCTTATAGAGGTCAGCCCTAGTAGGTTTTTATTCATGTCGGGATTAGTATAAATAGAGAGTTGGACTCTTTATTTAGCACACAACTCATACACACTCAAGTGTAGTGCATAGTTGAGGAAGGAGAAGACACTGGGGCTAGACAAGAAGAAGGTTACAGCTGTCAGGAGTGCATCTTACTATTTTGGGGTTTTACCTTTTGTCCTGATTCTATCTCTGAGGAAGTTGTTGGGTTTTATCCTTTATGGTTTCCCTAAGGAAAAACACTGTGTTCATTGTCTCTTGTGCTTAATTGTTGTGCTTGTTATTCTCTCAGTTAAAGACCCTAATAATGCTATATTAAAGTTGAAAAACTAACATGGTATCAGAGCTAACATGAGAAGAAGACACTATGCAGCTGTGGGAACTAGGGATTCCTAGTTTGTGAATCTCTCTCCACAGATTTTCAGCAAAAGTAAGGCAGAATAACTCTCCTCCTTAGGGCACATCTTTCTGTCGAAACATAATCCAATTCTGAGGTTTTTTAGTTTTGGACCTGTCACTGCTGCCGAAAATTAGGACTTTTTACAGAAGAGGAATTTTTCAGTGAACCCAAGCCTAGATTGATCTTCCCCCCAAAATCGAATTTAGGAACAAATTTCAAAGCATTTGGGTGGATAGAACTCAGGAAAAGAAAAACCCTAATTTGCTCCTGAACCAGCTCTACAAGATTTCAGCTCAAATTTCAGATCCGATATCTTGACCTGGTAAGATCTAAAATATTTTGTATTTCCATTTGAGGTTCTCAGTTAAGATGTCTCACCATACCAAGCTTGACAAAAAGCTTGAGGGAGCTGATAACTTTCGAGCTTGGAAGTAAAAAATCTCCCTGGTCCTGGAAGAAAATGAGCTAGACTCCTACATCCATGAGGAGGTTCCAGTTCCAGAGGGAGATGAGGCTATGTCCTTGCATAAGATGAGTTGGTTATCTAAAAGAGGATCATTGCTGATTCTATCAAGGATCACCTTATCCAACAGGTGTCCTCTCTCAAGACACCTAAAGCTATGTTTGATGCCCTAACCAAATTGTTTGAAGGGAAGAACATAAACCGGAAGATGAATCTAAGAAACCAACTGAAGAATGTGAAGATCCAGAATGCAGAAAAAATCAAATCTTACATCACAAGAGTTTCTTAGATCAAGGAACAACTAGAAACAGTAGATGAAGAAGTGGAAAATGCAGAGATTGTGATGACTACCTTGAATGGCCTTCCTAGGTCATGGGATTCTTTCATCCAAGGAATCTGTGCTAGAAAGAAGTTGGTCAAGTTCAGCGGACTATGGGAAGAGTGATCTCAAGAAGAATCTTAGATAGTAGCTCGAGAAGAAAAGATGGGAAGTGAAGATCAAGATCTCATGGCACACTCCAAGTCACACTCCAAGTCAACCAGAAGAAAATCTCACCACTTCAGAGGTAAGAACTCTCACAAAGATAACACTAGAAAATATTTATCTAGGATCATATGTTATACATGTGATGAAGCAATATATTATGCAAGGAATTGTCCTAAGAAACCAAAGCTAACAAAGAGGAGCAACAAAAGAAGACATCATGCTCATGCTGCAGAGGATGATGAACCATCCAAGAAAAGAACCATATATGAAAGTGAAGATTCTTCAAGCGAGGATGAATATGTTTTGATCTTCGCTCTCACAGGCAACATTACTCATGGAAGTGATGATTGGCTTATAGACAGTGGGGCTTCCAAACATATTACTGGATTCAAGGAATCCTTTGTGAGACTGTTAGAACATGAATCATCTCACAAGGTGAAGCTAGGATATGACTACCAATATCCAATAAAAGGTAGTGGGGAATCTTCCTATAAACAAGACTCTGGAAAGTCTCTAACAATGAAGGAAGTATTGTTTGTGCTAGGAATCAAGAAGAACCTCCTCTCCATATCAGCATTAGATGCAAAAGGAATGCAGGTTGCATTCATATATGGTCAAGTCATCATGTGGCCAAAAGGAAAGACTATCGATGATGCAATAGTGATTGGAGAACAAGAAGGAGGATTGTACAAATTAAAGGGCCATCTAGAACAAGCCTTGGTCCATGACACGGTAGAGCCAAGTGAACTTTGGCATAGAAGGATTGCACATGTGCATTACAGAGCACTACCGATTGCAAGAAAAGTTGTCGAAGGTCTTCTAGAAATCCAAGCAAAACATGATGGGATCTGCAAAGGATGTGCAAAAGGAAAGAATACAAAGAAGACATTTCCAAGTAGCGAAAGAAAAGCAAAAGGAATCTTGGAAATCATCCACTCCGATGTATGTGATCCTATGTCATCAAACTCACTAAGCAGGTATGCATATTATGTTTCTTTTATTGATGACTTTTCCAGGAAGACATGGGTTTACTTCATGAAGAACAAAGATGAAGTATTCATCAAGTTCAAGGAATTCAAAGCCTTGATCGAAAACCACACTGAAAAGAAGATCAAGAACCTTCGATCATATAAAGGCGGAGAATTCACTTCAAATTAATTCAAAGAGCTATGCAAAGAATCAGGGATTAAGAGGGAGTTGTCCACTCCTTATAATCCACAACAAAATGGGATTGTAGAGAGGAAGAATAGAACTATCATGGAAGCTGCAAGAGCAATGCTTCATGATCAAGACCTTCCTATGCATATTTGGGAGGAAGCTGCCAGAACAGCGGTGTATGTATAGAACCGTACTCCACATAGAGCACTCCAGAACAAGAATCCTACATAAGTCTTCTCCGGCAAAAAACCAGAAGTCATCCATCTCAGAATATTCAACTGTCCTGTGTACATACACATCCCAAGAGAGAAGAGAACAAAATTAGATCCTTCAAGAAAGAAGGGTATATTTTTGGGATACTTTGAAAGCTCGAAGGCTTACAGAATATATTTCCCAGGACAAAAGAATATTGACATCAGTAGGGATGTGACATTTGATGAAGACATAGCTTACAACAAATTTAGAAAGAGACCTGCTGAAGAACCTGAAGAAGCAGAAGCACCCAGAGTTCATGATACAACCATCAATGAAGAAACTCAAGAAGAAGATCGAGAATTTGAAGAACCACAAAGACCTGTAAGTCCACCTCTGGAAAAGAATCCTCATAAGAGGAAACCTGCTTGGGTACGAGAACTTATCCAAGGTGCGGAAAGATATGGGGCTCCAGAAGAGAATCACAGAGAAAGAAAGAGGACCAGATCCTGCTTCGGGTATGTAGCGTTACTATGTGATTTCATTGCTAAAGAACCTTCCAGTTATGAAGAAGTGGCAGAACATAAAGAATGGAAGGATGCTATGATCGAAGAATACCAATTGATCATGAAGAATGATGTTTGGTATGTTGTCCCAAGACCAGATGGGAATTCAGTTGTAACTTCCAAATGGATCTACAAGATCAAACATGTTGCAGATGGTAGCATTGAAAAATATAAGGCAAGATTTGTGGCTCGGGGGNCCAGATGGGAATTCAGTTGTAACTTCCAAATGGATCTACAAGATCAAACATGTTGCAGATGGTAGCATTGAAAAATATAAGGCAAGATTTGTGGCTCGGGGTTTCTCTCAGAAAGAAGGAATAGATTATGAAGAAACCTTTGGATCTGTAGGTAGATACACTTCCATCAGACCAATACTTGCTCTGGTTGTAGTAATGAAATGGAAGATACACCAGATGGATGTCAAGACTGCTTTCTTGAATGGTGTAGTGGAAGAGGAAGTGTATGTAGAACAACCACTCGGTTTTGAGACACATGACAGGGAGTCTGATGCATGCAGATTGAAGAAATCCCTGTATGGTTTGAAACATGCACCCAGGACATGGTATGGTAGAATCAATAGCTTTCTATCCAATTTGGGATTTACCAAGAGTAAAGTAGATTGCAACCTTTACTACAAGGTTGAAGATGGCAACCCAGTGATGCTTCTACTATATGTAGATGATCTGTTTGTGACGGGTATGGATGGGTTGATTGCTAATACGAAGAGAAAGCTTGCTGCTGAGTTTGAAATGAAGGACTTGGGTATGATGCATTATTTTATAGGTATGGAAGTGTGGCAGAGTGCAGATGGAATCTTCCTTAGATAAGGGAAGTATGCAGTAGAGATCCTGAAGAGGTTTGGGATGATGGACTGGAAGACTATGGCCACACCTATGGCATCAAACTTGAAGCTATTGAGTGATGCTTCATCAGAGTCAGTTGATTCTATGATGTATTATCAGATGATTGGGTCATTGATGTACCTGATGAACACAAGACTAGAGATTTGCTTTGCTGTGAACACCTTGAGCCAATTCTTGACAGATCCGAGAAATGTTCACTTGATTGCTGCAAAGCATATTCTGAGGTACCTAAGGGGTACAGTTGATTATGGGCTCAAGTATGTTGTGAATCAAAAGATTAACCTGGAGGGTTATGTTGATTCAGATTGTGCAGGCAGTGCCATCGATAGGAAGAGCAATTCAGGGTGTTTTTTCAGTATGGGATCAAATGTGATCTCTTGGTTTAGCAGGAAGCAATCTTGTGTGGCACTAAGTATAGCTGAAGTAGAGTATGTCGCAACTTGTTCAGCTAGTTGTGAGGCAGTATGGATTTGGAAGCTACTTTCTGATTTATTTAATCTCCAGTTGGATGCTACTTGTATGCATTGTGACAACCAGAGTTACGTGAAGTTGTTAGAGAATCCAATGTTCCATGACAAGTTGAAGCATATCGAGATCAAGTATCACTATATCAGGGATATGGTGTAAAGGGGAGTAGTGAAGCTCTAGTATGTTGTGGTGGAGGAACATATAGCTGATGTGTTGACGAAGCTATTAGCAAGGGTGAAGTTTGAATACTTCAGGGAGAATATTGGTGTTCTCCATATCGAGGTTTCCTCCAAGGGAAAGTGATGAGTCCCATAGCCATTCTGACATGGTGAGAGGATTGGTTCCTTCCATGGTCAGATGTAAGGGTTGAGCCATTCTGTCATGGTGAGAGGATTTGGTTCCTTCCATGTCAGATATGAGTGCTGAGATCCATATCCATTCTGACGAGCAGGTCAGATAGAAGGGCTGAGCCATTCTTTCATGGTGACAGGATTTTGTTCCTTCCATGTCAGATATGAGTGCTAAGATCCATAGCCATTCTGATGAGCAGGTTAGATATAAGGGCTGAGCCATTCTATCATGGTGAGAGGATTTGCTTCCTTCCATGACATATATGAGTGTTGATAGCCATTCTGGGAATGGAGGTACCTGGTCAGTTACCATGAACACTCAGTCCGAGACTGAGAGAGATCCATTCTGATGAGTAGGTCAGATGTAAGGGCTGAGCCATTCTGTCATGGCTAAAGGATTAAGTTCCTCCCATGTTAGATATGAGTGCTAGCCATTCTGATCAGTAGGTCAGATATAAGGGAAACTGCCATTCTCTAGGAGAATGGAGGCACCTACTCCATTACCAGGTAGCTCAGTCTGGGATTGGGGGCCATTATGGTGAGGGTATAGGATTGAGTTCCTACCAGGTCAGATGTGAGTGCATGACTTTCTGATGAGGGTGTAGGATTTGGTTCCTACCAGGTCATATGTAAGTGCACAGCCCTTCCATCATTGTGAGCAGGATGTGTTCCCGACTAGATGGATGTAAGTGCAGAGCTCTTCTATCATTGTGAGCAGGATGCCATTCCCACCTGGATGGAAGTATGGAAATCTTCCATCACTATGAGCAGGCTGTGTTTCCACCTGGATAGAAGTGTGGAAATCTCCCATCATTGTGAGCAGGATGTGATTCCTGGCTGGATGAAAGTACAAAGCTCTTTCATCATTGTGAGAAGGATGTGTTCCCTCCTAGATGGAAGTGAGTACGATTCCTTTTTGATGATTCGGTCAGATATAAGAGATGAAGAAGGCCTACATGATGGCCAGGCCTACAACCAGCATGAAAGAAGGTTGGCTCTATAGAACTTCCTATGATGAGAAGAATCATGAGATAGCACATATGATGATGACCAGAGGAGATCTAGATCGAGCTATGATCCAGATCCAGTTATGATGAATCCGAGAGATCCATATCGAGTGATGATCCAGATCCAGTAGTGATGATGCAGATCGAGTGATGATCCAGATCCAGTGATGTTCCGGATTGAGTATGATCCAGTGATGATGATCCAGATTGAGTGATGATCCAGATCTAGTGATGCTCTAGATCAAGTATGATCCAGTGACGATGATCCAGGTCCAGTGATGATCCATATCCAGATGAAGATGACTTGAAGATGAATATGAATTGAAGATGCAAATGACAAGAAGATCCAGAGAAGAAGATCAGTGATGAAAATTGTGTCGAGAGAATACCTTCCTAGTTAAGAGGGAGTGTTGATGTAATTGTAACTTTGGAATGTATTCATCTATGTATCTTATGTCTTGTAACCTGATTTTTATTCTGGGATGTATCTATTATGTAATTAAGTCATGTTGTCATGCCCCAATGTTTCAATGGGGGGGATCTATAATGTAAACAAGTCATGTCAAGTCATTGTGGGTAACCCTCCTATTGTCTAAGGGTTAAAGTCCTTGCAGTTCCAGGGCACTAGGGTTATTAGACTCTCCTAGTAGAGGTCAGCCCTAATAGGGTTTTAGTCATGTTGGGATTAGTATAAATAGAGAGATGGACTCTCTATTTAGCACAAAACTCATACACACTCAAGTGTAGTGCATAGTTGAGGAAGGAGAAGACACTGGGGCTAGAAAAGAAGAAGGTTACTGCTATCGGGAGTGCATCTTATTGTTTTGGGGTTTTACCTTTTGTGCTAATTCTATCTCTGAGGAAGTTGCAAGGTTTTCTCCTTTATGGTTTCCCCGAGGAAAAACATTGTGTTCATTGTCTCTTATGTTTAATTTCTATTCTTGTTATTCTCTCAGTTAAAGATACTAATAATGCTAGCTCAAAGTTGAAAAACTAACAATTTGTATGCTACAAAATATTATCCTCTTCCCATGTGGCATCTTCACTTGGTAGATCCATCCATTGCACCAAGTATTATTTGATTGTTTTGCTCCTCAATCTTCTCTTCCTTATCTTCAAAACCTTTTCCAGAACAAGTGTGAGTTTTCCTTCATCATCCAAAGGAGGGAGTGTATATAAATGACAATTTTCTGACCAATAACTTTCTTGACACAAGAAACATGAAATACATTATGAATTTTACTCCCTTCCGGGAGTTCCAACTCATATGCTACTTCTCCAATTTTTCGGATTACCTTGTAGGGCCCATAGTATCTTGGATTTAGATTTTTTGCTCCATTCCTTTTGATATATGTTTGTTTGTATGGCTACAACCTCAAATACACTAAATCATCAACCTGAAAGGTCCTTTCCTGTCTATGTTTATCTGCATAATTTTTTTGCTGATTTTGGGCAACCTGCAAGTTCTCTTTTAAAAGCTTCAAAATTTCTTGGCTTTCTTCCACCCAATATTTAGCTTTAGGATCTTTACTACCACCAAATATAATATCAGCAAATGTAAGTGAATCATAACCATATAATGCTCTGAAAGGAGACATCCCTATTGACATGTGAAAGGTGGTGTTGTAGCAAAACTCACCCAAGTGTAGCCACTTTGTCCAAGCTTTTTGTTGTTCTCACACATAGTTTCGGAGGTACCCTTCCAACCGTTTATTCACCCTCTTTGTTTGTCCATCAGTTTGGGGATGGTAGCTTGTACTTGGATTCAATTGAGTGCCCACTAATCTAAAAAATTTCTTGCCAAAAAGCACTCATGAATCTACCATCTCTATCACTTAGAATGCTCTTGGGGAGCCCATGCAATCTGAAGATTTATTTGAAAAAAAGGTCAGCCACTTGTGCAACACTAAAAGAGGATGTAACAGAAAATAAATGAGAAAACTTAGTCAATATATCCATGACCACATATATGAAATCCTTTTCCACATATTTGGGAAAATTGGTGATGAAATCCATTGATATACTGTCTCATTTTTGTATTGTACTCCAACAATTAAAAGTTCTCTCCAACCCATACCATTAGGAAAGAGAATTCTGGGATCCCATTTTCTTGTATGCATTCTTCCAAACATCATGAGAACATAATACATATCATCAAAGTACATAATAACATAATAAAAATGTACATCAAGGAAGTGCCTCATCAAAAAATCATGAAAGTGCTTATACCTCCTATTAAGTCATGAATTTGTTTTCTTCAGTCTTATATTTTGCTTGTGATTTTTGTTTAAGCTTGCTCATTTGCTTATTTTTAGGGAATTTTGGTTTAGAGTGAAATTTTGATTTTTTGCCTTTAGGTTTTCATTATTTTTTGTTCTTCTTATGTCCTGAAGGGTTCTATAGGATATATGTTGAATAATAGTTTCATTAATAAGCACTAAGACCAAGTTTTAGTCATATAAACCTATGTTAAAGTTGAATTAGTGGTCAAAAAGCACAAAATTTGGTTTTAAAACTTTCTTGTAGCGCAACGGTTAAAATTTTACACTGGTGCGCTACAAGAATATCGCGGGTGCCAAATTTGTCAGTTTTCATGCCAAATTCTCCAATGATTTCACTCCTGGATGACTAATCACATGTGTAGATAGATTTGATATGTGTTTCATCAAAGATAATCATGAAAACAGGTGTTGGCTATGACGTGAGGGAGATCATGGTAGTCAGAAGTTAGGGCTTGGAAAATCATAACAGGCAGAGGAACGGGGCGAGATTGACGGGAAATAGGTTCTTCAATTAAGCATTAAGAAGCTAGTGGAGAAGTGGAATGAAGACAAATTGCTAAGAATCCGGAATTTGCAGTTGAAGAAGGAATTTAGGGTTTTCTCAGCGTGACAGTTGGAAGTAAGCTGAAAACTTGAGGACACCTGGACAGCTAAATTCGACATTCAGATAGTCCAACGATCAATTTTAAACACCTGCAGCAAGCCAGGAGTCAGGTATTCCACGTGACTTTAGTCATGGCCTGTTAAATTGGGGGTTTTTCTATTAAACCTTATAATGTTAAATTGATTAAAGAAAACATAAACTTATGTATTCAACAAACTCCCAATAGTGAGAGATCAGTTTAAAAGGTCTAAATTAACATCTTGGATGTTAGTAAAGTTCAAAAACAACTTTGATAAAGATTTTTGGTGCTCTATTTGACCTGAATTACCCAATCTTGGTACAAAACATTCCCTGCATTGATAATAAAACTGACTATTAAAAAATCAAGGAAAAACAGTCAGGGAGAATCCAAAGGAGAACTGACTGTCAAAACTATGAAAGCTTGAGGAAAAAAGGCTGTTAGGTCATTAGCAAGTTTTGAAAATCACACAGAAGCATCATCAAGCCTTGGGAAAGTAGATGAAGAGGAGTGGGAAGACCAATAGGGCTGATCCCACTGAACTGAATTGGATAGACAATTTTCCAAGTTGTGCTCAACTTTTTGAGAATGCTGGATGGTTGAACTTCTTTAAGAAGATTGATGGATATAATACCGAAGTTTCTCATAAATTTGCTCAATGTTATAACCAAGATACAGTATCATTTGACACTCTGAAATTCAAATTAACTGTAGAGTTGGTGGCTAAAGCAATAGGGGTCAAGAATGAAGGAGAGCTTTGGTTCGAAAAGGTGACATTTACCTTCAATGCCCAAAGGTATATTTTTCCTGGAATTGTTCCAGACTGGAGCAAGGGAGTGCTCATCTATAATTTCAGAGCTGAATGGGTAGATCCCATCAAGGTTCTACAAAGCTACATTACTTATGAAGGGAGGTATGATTTTGTCTTCAAGTATCATTTCAGGTTCCTTCAGCACCTTGCTGACAAATCAAGGATGAATCTCCCTTTCTTCCTGTTAAAGAGTTTGCAAAAAATGTCAAGCAGGATCAAAGAGCATCATGACCACATTGCATAGTCCATCTTTCATCATGGATTGATCAAGCTTATTATCAGCACTGTTCTGCAAAGGGAAGGAAATATCTTGGGACTACTTTCGCTTTTGGTTTGGGTTCCAAATTAACCAGGAAGGACAGCCTACCAAAAATCATGTTGATAAGGGACAAACCCTAATTAGAAAATTAGGAGAAAAAGTCAGGGCTGAAGATAAAAAATGTGTCAAACTTGAGGAAGTGGAAGAACCTTCAAAGGGAGATTATGAATCTCAGCAGCCTTTAGTTGACAGTAAGAGCAAAAGTTTGCTATTTATTAAAAAGGAAACCCATCCTGTACAAAATGAAACACCAGCAGAAGTACTCATGGATGAAAAAATTGTTTTCACAAAGAAAGTTGCAGTAGAAGAAGAAAATACTAAGGTCCAACAACGAAGCCCAATTACTATTTTATCTGAAGATGAAGGATACTTGTTGGAAGGAGATGAGTTAACTGTCAGTGCTAAGACTAGGGTTGGCACACACAGGGATTTTTACAGTCAAGAGGATAAGACAGTGATGCCAAAGAAAAAGAAGATCAAGGTTAAAGAATTTTCCTCTATCAGGCATCAAGGAAAAAGTTTAAATATGGTAGGAGAGTTTGCCCCAGGATGGAGACCCAAAACTAGATCCAAAAACAAATTGAGGCTGAACATGAAAAAGCTATTAAACCCTAAGTTAAAGACAGAAGTGATAACTATGATTGATACTTTTTCTTCTGATGAAAAAATAGAATATTGTAAAGGTAACATCAAAGGAATGAAACCATTGAATACAGAAGAAGAATCAAGCCTCACTCAGAATAGATTATCTGCTGTGTTTTTGGAATTACGAGGTGAAATGTTGAAGGAACAACAGAAAGAGGACATAGAAGTTTCTTATTCCGAAAACAAGCTATTGATGGATGAAATTGCACCTAGAAATGGTTAATCAAGAAAACCCAAGTGTTCATCGTGTTTCTACAGAGCTGCTTCCTGAGGATGAGGACATCTTCAGAAAGCTGAATATCCCATGGCTGCCTAGTGAGCTACAGAATACAACAGGAGGAAAGGCTTTTGACTTAGAAAAGGAAAATTTGCAAAGAACCATCAAACAGTATAAGCATCAAATGGAGTACATGCAAGAAACAAATGATGGTTTGATCATAGCTAATAGAAGACCTAGGGAAGACTTAGAAGAAGTGAATGATCATTACCAAGAACTTATTGCAGTCTCCAAAGAGGCCCTAAAAAGGAAAAGAAACTCAGATTTACAGTGTGCAGAATTGAAACAGACTGTCAGAAGCCTACAACAACAGAATAAGGAGCTTACAAGAAGGATGACAGATATGGAAACTGAGCAGCAGAAAGCTAGGAAAAAGGCCCAAGCCTTGGATGGGATAGCTTTTTTGGCAGAAGCTGCTAAGGAAATTTGAGCATTGTTAGCTAAAACAATTACTTGTTATGTTTTTGAGGAATAATTTAGTTTGTAATTATTATTTTGAGATTATCCTATCGATGAGTAGGCTAAAAACAGTTAGGGTTTAGACTCTAACCGAATTTTGAAAAAAAATATTTAGGAAGGTCACAAAGAGAAGAAAAGGTTCTACTTTTTGGCTGGCTAGAGGAGGTCTCCTGACTTGTTGATAAGCTAATTATATGACTCTCATGTGTATTTGAGGAACTGATTATGAAATATATGATCCATTTTGCTTTAGTCTGTTCTTTGGCTTCATTTCTAGCTTGTTTAGCTACTCAATTGGTAATTTCATTGCTGGTTTATAGTTTTTATGCTTGTAGTGCTTGCCAGTTGTGGATGAAATTCAATGTTATGTTCTGTTGGATACCTGGTTATTATATTATGCATCTCAGTTCTTATTTACTTTTGATTTAGTTCCTATTTGGGTTATGAATGTATTCTCTCTTGTCACCAAACTTCACAACTAGAAAAACCTTCCAAAAAACCCTAAAAACCTAGTTTGTTTGATTGAATATTTGAGATTGTGTTGGCTTGTTTGTTTGTAGTCTGGAAACAATTTCCGGCACAAACACCTCCCACTAAGTAGACCACCATTTTCCAAGTGCATACAAGATTCAAGTGACCAATCAAATCTGATCCAATGACATAGGTGAGGATCCCATGTCCTATAATGCTGCTCCAAAAGGATGTGATATGCATCAAAATATTTAGCCATGTATTCTTTCATCCAAGAAGTGAATGAATAATCTCCACTAAATTATGAACCAAATAATGAGCAATAGAAACAAGGAGACTTCAAATGAATCAAAGAAGTCTCACACATACATCCATGAATGAGAGAATCATAAATATATAACAAAGTATGTGGCTGGAAACAAAAATGTTCAATCATAAATCTATTCACTCCAATGTTGGATGAAGTTCCTTGAACATTAAATGAGCCAAGTGTTGAGAAAGAAAAACAATGAGTCTTGAAGTGACTCAAATGAATATCATAGGTGCATCCATGTAGATGTTCATCATCATAAAGTAACAAAGGATTCTGCTAAAAATGTGAATAATAATGTGCTCCAACCATCTCATCATAAAAAGTAAATCTAGGAGTTCCATACTCATGTGGCACCATAAAAAAGAACCCTTTGACCCTTCCTTCATTGAGACTAATGTTGCAAAACATGGAATTGTAGGATGTAGAAGAATGAACTAAGTCACCCAAATGATAAAAAAGTGTGGAATTTTCATCATGGGAAGGATCCATATGGGTAGTATCATGCAAATCCTTCAAAAGTGTGAAACCTTTGTCATAGATCGGTTCCAATGTAGAGGAAGCATGCTCTTCTTTAAATATTGCATAACCTTCATAAAGAGACAATTCAAGTTCCTCTTCCACCACATCAAGTGTTTGTATCTCTTCAAGTTCATCTTCAAACACATCAAGCACATTCAAATTTCTACATTTCTCATGATCCACCATGTCATGAGAATCCTCCAAACAATCTACCATTTGACAATCTGAAACATAGGAGGAAAAACAAGTATCTTGCAACTTTTCAAGAATTTGCTCATTTTGAATTGTGATCTTATGAGTAACTTCATTATTCTTCAAGTAGTATTCATGTAACCATTCACTAATATCAATGAAATTTTTTCTATAAAAAATCAAAGACATGAAATTACCTTTGATTTTGCACATTGCTCTTTGAATCTTATCCATGTCTTCAAGGAAGGATGGCTCCTCCAAGGAAGTAGCTCTCCAACAAGAATTTGATACCAAGGCTTGAGTTTCATGGAGTATGCTTAGGGCCTCTTGGATATTGTTTCCAATCATATTTAAGGAACCTTCAATAAAATTAGGCTCTTGCAAATGAAACTCCTCATCTTCTTCCTTCTTGCTTGGACCAACTTCATGAAGCTCAAGTGGTGATGGGAAAGTTGATCTTGTTTATTGTTCAACTGCTACAAGGAATTCATTTTCATGTTTAATTGAATTTTGGATTGCAGAAACACTTTCAAAAGTGATCTCCATGTCACCAACATATAGGTGTAAGAACCCATCAGTAGGTACTCCTTCATAGTTCAATCATCCATCATTAGATTCTCTTTGTTTCATTTCCAAGGTAGAATGTGTCTCGAAATTATCTTCTTTATTTTCAATAGAAACTTCTTCATACTCATATGATGTCTCTTCATATTTTTCGGAGTAACTTGGGAGTGAATCTCAATCCTCTTCATGTACTACTTCTTCTACTTCACCTATTTCAGAACTAGGTGGTTCATGGGCCTCCTCCTTTTGCTCCTTCAAGCAAGCTGATGCATTTTTCCCCTTGGTTTTATTAAAATCAATATTTTTTTCCCAAATTTGGATAGCCAAAAATTCAAATCCTTTCATAATATTCTTGGTAATGTCTTCAATTATAGGTTCAATTATTTTTATATGCTTCTCACCATCATATGAGGTTCCCTTTTCATCCCTAGACATTGTTTCCTCTTCAACAAAAGAACTTTTGGGTTTCAATATATAATGGTGGTCCATGTATTATTTCCATAATAAATATCAGACCACATCAGGTGCAAATATCATGCTCTGATACAATTGTAATGTCCCGTTTTAAATTTTTTTACCAAAATACCCAATTTTCCAATTTTTTCACAATTTTGGCTCTTGACTAGTTTTAGTGTCTTGGTCTCCAAATCAGCCCAATTTATCCAAAATATTTAGAGAAGGTAAACTATTTCATTGACAATTTTGGGCTCAAATCCCTCTCGGGGTAAGTGGTAGAAATGGCTTCCAAAATGTGAAGTAACCCACTTGAATTATTATATTAAATAATTGGATGTGTATAAGACATTATAAAAGACTCATATGCATAACCAATCGAAAACCATGTCTATTATCACTTCTTTCAATCAGATATAAAAAACTAGTTTCAGACCCTAGGGGAAATGAGGTGTAGTTTGCTCCAATGGCTATGAAATTCGACCCAATGGCCACAAATTATCAGTTAATTAACATGAAAACCATAATATACTTTAACTAAATTCCATTCATTCATAAATAATCAATATTTTATACATCCATTCAAATCCATCAAGATTACAAGAGTTTACAAAAAGGGAGTGGAGAAATGGCACTGCTTCTTCATTATTGAGCAATAATACATGATATTTCTTGGGATTTTGACCTTATATATTTATGAACTTAAATATAATATAATTCACATAATAATACAAAATAATGGATCAAGATAATATCCCTCAAAGAGATGAATAGCTCACAAATGCACCTCACTCCATAGAGCTGAAATATGGTGAGAAAACTTGAGATGAAAGGAAGAACAAGCTGAACTTGATATTTCCACGAGCTGCTGTAGCTTGAAACTATAAATTATGACTCCATTTAATCTCCTTAAATGACCTCAGTGGCCTCTCCAAACACCAACTAGGATGGTAATCTTTCACCCTCGAAATTGGCTAAGGCATGAATTAGTCATCCATTAGCTCTGTCTCTTCACAATAACAATTTTCACAAATGATCAAAAGGTTCTTCTAAAGGCTGATCCCTGTATTTTATAAAAATTATTTTTATTCTAATTTTCCAAATCCATCCATAAACCAAATCCAATTCGAATTGGCATGGCTGCTTATGCTATCCCATGTGGCCTCTCTCTTCATCTTCCCTCTTGTCTCAAATTCGAGTAGGAGCCTCTTGGCCTTCTCCAAATCCCATGAGATCCCTCTAAGATTCTCTATTCAGGCCTGACATGTAAGATATGTCAGTATGTCAGCCTTTATATATGACTTGTGTCATAAATGTGATAGAATATACATCATTGGTGTCATAGATGTCATAAATGTATGGGGAATATAGCCAAGTGTCCACGAAACTCCCATTTGGCTCTTCCTCTCCCATGTAAGTTATAATTCATCCCAAATTAGACCTATGAAGTATATGGACAATTATATTAACCTCATAGTCCATTCCAAAATATTAGGCTTCCCATATATTCGAGATTACAAGAGGAGGATGCCATTTAACATAGGAATTCTAGCTTGAGTGGGCCCCATAGTCTCCATGTGTCTCCATTCTCCATAGAAATTTCATTTTTCACTTGCATTCATTTAATTAAATCCATTAAATAAATATTTATTCCAACACCATTTATTAGCTCCCTTATTAACTTCCCAATGTTTCCACCCAACCTAGGGAACTAGTAGGATTGATGGAAATTCCCTGCTATGCAATTATTAAAAATGGGGATATTACACCGACAATGGTAAGGAAAGGGACAAAAAGCGGGGGGGGGGGATATAGCATTAAACATTTTGAGATCCTGGCCGAGAGGGAGGAGGAAGCAGGAAATGAGGGTAAGGTCATTGCACTTGAGCCACCAGTGAGTAGAGAGGATTCAAAGGAAGGCGAGGAGAAAGAATGAAAGGAGTAGATAGAATCCATGGGAGAAGATGGGGCCAAGGACATGTAGTTGGGGGAGTTATATCTTGATGATATTGAGAAGGAGTAAGAGAAAAAGGGGAAAGGCTATGTGTTACGAAGGAAGCTCAAAATTCTCCAAGAAGTGATCATTAAGACTAGGGCACAGAAACAACTAGGGATAGCAGCTGACCCCCAAAAGGGAAATAAGAGGAAGCAACCAGATGATGATATGAGGAGAGGAATAAATATGAACAAACAAAGGATCACAGAGATAGGGGTCAAGCACATCAAATCATACCAATATCCTATGATAGTAGCATCCTTCTCTAAGGTTGGGAGAGTGAACCAATGCAGATAATATCATGGAATATAAGGGGATGAAATCATCCCAGGAAAATAAAAAACATGGCAAAGAAGTTAAAAAATGACAAATCATCTATCCTTTTTCTTCAAGAGATAAGGTGTAAATCCAAAACTCTAGACAAGGTAGGACAAAGGATGTGGAAAGGATGTAAGATCATTGCAGTAGAAGTTATGGGGATGGAAGGAGGGATGGTGATCTGTGGCACCATGATTCAATAAGCCTAACTGATTATAGGGTGAACCACTTCTCCATATCAGTGAACTTCATGATTCTTGAATTAGGAGAAAGAGGAACTCTAACAAACATTTATGGCCTGAGTTCTTTCCCCTAGAAACCCACATTTCTAGATTTATTGAACTAGATAAAAGGTTAAATTGCGGATAGTACATGGAAATTGGGTGGGGATTCAAATCTGATAACATCCCTGGGAAAAAACAAGGGGGGGATGAGTATGGATAGATTCTAGGAAGATTTTGGATAATTCATGGAAAAAATTCAACTTGTTGACATGGATATAGGAAATGGGTGCTTCACATGGAACAACCAATGAGGTGGAGAGCATCATGTGGCCTCTAGAATAAAAAAAATTCTAGTTTCAGAGGAAATCGCCATAGAAGAAGGAGAAGTGTCGGCTAGTGTCCTCCCAGTCACTGGATCATATCACTAGCCGATATGCCTCCATTGCGATCGCTATGACCACCCAATCATACAACCGTTCACTTGTGAACAATTTTGGCTCAAACATAAAGAATTTGATGCCCTGGTTCGAAAGTGGTGGCAGTATTTGGTCCCCTTATGGGGATCAAGATGTACCAATTCCAAAAGAAATTGAAGGATATTAAAGATAGGATCCACATGTGGAACAAAGAAGACTTTGGAAACATATTCCAGGAAAAAAATGCCTAACATAAATATTGAAAGATATTCAAAGAAAAGGCATGGAGGAAGGGTATGAGAAAGACCTCAGGAAATAGGAGAAATAATTACTCACCCAACTAGCGGTAAGGGAATGACAGGAAGAAATATTTTGGAAACAGAAGTCAAGAAACCAATGGCTCCAAGATGGAGAGCATAACACCAAATTCTTTTACAACACGGTGATTCAAAATAAATATCGGTCAAAGATTCATAAATTAAGGAATACTAATGGGGGACAGGAAGAAGCTAGAGGGAAAATAGAATAATAGTTTGTCAAACAATTCAGAAACATCATGACTAAGGACCAAGCTGACAGGCAACAGGATATCAAAAAAACCACCCGACTCATCTTGAGGGTCGTCAGTCAGGAACACAATGATATGCTGACAAATCCCATAGTTCTCCAAGAGGTTGAGGAGGAAATGAACCAAATGATGCTCAGGAAAGCACCAGGCCCAGATGGATTCTGTTGTAAAGGAAAGTTTCCTATGGCTAGGGTTTAAGAGGCCATCAACGTACTGGGGTTGAAAGGTGGATGCAAAGGGTTCTGCAAGCAAATATAAACAAGACTCAGAGATTAGAATGGTTCATACCTTATCCAAATGAAGGTTGATCCAAGCATCCCTTCAATCCTCTTCTTACTCGTCTTGCTCCAAGAGACCTACAAAACGAACTATACCTTCCTCAAACCATTATGACCACATATAAAGAAACGATAATCAAATAAACATGAAATGATGATCTGACTAACATCATCATATGATCATAAACAGAGATTCAATCACACATTGTACAATGATTTAGGAAGATAAAGGACATCACATCTTTATTAATCTTGAAAAAAAGTACAAGTATACCTTCTCTTCAATTTGGGAACCTCACGAAACCTTGATCTGGTTTTGTTGCTTCTCTTCTCTAAGGAACTCAGCCTCGAAGCTCTACAACACAAGGAGAAAGCTTCTAGGGAAAAGTTGTGGGCAAAGAGAGTTCCAAATCCTCCAGCATAACAATGCAAAGATTCCAGTCCCCTCTCATGGACCTCCCTACCTCTATTTATATTATTTATTAAGATCTAGGGTCGAAGACAAAGTAGTTACAACTGAAGGAGTAAGTTGCATAACTACCCAAACTACGCGAATTTCAAAATACATATTTTTTTAACATTTTGAGCAGGCGTACACGGGTTGCAGACACAACAGTCATGTACGCGAGGAGGTATACATAGGTTTCAATGTAGATA
This sequence comes from Pseudotsuga menziesii, assembly GCA_001517045.1. Lineage (NCBI taxonomy): Eukaryota > Viridiplantae > Streptophyta > Pinopsida > Pinales > Pinaceae > Pseudotsuga > Pseudotsuga menziesii. The sequence continues at coordinate 77,454 of LPNX010394870.1, read as the reverse complement.
ATCACATATTTAAGGTGTACGCAAGTATTATATATAGCAGGTCACGTACATATGCGGGGTTCCTTAAGGAAACTCATGTATACATCAAAAAAGCCCATTTTTAGGGTATTTATAGGCATTTTTAGACTTTGGTGTCTTTTATAAATTTTTAGCTAACTCAGATACCTTTCCAATGGTTTAGAGATGAGGTCAAACAAAGTTACAAAACTCAAGATATGGGTCTTCCAAGTTAGGTGTTTTTTCAGTGACTTTCATGAAGTGTCGACATGCGACAGAATCACGGGAAAGTGGTCATAGGTAGATATGTGTCATTTTGAGCTATAACATATGCCCCATAATGTATGATGTTAAAGGGGAACACGATAGTCGAAATACATTATAAAGGAAACAACTGAGTATGGAGAGAGCAGAGAATCAAAGATCGAAAAGCTCAAACAAAGGTACCTGAAAGAGAGATAAATGTTAGAAAAAATTGATCTCTAGAACATACAAGTCCATATAAAAATCATCACCATAAATATACAGGTGGATCCTACATATGTATAATTGATGAAACTATCATGGTCGCTCAATATGCAAAAAGGCACCATATCAAATCTAAAGGAGCCATGGCCACAAATGAACAAGGTGGATCCATGCTTAACAATTGATCATAGCTACATAAATACAAGGTGGATCTATGTCTCAACAAAATGTCATATAAAATGTAACAAGGTCTTGCACAGCTTGGGCAATAACAAAATGACGATGCTACTGTTGGCCCAAGGTCTTCAATCCAAACCGCCCAAAAGGTACAAATCCTAACCATGCGAATAAAGGAGTTGAATTCGAACATGGAGGAAACCATTTGATTACCGATCAATAATGAGAACCATTAACAAATGTGAGGGAAACCACCATTAATGAAAATGGTCCCCAAAGTACCTAGTACATTCTAACAAGTGTGAATACAAGGACTTGAAGTCGAACACTTGAAGAATCCATTGAGTAGGAGAGAGTAAGGTATTGCTACTACCCAATAACGAGGGAAATTTCCACTGATGAATGTAATCCCCAAGGCACTGTCATAAAACTATAAATCTCATTCCTAGAGCAAGATGTGTTGAATTCAATAGGAAGAGATTTATTGGAAGGAAGGCATTAAGGCATCCTTCATCATCCAACATGAGGTAAGCCAGAGACTAATTGGATCTGGAATTGGTACAAAATTTTGTGACAAGGACCACCAAAGACATGATTTAATGAGCTGATACCAGGGAATGGCCGACACAAAAGGTCCAGGAAACTATAGAATGGTTGACAAAGGTTTAATATTTGAACAGTGATCATGACACAAAATTGACTTAGGCAGCTTTTGACAAAAAATACCAATGACAAAAACCTGCAATGTAGGAGACATTGACATATTCCCCATATCATTGGAAAAGAAACCAACTGGAGGAGTAAGAAACTCTGAATCAAGATAAGGTCAAAATACTTGGACCCAACTATTGATAGACTCAAAAATAGTGCTCTGTTCAAGGAAACAAGACTTGCTACCATGATGTAAAATACATGTGAATGAACTTCCCTTCACCTCTTTCTTGTAAAGGTTTAACGAGTCCAAGAAAGCAAAATCAGGACCTTCTTCATTTTTGGAAAGCTCAAAGAAGAGACAGAAGAATGCTTGATAAAGCACTGATTCATGGATTTTATGAACCCGAACTGATACATGCTCGATGGTGTTTTCATAGTTTAGAGAGTGTGAAAACTCCAAAGAAGACTCTTGGGGGGTGCTTTTTCATCCAATTTAGTCTCCTGAGGCCAGAAAAGTATAAAACAAACCATAAAAGAAATCTCTTAGCTTCCTAAGAAGTAAGACACACATTTTTTGTATTTAGTCAAGAAGGTCCGAAAAAGGTTAAATTATGACCTACCCAATGCTCCTTCGAAAGCAACATATAGCCTGAGTTTTACAAGTGTGAAGGAAGGAAAGATCGCTCAAAAAGATCCATTTGATTACGAGAAATGAGGCTTAAAACAATAAACTTGATGCTTTGTTCTTTAGGGTTTAACGAGCATGACAAAGACATAAAAGACACTCGAAATATTTTTCCTGTTTAGGTCTAGAGCATGAAAAAGAGAAAACTAAGCTCATACCGGGTGCTCCTTTTTCGTAAATTTAGTCCCTCAGGTCCGGAAAAGTGATAAACCTATGCCTAAGAATACTCTTCTCAATTCCAAAGAAAAGAGAGTGTTCCTTTCTTGAATTATTCCACATGGTCTGAGAAAGTGATAACCTACCACCAATGTGTATTCCCATTCACATATTCTTAACGATCCTGAATGGACAAGTTTACTCGGCAGTCAAGTCTATTTTAAGGAGTCAGACCTAGGCCTAAAGAAACTCAATATCTTTCTTGTGAAGTTTTAGCAAGTCCAAAAATGTCAACTCGCATCCTCCTTATTGTTTTTAAAGAGCTCTAAAGAGAGAAAAAATAATGCTCTAAATGCGAGGAGAGGAGTGTCATAGGCAGGAGAAACTAGTTCCAAGCATAAGGAACCAACCTATGCATAATGCAAGGAACAAGAGCAAGGTAAAGACACTGGGGGAACTTCTCCTCAAGATAAAGGGTGTCGATTTGAAAAGTAAAAATGATACAAGGCTTAGCGACGATGAGAACAAAGATGAGGGCTTATACAATGAGCTAAAAGCGTGGAACAGTCGGCATCAGGCTCATAAGCATGAGCATGGCACGTGCAATTGTAGTTACAGCTTGAACAACAAGACAAGGCCATTAAATAGTTGTGAATGCAACTAAAAATCCCATCTCCAAGAAAGAACAACATCAGGATCATATTCAGAAGAAAAGATCCGATGGAGGTCACTTTGGCAAAAACACATGTGACTTTGCTATCTTCTACAAAAAGTAAAGTCAAGGCATAATCGACTAAAGAATATTTTATAACACCAAGGCTTGAGGGTTTATAATCAGTAAGACAAAACTCAGAACGAGAGAAAAATTCAACAAGGGAGATAGAGTCTATAGGAACAAACTCAGTATCAAAAGAGTTGAAAAATTCATAAGAAAAATCAAGCTCATCAGGATCACTGCCTTGCTATTCAAAGGAAGAGTCAAAAGACTCAACAAGACCAACATAAGAACAAAGGTCAGGATTACTAGGCAAATCAGGGATAGACATAATCACAACTAAACCAAGATCCAAAAGAAGGTTAGAATGTATCAACGACTCTAGGAATACTTCATCTAAAGGAAGAAGATCATCCAAGATAGGACACATGTCTAAAATTTCAAATGGATCGACAGAGTGGAGAGCATGCTCCATAGTCTATATAGGATGAATCACTTGGTCAACTACTGGGACCAAGTCCTAAGAAGGTAAGCATGAAAATAGAGGTTTCTTCTCATTAGAAATTTAACGCAAAGGACATGAGGCCACGTAGCTCACCTATGGCAGGGTAGTGTCTATAGAAACACTGGGAATCAATAAAGTAAAAACCTGGTCTCTAGTTGGGTCAGGAGAAGGATCAAGAAAATCCAACTGATCGATAGTGACAATTTCTTAGCCATGATTAAAGTACATCACACGAAATAAAGTTGACACTATAGCATGCATGGCATAGACACGATCACATCCGAGGAGCATATTGAAGTCCAAGGGGTCTTCTATCACCATGAAGTCAGCTAAGACTGTCTTCCCACCCAAATTAACAGTGGTTTGAGAAAGAATTCCCAAGGCTATACAAGTTCTTCTATCAAATTCCAGTAACTGACTAGTATTCGACATAATACTGGGGGATCCCATGCCTCACCAAGCCCGAGCAGAAAAAATACTAGCTGAGGCTCCTTCATCAACAATACAATGAGCAATCATGTATGGTTGAAATTTGACCTTTATCTGGAAAGGTGCATCAGAAGGAAGGGGCGGCTCAACTAGGATATCCCAATCAAAGGAAGCAATCTGAGAGCTTGGTGGGGGTTGATACGATGTGATTTGAGTGCCCCCTTGTTCAGTAAGTTCTGAACTAGCAGTGAAGAAAATGTTACTAGCAGACACTTCACTCTCCAAAGGAAGAGTGGGATTGATTGACAATGAATTCGATTCAACTGCTTCATGAAGGTCACTCTCCAAAGGGAGAGTGGGATCGACCAAAGGTGACATTGGTTCAATCACATTAGGATCACTCTTCGAAAGAAGAGTGGGATCAACCAAAGCTGAGATTGGTTTGACCACTTGATCAACCAAAGGTTGAGTAGGTTGTTGAGAAACTATAGGTCGTTCAAGAGAAGGAAATTCTTGAGTCTCGGACCACACTCTTCGCACCTCTGCGATAGTAGGGAACTGGTGAGTAAGATGATCTCCCTCACATAGCTTATAAGGGAACTTAATTTTGCACTTCAAATGACCATTTTTCTTAACGGTTTCAACATGAATAGCAGTGGCTGACGATTTTCTCTCAGCATGAGCTACAGAGGATGAGATTTTTCCCCCAGCATAACCACCAAAATTTGGGTGAATAGGTCCAAACTGACTAAGAGAGGCTGGCTGTTGAGAGGATTCAGAATGTTAAAAATAGGGAATTTATAAGTAAGGTGGTCTCCCTCCAAAATATTACAAGGAAACTTGGGCTTGTGTTTTTAATGGGTAGTATTTTCAATAGTATCAGCATGACTCGTAGTGGCTGACAGATTGTCTTCAGCATGAACCATAGAGGCTGAGAGAATGCCCCCAGGATGACTTGCAGAGGCTGAGAGACTCGGTCCAACATGACTTATAGATATTGAATGGGAACCACAAGCATGAAGAACAGAGGTTGAATGGTTAGGATGAACATGCTTTGCAACAGTTGAGTGTGTGCCCTCAGCATGAACCACAGAGGCTAGGTGGATGGATCCAACATGACTTGTAGAGGTTGGATGGGGAGGTTAAACTTGAACATCAAAGGTTGAACGGGTGCCCTCAGCATGAACTACAGAGGATGAGTGATTGGATCCAACGTGGCTTGGGAAGGTTGGAAGGATCCCATCTTCATGATCAACATAGGCTGGATGGTGAAGATCAACTTGACTTGCAAAGGTTGAGTGATTAGATCCAACATGACCTGCAGAGGTTGGATAGGTGCCCCCAGCATGAACTACAAAGGCTGGGTGGTGAAGATCAACTTGACTTGTAGATGTTGAGTGCTTAGATCCAACATGAATTGCAGAGGTTGCATGGGTTCCCCTAGCATGAACCACAGAGGCTGGGTGGTGAGGTTCAACTTGACCTGCGAAGGTTGAACGGGTGCCTCATTTCTTATGTGCCTTCTTCCTTTTCCTCCTTCTTTTACTCCTTTTAGACTGTCGGTTACTAGTATCAGTACTTTCACTGCATGAGGTAGAACGAGGAGGAGAAATAACTACAGATGAAGGGGGAGTAATGTTTTGATGCCCTTGATATAAGTAGATTACTTGTGAAGCATCAGGAGCATTCAGGGAAGTTGGAGAGGAAAACAACCACACCGATAGCCCTAGGGTGGATACAGGAAGATTTAGGGTGGCCATCAAGGGAACACCAACATTCCCCGTGAGAGGAATAGTACAAGGAGTTACCAGCATGGGGATCTCTTGGTTGGTGTTCAAAGGGGTGTTAGCCATAGTTTCAAACTAGGAGAAAAAATCTAAGGTTGACAGGAAACCAAAAGTACAAAGCACACACCTAAAGGAACACTAAGTATAGACAAACCACACAACACTCACTAAAATTCCTAAAGCCAAACAGACAAACATGTATAAGATATGATTTCCAGAAGAAATATGATAGACAGTTACTTGGAATCCCTGTAGATGTTCTTAGGCATAAGTGAAGGAATCACCCACCGCCCTCCTACACCTTCTACCGAGGTTACCTTCCAAGCCCATCCAAGGTCAACCAAAAATATCCTTTCAGTGTACCTATGTATGAACCCTAGATGTCAAAGAGACTAAAGGCTACCTTAACTATATTTATAGTCTAGGGGGATATTCACAAGCCTATTTTGTACGCATGGACAGGGTAGCAAAGCCTGAAACCCTCTCTAAGATAGAATCCCTAGATGCGCAAAAACCCTGGTCTATGCTTTGACAAGGAATTAGAGGGTTATCTCCTCAGTACAAGTCTCCACGCGGCCTCGTGCTTAACTCTCATTTGAGAGGAGCTTTCCATATACAATCAACATAGAAGAGGATTTACCTAGTGATTGGCCAACTATGTCTGAATTTAAACACTTGTGGGGAGTTTAAACTCCCTATCCCATAAGTCTAGCCTAAGCTAGTTGGTGTATGACCATATAAAATAAAACTTACTAATAGATTTTAAATTATATCATTCATTTTAATAGGATTTTTTTTAGTTAGAGGGTAAATGGCGTGAAACTTATGTGGTGTTTTGACTCAAAGTTGAAACAAAATAACTAAGCAAAGAGAAATGAAATGCAAAAATAAAAAACTATTCTCTTTCTTTTCAAATAGAAACTTGAAAGCCACAAAAGAACAAATTCTTTTTATTTTTTTTCAAAAACAATGATATGCCATGCAATCTATACTAATAACCTAATCTACATGCATATAAAGAAAACATGTGTTTTTTATTTTTCTTTTATAAATGCAAAAGAAAGACTACACACAAACAAAAGTATGTAGATAACATGAACAAAGCAAAAGGAACTCTGCTATACAACCACCAAACAGACTCTAGAATGAACTAAAGTTAGTGTAAACCCTACTTGGAAGGAAGGCTTGCATAAGAGACAAGTCAACTACTTTGGCATGGTGAAGTTAAATAACAAAAGAAGAAGGAAACCAACACCACCAAGCTTCTGAACTCATACAAAGATAACTAACAGAGGCTGACCAGAAACATAAGCCAAATATCATGCCAAGCAAAGGGGGTGGGGGGAAAGAGAAAATATCAAACCCTAATGCTATAAAAATGCTTACCACATCGATAAATAACAACCAAAAGGGATGACACTAACTCCCTAGAGTCATGCACCTACAAACGACACCAAAAGACCTACCAAACAACCCACAATAGCAGAGAAAACCACAAAAATGAGGAAAAAATTGTTTAAAGGGGCATACGTGAGTTTCACTACTGACAAGTCACATATCATACCCAGGTTGATAGTAAAGCAAGTTGCGTATAAATACCAGATACGTGACTGTTCAAACTGCAACTCACGTATGGGTGGGAAAAAACCCAAAAAAGGTTAAACACTACCTTAGGAAGGTAGGGGAGGTGTTCTATCAGACATATAAAGTGTTCCTAAGTGGCAAGAAAGACCTAAAACAATGAAAAATACTGAAAGAAAGATAGAGAAACCCCAAAGAGACAAGGCTCTCCCCAGTAGAGTGTTAGATTTTTATCATTCAAGCTAGCGTTATGTTAGGATCTTTAACTGAGAGAATAACAAGTACAACAATCAAACATAAGAGACAATGAACAAAATGTTTTTCCTCAATGAAACCATAAATGGAGAAAACCCCGCAACTTCCTCAGAGATAGAATCAGCACCAAAAGTAAAACCCCAAAACAATAAGATGATCTCCTGACATCAGTAGCCTCTTTCTTTCTATCCCCAACAACTTCTTCTCTCTCAGCTATGTGCTACAACTGAGTGTGTTAAATAGAGAGGCTCACTCTCTATTTATACTAATTCTCGACTTGAAAATAACTCACTAGGGCCGACTTCTCTAGGAGAGTCTAATAACCCTAGGGCCCCAGAACTGCGGGAACTTTAACCCTTGAACAATAAGAGGGTTACCCACAATGACTTGACATCACTTGTTTACATTATATAACCTATCGATAGGAACATCGGGGCATGACATGACTCAATTAAATTAGAGATACTTCCCAAAATAAACATCGGGGTACAATACATGAAACATACAAGTGAATACATTTTAAAGTTACATATACATCAACACTCCCTCTTACCTAGGAAAGTATTCTCTCGACACAATTTGTCAGCACTGGTCTTCTTCTCTGGATTATCTCATCATCTGCATCTTCAAGTCATCTTCATCTTGGATCTGGATCATCATCACTGGATCTGGATCATCACTGCTGGATTTGGATCATCACTCAATCTGGATCATCTCAAAGACACCATAAATGGATCTGAATCATCACTCGATCTGGATCATCACTGGGTCATCATCATAGGTTCTATCTCATGATTTCTCTTGTCACAGGAAGTTATACAGAACCAGCCCTTTTTCATGCTGGTTGTAGGCCTAGCCTCCTTTTAGGTCTTCTTTAGCGCTTATATCTGACCCTAAGTCAGAATGTCCATCACTCACATCTGACCATGAGAGGAACACATCCAACACCATGTCATAAAGGCAAAACACTTACATTCACCAACATGATAGTACACAACTACTATCATCTGTGAAAAGGCACAGCACTCACATCCACCAGCATGATAGGACACAACTACTATCATATGTGGAAAGGAACTTCACTTACATCTGACCTTGACTTGTTATAAATGCACAACACTTACATTCACCAGCATGATAGGAAACAATTGCTATCATCCGTGAAAAGGCACAGCACTCACATATGACATTGACTCGTCATAAAGGCACACCACTTACATCTGACCTTCACTCATCAGAAAGGCACTCAATCCCAGACAAAAGGTTCTTGGTAACTGACCAGGTACCTCCATTCAAAGAATGGCAATAGCCCTTATATATAATCATGTAGGAACCATTCCTACAGTCACATCAGAATGGCTCAACACTCGCATCTGACATGGAAGGAACCAATCCTCTCACCATGACAAAATGGAAACAACCCTTATATCTGATCAAGTGGGAACATATCCCTCAATCACATCAGAATGGCCTTACAATTATATTTGATCATGTGAGACTACATCCCATAGTCATATCAAAATTTCTTTCAGTCCTATACTAAGTATTCCTTGTAACTGATCAGGTTCCTCCATTCAAAGAATGGCAATAGTTCTTATATTTGATCATGTAGGAACCAATCCTACAGTCATATTAGAATGGCTCAGCACTCATATCTGGCATGGAAGGAACCAATCCTCTCACCATGAGAGAATGTATTAGACCTTACATCTAACCATGGAAGGAACCAATCCTCTCACCATGTCAGAATGGCTCATGGACTCATCACTTCCCCTTGGGGGAAACCTTGATCTGGAGAGCACCAAGCTTCTCCCTAAAGTACTTAAACTTCACTTTGGCCAATGGCTTTGTCAATGCATCATCTATCTGTTCATCTATTGCAACATACTGGAGCTTCATTGCTCCTCTCCACAACATATCCCTGATATAGTGATACTTGACCTCGATATGCTTCGACTTGTCATGGAACACCAGGTTCTCCGAAAACTTCACACAACTCTAGTTGTCACAATATATACTATTAGCATCTAATTGGAGATCAAATAGATCAAACAGTAGCTTCTTCATCCATACTACCTCACAACTAGCTGAACAAGCTGCGACATACTCTACTTCAGTTGTACTCAGTGCTACATAGGATTGCTTCTTGATAAACCAAGAGATCACACCTGATCCCATACTGAAGCAACAACCGGAAGTGATCTTCCTATCGATGGCATTTCCTGCCCAATCTGAATCAACATAAACCTCCAGTTTAATATTCTAATTTGCCTCATACTTGAGCCTATAATCAACTGTACCATTCAGGTACCTCAGAATATGCTTTGCAGCAATCAAGTGAACATGTCTCGGATCTGTCAGGAACTGGCTCAAGGTGTTCATAGAAAAGTAAATATATCATCTTGTGTTCATTAGGTACATCAAGGACCCAATCATCTAACGATACATCGTAGCATCAATCAAATCTGATGAATCATCACTCAATAGCTTCAGGTTTGATGCCATAGGTGTGCTCATGGCCTTCCAGTCCATCATTCTGAATCTCTTCAGGATCTCTACCATATATTTCCCTTTCCTAAGGGAAATTCCATCTTCATTCTGCCACACCCCCATGCCTAGAAAATAATGCATCATACCCAAGTCCTTCATTTCGAACTCAAAATCAAGATTCCTCTTTGTATTAGTAATCAACCCACCCATACCTCTTACAAATAGATCATCTACATACAATAGAAGTATTACTGGGTTACCATCTTCAACCTTGTAGTAAAGGTTGAAATCTACTTTACTCTTGGTAAAGCCCAAACTGGATAGAAAGCTGTCAATTCTATCGTACCATGTCTTGGGTGCCTATTTCAAACTGTACAGGGCTTTCTTCAATCTACACACATGAGACTCCCTGTCATGTGTCTCAAAACCGAGTGGCTGCTCCACATACACTTCCTCTTCCACTACACCATTCAAGAAAGCACTCTTGACATACTTCTGGTGTATCTTCCATTTCATCACTGTAGCCAGAGCAAGTACTGATCTAATTGAAGCGTATTTGGCTACAGGTGCAAAAGTTTCTTCATAATCTATTCATTCTTTCTAGGAGAATCCATGAGCCACAAATCTTGCTTTATATTTTTCTATGCTACCATCTGCAGCATGCTTGATCTTGTAGATCCATTTGAAAGTTACAATAGACTTCGCTTCTGGTCTTGGGACAACATCCCAAACATCATTCTTCATGATCGATTGATACTCTTCGATCATAGCATCCTTCCATTCTTTCCTTTATGTCACTTCTTCATAATTAGAAGGTTCTTTATCGATGAAATCACATAATAAGGCTACATAACCAGAGCAGGACCTGGTTCATTTTCGTTCTCTGTGATTTTGTTTTGGAGCCCCATATCTTTCTGCACCTTGGATAGCTTCTCATACCCAACCAGGTTTCCTCTTGTGCAGATTCTTCTCCTGAGGTGGATCTATAGGTTCTTGAGGTCTTTCAAATTCTCGATCTTCTTCTTGAATTTCTTCGTTCATGGTTGTGTCATGAATTCTGGGTGCTACTATTTCTTCAGGTTCTTCAGTAGGTCTTTTTCTAGATTTGTTGTAAGCTGAGTCTTTGTCAAATGTTACATCCCTGCTGATGTCAATCTTCTTGAATCCTAGGAAGTATATTCTTTAAGCCTTAGATATTTCATAGTATCCCACAAATATACCCTTCCTTCCTGAAGGATCTAGCTTTGTCGTCTTTTCTTTTGGAATGTGTATGTACACTAGACAACTGAATATTCTGAGATGGCTGACTTATGCTTTTTTGCTGGAAAATACATCTTTAGGTGTCTTGTTCTCGAGTACTCTATGTGGAGTACGGTTCTATACATACACCATTTTTATGGCAGCTTCTGCCCATAGATGCATGGGAAGATCTTGATCATGAAGCATAGCCCTTGCAGCTTCCATGATCGTTCTTTTCTTCCTTTCTGCAACCCCATTCTGGTGTGGATTATATGGAGTAGTTAACTCCCTCTTAATCCCTGAATCTTTGTATAATGCTTTGAATTCATTTGATGTGAATTCTCCACCATTATCTGATCGAAAGGTCTCGATATTCTTTTTTGTGTGGTTCTCAATCAAGGCTTTGAATTCTTTCAACTTGCTGAATACTTCATCTTTGTTCTTCATGAAGGAAATCCATGTCTTCCTAGAAAAATCATCAATAAAGGAAACATAATATACATACCCGCTTAATGACCTAGATGACATCAGACCACATACATCATAGTGAATGATTTCCAAGATTCCTTTTTCCTTTCTCTCGCTACTTGGAAGTTTTTTCTTTGTGTTCTTTCCTTTCGCACATCCTTTGCAGACTCCATCATGTTTTGCCTGAATTTTTGGAAGACCTTCAACAGCTTCGCTTGCAAGTGGTAGTGCTCTGTAATGCACATGTGCAAGCCTTCTATGCCAAAGTTCATTTGGATCTACTGTTTCATGGACCAAAGCTTGTTCTGGATGGCCCTTCAATTTTTATAGACCTCCCTCTTGTTCCTCAATCATTACTGCATCATTAATAGTCTTTCCCTTTGGACACATGATAACTTGGCCATCTATAAATGAAACTCTCATGCCTTTTGCATCTAATGTAGATATGGAGAGCAGGTTATTCTTTATTCCTGGTACAAACAATACATCTTGCATCTTCATAGAATTTCCATAGTCTAGCTTATAGGAGGATTCCCCACTACCTTTTATTTGATACTGGTAGTCATCTCCAAGTTTCACCTTGTGGGGTGATTCATGTTCTAAAAGTTTCACAAAGGACTCTTTGAATCCTGTCATATGTTTGGAAGCCCCAATGTATATAATCCAATCATTGCTTCCATGTGTGATGTTTCCCATGAGAGCAGAAATCAAGACATATTCTTCATCAGTTGAAGAATCATCACTTTCTTGTCAGATTCTCTTTGTTCAAGGTTCATCATCCTCTGCAGTATGAGCATGATGTCTTCTCTTGTTTCCCTTTTTCTTATTTTGTCTTTTAGGACAATCTTTTGCAAAGTGTCCTACTTCATCACATGTATAACATCTCTTTCTAGACAAATATTTTCTAGTGTTAATATTATGGAAATGCTTACCTCTAGAGTGATGAGAACTTCTTTTGCTTTTCTTGGAGTGAATTGTGAGAGCTTGATCTTCACTTCCCATCTTTTCTTCTCGAGCTGCTATCCGAGATTATTCTTGATCTAAGAGACCCTTGTAAAGTAAGACTGGATGGTCTCTGCATTCTATATCTTTACATTCTTTAGTTGGTTTCTTAGAGTCATCTTCCGGTTTATGTTGTTCACTTCAAATAGTTTGGTCAGGGCATCAAACATAGATTTAGGTTTCTTTAGGGAGGACAGCTATGGTATGAGGTGATCCTTGATTAAATAAAAAATAATCCTCTTAGCCATGATCACCAACTTCTTCTTTTGCAAGGCCTTAGCCTCATCTCCCTCTAGAACTGGAGCCTCCTCATTGATATAGTATTCCAACTCATTTTCTTCCAGGACCAAGGAGATCCTATACTTCTAGGCTCAGAAGTTATCATCTTCGTCAAGATTTTCATCAAGCTTGGTATGATGAGACATCTTAACTGAGAATCTCAAATGGAAATACAAAAGATTTAAATCTTACCAGGTCAAGATGTCAGATCTGAATCTCTGCAGTGCTGGTTCAGTATCAAATTAGGGTTTGGCTTTCCCAGGGTTTTGTCCAACCAAATGCTTTGATATTGATCTCTAAAAATTGATTTTGAGGAGGAGATCAATCCAGGCCTGGGCTCACTCAAAAATTCCACTTTTGTGGAAATCCCTAATTTCCTGCAGCAGTGTCGAGTAAAAAACTGAAAATGCTTAGAATCAGATTCTGCTTCAACATAAAGATGTGCCCAAGGGAGGAGAGTTAGTCCAACCTTATTTTGCTAAGAATCTATGGAGAGCAATCCAAAAAGTAGGAATCCCTAGTTTCTGCAGCTGCATAGTGTTTTCTTCTTAGGTTAGCTCTGATACCATGTTAGATTTTTATCATTGAAGCTAACATTATGTTAGGATCTTTAATTGAGAGAATAACAAGTACAACAATCAAATACAAGAGACAATGAACAAAATGTTTTTCCATGGGGAAACAATAAATGGAGAAAACCCCGCAACTTTTTCAGAGATAGAATCAGAACCAAAAGTAAAAACCCAAAATAGTAAGATGATCTCCCGATAGCAGTAGCCTCTTTCTTTCTATCTGCAACAACTTCTTCTCTCTCAGCTATGCACTACAAGTGAGTGTGAGTGAGTGTGTGATAAATAGAGAGGCTCACTCTCTATTTATACTAATTCTCGACTTGACAATAACTCACTAGGGCCGACTTCTCTAGGAGAGTCTAATAACCCTAGGTCTCTGGAACTGCGAGGACTTTAACCCTTGAATAATAGGAGGGTTACCCACAATGAATTGACATGACTTGTTTACATTATAGAACCTCCCGATAGGAACATCGGGGCATGACATGACTCAATTACATTATAGATACTTCCCAGAATAAACATCGGGGTACAATACATGAACATACAAGTGAATAAATTCCGAAGTTACATATACATCAACACTCCCTCTTAACTAGGAAGGTATTCTCTCAACACAATTTGTCAGCACTGGTCTTCTGCTTTAGATCATCTCATCATCTGCATCTTCAAGTTATCTTCATCTTGGATATGGATCATCATCACTGGATTTGCATCAACATGGGGACATCATCACTGGATTTGGATCATCACTCGATCCGGATCATCACTCGATCCGGATCATCATTGCTGGATCTGAATCATCACTTAATCTGGATCATCTCAGAGACATCATTACTGGATCTGAATCATCACTCGATCTGGATCATCACTGGGTCATCATCATAGGTTCTATCTCATGATTCTTCTCGTCACAGGAAGTTCTACAGAGCCAGCCCTTTTTCATGCTAGTTGTAGGCCTAGCCTCGTTGTAGGTCTTATTTAGCGGTTATATCTGACCCTAATTCAGAATGGCCAGCACTCACATCTGACCATGAGAGGAACACATCCAACACCATGTCAGAAAGGCACAACACTTACATTCACCAGCATGATAATACCCAACTACTATCATATGTGAAAAGGCACATCACTCACATCCACCAGCATGATAGGATACAACTACTATCATCTGTGGAAAGGCACTGCACTTACATTTGACCTTTGCTCGTCAGAAAGGCACAACACTTACATTTACTGGCATGATAGGAAAAAAATACTATCATTTGTGAAAAGGCACAACACTCACATCTGACCTTGACTCATTAGAAAGGCACATCACTTACATCTGACCTTGACTCATCAGAAAGGCACTCAGTCCCAGACTGAGGGTTCCTGGTAACTAACCAAGTGCCTCCATTTAGAGAATGGAAATATCCCTTATATCTGATCATGTAGGAACCAATCCTACAGTCACATCAGAATGGATCAGCACTCACATATGACATGGAAGGAACCAATCTTCTCACCATGACAGAATGGAAACAACCCTTATATCTAATCAAGTTGGAACATATCCCTCAATCACATCAGAATGGACCTGCACTTATATATGATCATGTGAGACTACATCCCACAGTCATATCAGAATGGACCTTAGTCCTAGACTAAGTATTCCTGGTAACTGACCAGATACCTCCATTCAAAGAATGACAATAGCCCTTATATCTGATCATGTAGGAACCAATCCTACAGTCATATCGTAATGGCTCAGCACTCATATCTGGCATCGAAGGAACAAATCCTCTCACCATGAAATAATGGCTTAGCCCTTACATCTGACCATGGAAGGAACCAATCCTCTCACCATGTCAAAATGGATCACGGACTCATCACTTCCCCTTGGGGGAAACCTCGATCTAGAGAACACCAAGATTCTCCCTGAAGTACTCAAAATTCACTCTAGCCAATGGATTCATCAACACATCATCTATTAGCTCATCTGTCGCAACATACTGGAGCTTCACTACTCCTCTCTGCATGATATCCCTAATATAGTGATACTTGATCTCAATATGCTTCGACTTGTCATGGAACACCGGGTTCTCTGACAACTTCACACAACTCTCGTTGTCACAATATATACAGGTAGCATCTCATCGAAGATCAAATAGATCAGAAGGTAGCTTGCTCATCGATACTGCCTCACAACTAGATGAAAAATCTATGACATGCTCTGATTCAGCTGTACTCAGTGCCACACAGGATTGTTTCCTGCTAAATCAAGAGATCACACTTGATCCCCTACTGAAGCAACACCCTAAAGTGCTCTTCCAATCAATGGCATTGCCTTCCCAATTTGAATCAACATAACCCTTAGGGTTAATATTCTGATTCACCTCATACTTGAGCCCATAATCAACTGTACCCTTGAGGTACCTCAGAATATGCTTTGCAGCATTCAAGTGAACATGTCTCGGATCTGTCAGGAACTGGCTCAAGGTGTTCATAGCAAAGAAAACATTTGGTCTTGTGTTCATCAGGTACATCAAGGACCCAATCATCTGATGATACATCGTAGCACTAACTGACTCTGATGAAGTGTCACTCAATAGCTTCAGGTTTGATGCCATAGGTGTGGTCATGGCCTTGTAGTCCATCATCCCGAATCTCTTCAGGGAAATTCCATCTTCATTCTACCACACCCCCATTCCTAGAAAATAATGCATCATACCCAAGTCCTTCATTTCGAACTCGGCATCAAGCTTCCTCTTTGTATAAGTAATCAACCCACCCATACATGTTACAAATAGATCATCTACATATAGTAGAAGTATTACTAGGTTACCATCTTCAACCTTGTAGGAAAGGTTGGAATTTTCTTTACTCTTGGTAAAGCCCAAACTGGATTGAAAGCTGTTAATTCTGCCGTACCATGTCCAGGGTGCCTGTTTCAAATTGTATAGGGATTTCTTCAATCTACACACATGAGACTCCCTATCATGTGTCTCAAAACCGAGTGGCTGCTCGACATACACTTCCTCTTTCACTACACCATTCAAGAAAGCAGTCTTGACATCCATCTGGTGTATCTTCCATTTCATCACTATAGCTAGAGAAAGTACTGATTTGATGGAAGTGTATCTGGCTACAGGTGCAAAATTTTCTTCATAATCTATTCCTTCTTTCTGGGTAGAAGCCACGAGCCACAAATCTTTCTTTATATTTTTCTATGCTACCATCTGCAGCATGCTTGATCTTGTAAATCCATTTGAAAGTTACAACAAACTTCCCTTCTGGTCTTGGGAAAACATCCCAAACATCATTCTTCATGATCGATTGATACTCTTCGATCATAGCATCCTTCCATTCTTTCCTTTCTGTCGCTTCTTCATAATTGGAAGGTTCTTTATCGATGAAATCACATAATAAGGCTACATAACCAGAGCAGGACTTGGTTCTTTTTCTTTCTCTATGATTTTCAAGCCCCATATCTTTCTGCACCCTGGATAGCTTCTTGTACCCAAGTAGGTTTCCTCTTATGCGGATTCTTCTCCTAAGGTGGATTTACAATTTCTTGAGGTCTTTCAAATTCTTGATCTTCTTCTTGAATTTCTTCGTTCATGGTTGTGTCATAAATTCTGGGTGCTTCTGTTTCTTCAGGTTCTTTAGCAGGTCTTTTTCTGGATTTAATATAAGCTGAGTCTTTGTCAAATGTTACATCCCTGCTGATGTCAATCTTCTTGAATCCTAGGAAGTATATTTTGTAAGCCTTCGAGCTTTCATAGTATCCCACAAATATACCCTTCCTTCCTGAAGGATCTAGCTTTGTCGTCTTTTCTTTTGGAATGTGTATGTACATTGGAAAAATGAATATTCTGAGATGTATGACTTATGGTTTCTTACCAGAAAATACTTCTTTAGGTGTCTTGTTCTTGAGTACTCTAGCTGGAGTACGGCTCTATACATACACCATTTTTATGGCAGCTTCTGCCGATAGATGCATCGGAAGATCTTGATCATGAAGCATAGCCCTTGCAGCTTCCATGATCGTTCTATTCTTCCTTTCTACAATCCCATTTTGTTGTGGATTATATGGATTAGTTAACTCTCTCTTAATCCTTGAATCTTTGTATAATTCTTTGAATTCATTTGATGTGAATTCTCCTTTCACACATCCTTTGCAGACTCCATCATGTTTTTCCTGAATTTCAGGAAGACCTTCAACAACTTTGCTTGCAAGTGGTAGTGCTCTATAATGCACATGTGCAAGCCTTCTATGCCAAAGTTTATTTGGATCTACCGTGTCATGGACCAAAGCTGGTTCTGGATGGCCCTTCAATTTTTATAGACCTCCCTCTTGTTCCCCAATCACTACTACATCATTACTAGTCTTTCCCTTTTGCCACATGATAACTTGGCCATCTATAAATGCAACTCTCATGCCTTTTGCATCTAATGCAGATATGGAGAGGAGGTTCTTCTTTAGTTCTGGTACAAACAAAAAATCTTGCATCTTCATAGACTTTCTAGAGTCTAGCTTATAGGAGGATTCCCCACTACCTTTTATTGGATACTGGTAGTCGTCTCCCAAGTTTCACCTTGTGGGGTGATTCATGTTCTGAAAGTTTCACAAAGGACTCTTTGAATCCTTTCATATGTTTGGAAGCCCCACCATCTATAATCCAATCGTTGCTTCCATGTTTGATGTTTCCCATGAGATCAAAAATCAAGACATATTCTTCATCAGTTGAAGAATCATCACTTTCTTGTCTGATTCTCTTTGTGAAAGGTTCATCATCCTTTGAAATATGAGCATGATGTATTCTCTTGTTTCCCTTTTTATTATTTTGTCTTTTAGGAAAATATTTTGCAAAGTGTCCTACTTCATCACATGTATAACATCTATTTCTAGACAAATCTTTTCTAGTGTTATTTTTATGGAAATTCTTACCTCTGGAGTGATGATAACTTCTTTTGCTTTTCTTGGAGTGAACTGTGAAAGCTTAATATTCACTTCCCATCTTTTCTTCTCGAGCTACTATCTGAGCTTCTTCTTGATCTGAGAGACCCTTTTAAAGTAAGACTAGATTGTCTCTGCATTCTATATCTTTACATTCTTCATTTGGTTTCTCAGAGTCATCTTCTGGTTTATGTTCTTCCCTTCAAATAGTTTGGTCAGGGCATCAAACATAGCTTTAGGTGTTTTTAGGAAGCACACCTATGGTATGAGGTGATCCTTGATTGAATAAAAAATAATCCTCTTAGCCATGACCAACTTCTTCTTATGCAAGGCCTTTGCCTCATCTCCCTCCGGGACTAGAACCTCCTCATTGATATAGGAGTCCAACTCATTTTCTTGCAGGACCAGGTAGATCTTATACTTCCAGGCTTGGAAGTTATCAGCTCCCTCAAGATTTTCATCAAGCTTGGTTTTATGAGACATCTTAACTGAGAACCTCAAATGGACATAAAAAAGTTTTATATCTTACCAGGTCAAGATGTCACATCTGAATCTCTGCAGTGTTGTTTCGGGAGAAAATTAGGGTCTAGCTTTCCGAGGGTTCTTTCCAACCAAATGCTTTTATCTTGATCTCTAAACTTTGATTTTGATGAGGAGATCAATCCAGCCCTGGGCTCACTCAAAAATTCTACTTCCATGGAAAGCCATAATTTTCGGCAGCAGCGTTGAGTCAAAAACTGAAAATCCTCCGAATCAGATTCTGCTTCGACAGAAAGATGCACCCTAGGGAGGAGAGTCATTCCAACCTTATTTTCCGAAAATATGTGGAGATAGATCCAAAAAGTAGGAAGCCCTAGTTTCCACAGCTGCACAGTGTCTTCTTCTCAGGTTATCTCTGATACCATGTTAGATTTTTATCATTTAAGCTAGCATTATGTTAGGATATTTAACTGAGAGAATAACAAGTATAGCAATCAAACACAAGAGACAATGAACACAATGTTTTTCCTCAAGGAAACCATAAATGGATAAAACCCCACAACTTCCTCAGAGATAGAATCAACACCAAATGTAAAACCTCAAAACAGTAAGATGATCTCCCGACAGCAGTAGCCCCTTTCTTTCTAGCCCCAACAACTTCTTCTCTCTCAGCTATGTGCTACAACTAAGTGTTAGTGAGTGTGTGATAAATAGAGAGGTTCACTCTCTGTTTATACTAATTCCCAACTTGACAATAACTCACTAGGGCCGACTTCTCTAGGAGATTCTAATAACCATAGGGCCCCAAAACTATGGGGAATTTAACCCTTGAACAATAGGAGGGTTACCCACAATGACTTGACATGACTTGTTTACATTATAGAACCTCTCGATAGGAACATTGAGGCATGAAATGACTCAATAAAATTACAGATACTTCCCGGAATAAACATTGGGGTACAATACATGAAACATACAAGTGAATACAATTTAAAATTACATATACATCAACATGGACTTGCCAGTTCTATTTTAAAGGAAAGTTTCCTATGGCTAGGGTTTAAGAGGCCATCAACGTACTAGGGTTGAAAGGTGGATGCAAAGGGTTCTGTAAGAAAATATAAACAATATTTATAGATTAGAATGGTTCATACCTTATCCAAACGAAGGTTGATCCAAGCAGCCCTTCAATCCTCTTCTTGCTCCTCTTGGTCCTCTTGCTCCAAGAGACCTGCAAAACGAATTATACCTTCCTCAAACCATTATGACCACATATAAAGCAATGATAATCAAATAAACATGAAATATTGATCTGACTAACATCATCATATGATCATAAAAAGAGATTCATTCACACATTGAACAATGATTTGGGAAGAAAAAGGACATCACATCTATAGTATTCTTGTGATTATTAAGTTTTCATTCAACTACAAAAGTTAAGGCGTGATGAATTCATAGTTGGAAGCTCGAGTGGTTTTTTTAAATCTAGTTTTCATTTCATAGCCAAGTGGTTATATATTGTTTTAGTTCATTTGAATGAGGTTTTGAAGCTTGAATATTATGAATATTGGTGGCTGGTCTATTATGTTTTACATTTGAATAACTCATTTGACAGTCACAACTATTTTAATGAAAAGATTTGGTTTCATAGAAGAATACCAAATTAAGTGATTTGGTTAAGTATAAAAGTGATGATCTAGGACATCAAGTTTTGAGTGAGGATTGAAAATATTTTTATCCTAAGAGATTAATGGGATTGGTTCCAGTCATGGTTTTGTGAATTCATGGTTCTCAGTGTTTTTTGTTCATATACTCATGATAGCTCAAAGTTGGATATGATGAAGTAATTATTAAGAAGCGAACTTGGAAGGTCATTTTCCCTTTAGGAAACCAATTCAATTAGTTAATGGAATACAAGATCATATTAATGGCATCCAAATATTGTTTTAGTTAAATTACTTGAATTGAGAGATCTTGAGAATTTCATTCAAATAATAATAGAGCAATAACAACATTTTTCTTTTCAAAGTTGAACAAGTTGGGTGGAGTGAAGATTCTTAATTTTTGATAGCAAGATAGAACTACTCCATTCTTGTACATACTATATCTATGCCTCTAAGCTTACCCTCCCAGGTTGACAATTAAGTGTTGAAATATAGTGTTATAATTTTCCTGAGAAAGGTCACTCACGGGAATATAATTTGAATACTGGGATTCACGATGGGCTCCTTCTTGTCAAAATACCTGGGAGCGCCTTTGGCAGATGGGATTATCAGGAAGGTCTCATTGAAAGATATGATTGAGAGAATGAGGAGGAAGCTCACGAGATGGACTTTAATACCTTTAAACCTCATGATTAGACTAATCTTAGTCAAGGAAGTCCTGCAAGTGATGCCAATCTATCTTTTCTTGATTTTGGTTGCATCGAAGGAGGTCATCAAGGAAATTTGTAATCTTCAAGGGGATTTTATATCGCGGGGGGGGAGAGGAGAAGAGAAAGCTAGAATTTACTTGGTAGGATGGGATAAAGTATGTCAACTAAAGGATAAAGGGGTCTTGGGCATTAGGAACCTAGAGGTTGTAAGGGGATTCCCCGATGCAAAAATATGGTGGAGGTGGTGCAATCAAAATACTGAGCCCTGGGAAAAAATGTGGTATGTGAAGTATTCCCAAGAAAAAATAGTATGTGACCTGGTTCAATTTAATGAGAAGAAATTAGGATCACACATATGGATGAATGCCCAAAGTAATAAAAATTTGGTTCAAGACCATAGTTTTTGGGAAATCATAGGTGGCCAAGTTGCGAACTTTTAGGATGACTCATGGAACCAGTTTCCAAAAATTGGGGACGACCCTAGGTGGCAAGGTATAAGGGAAAGATAAATAGGAGAAGGGAAAACCAAAGTTTGGCAGTTTTGGGCAGAAACAGATACCACCAGGGACTATAGGAATTGTCAGGAATAGGAATGGTGGGAATGAATAAAAAGTACTGAAGAGACACAAGACATTAGGGATATTCTCAATGAGTGGTGCATTCAAGGACATGAAGGTTAGGACAAGATCATATGGGGATACCTACCAAAGGGAGTATTCAACATCAATGAATCCTACAACATTAAAAACAGAGGTGGGGAAGAGCGAGAGGAAATATGGAGGAAGGTTTGGATCATGAATGCTTGGCCAAATGTAGCCACTTTCAATTGGTTGGTTTTAGAAAGAAGCATTCTGACGCGGGATAATCTCAAGAAGAGGGGTCTGCAAGGACCTACAAAATGCCCCCTTTGCCTCCACAAAGAGGAGAGGATGAATCACCTCCTTGATGAGTGTACCTTATCCTCCTCCCTCTAGGACTTGGGGTGACCATTTTCTGAAAAAGTGATAGATTCAAGGGACAACTAGATCAAACCCTCAAAGAATGGAATATGAAATCTTTCAAAAACACGATTCTTGGAATGATATGGACGATGTTTTTGGGGATGCTATCATGGGTTTTATCAAAGGAGAGAAATAACCGAATATTCTGGGACAGGATATCCACAAAGGAGGAAGTGTGGAAGCGACTAGTCCACAACATCCATGAGACGGTTCGAAATAAGCGACGAGGGGAAAGTGACAAGGAATTCTCGGAGGTGGAACCCCATATAGCTGAAGGATGGGGGGTCGGTAGGAATGAATTAGATGGATTTTGAAAGAAAAATCTAGTTTTCCAACCATTCAGCCCAAACTCTTGGTCTCCACCGCTGACAGAATCTTATAAGTTATACCATGTTAGATTTTTATCATTCAAGCTAGCATTATGTTAGGATATTTAACTGAAAGAATAACAAGTATAGCAATCAAACACAAGAGACAATGAACACAATGTTTTTCCTCGGGGAAACCATAAAGGGATAAAACACCACAACTTCCTCAGAGATAGAATTAGCACCAAAATTAAAACCTCAAAACAATAAGATGATCTCCCGATAACAATAGCCTCTTTCTTTCTAGCCCCAACAACTTCTTCTCTCTCAGCTATGCACTACAACTGAGTGTGAGTGAGTGTGTGATAAATAGAGAGGCTCACTCTCTATTTATACTAATTCCCGACTTGACAATAAATCACTAGGGCCAACTTCTCTAGGAGATTCTAATAACCCTAGGGCCCCGAAACTACGGGGAATTTAACCCTTGAACAATAGGAGGGTTACCCACAATGACTTGACATGACTTGTTTACATTGTAGAACCTCCTGATAGGAACATCGGGGCATGACATGACTCAATTAAATTACAGATACTTCCTGAAATAAAAATCAAGGTACAATACATGAAACATACAAGTGAATACATTTCGAAGTTACATATACATCAACATGGAGTCACAAGTTCTGTTGTAAAGGAAAGTTTCCTATGGCAAGGGTTTAAGAGGCCATTAACATACTGGGGTTCAAAGGTGGATGCAAAGGATTCTGTAAGCAAATATAAACAAGATTTAGAGGTTAGAATGGTTCATACCTTATCCAAACGAAGGTTGATCCAAGCAGCCCTTCAATCCTCTTCTTGCTCCTCTTGCTCCAAGAGACCTACAAAACAAATTATACCTTCCTCAAACCATTATGACCACATATAAATCAATTATAATCAAATAAACATGAAATAATGATCTGACTAACATCATCATATGATCATAAAAAGATATTCAATCACACATTGAACAATGATTTTGGAAGAAAAAGGACATCACATCTTTATTAATCTTGAAAACAAGTACAAGTATACCTTCTCTTCAAGTTGGGCACCTCATGAAACCTTGATCTGGTTCTACTGCTTCTCTTCTCCAAGGAACTCAGCCTCCAACCTCTGCAACACAAGGAGAAAGCTTCTAGGGAAAAGGTGTGGGAAAAGAGAGCTCCAAATCCTCCAGCATAACAATGCAAAGATTGTAGTCCCCTCTCATGGACCTCCCTAACTCTATTTATTATGCTTTTTGAAGAGTTAGGGTCGAAGACAAAGTAGTTACAATTGAAGGAGTCAGTTGCATAACTACCCAAACTACCCAAATTTCAAAATACGTATGTTTTTAACATTTTTCTGGAGGCGTAGGTAGGTTGCAGAGACAACAGTTGCGTACACGAGGAGGTATACATGGGTTTCAATGTATATAGTCATGTATTTAAGGAATACCTGATTATTATATATAGCAAGTCGCATACATACGCGGGTTTCCTTAAGGAAACTCGCATATACACGAATAAAGCTCATTTTTTAGGGTATTTCTAGGCATTTTCAGACTTTGGTGTCTCTTTGAATGTTTTAGCTAACTCAGATACCTTTCCAACATTATAGAGATGAGGTGAAACAAAGTTACAGAACTCAAGATATGGGTCTTCCAAGTTAGGTGTTTTTTTAGTGACTTTCATGAAGTGTCGTCATGGAAGTGTCGACATGCGACAAACTCATGGGAAAGTGGTCACATGTAGAGATGTGTCATTTTGAGCTATAACAGCTTCACGAAAAACTTCTTCCACTATTTTTGGGATCTAATAAAATAGGAAGTGTGGGAATATATGGAAGAATCACATCAATCTCAAGGAGTCCTAGGGGCCTTCAATGCGATATTCTTTACACTCATACCTAAGTCAAAGGGAGCAGACACACCGAGAAATTTTAGACATATAGCCTTGTGCAATGTCATATACAAAATCATATCAAAAGTGATAGCCAATAGATTAAAATTGATTCTCCCCTTCCTGATTGGACTGAACCAATCGAGTTTTGTTGAAGGTAGAAAAATATTGGATGGCATCATCATAGTTAACGAATCCATACATTCCCTGAAAATCACCAAAAATCCAAGTGCGACTGGTGAAATTGGACATAGCTAAAGCTTATGACAAGCTGAACTGGAAGTACATGAGAGACATTTTTGGAGCCTATGGTTTTGGAAGAGATTGGATAGATTTTATCATGAATATGGCTATGTCCACTTTCTATTCTATCCTACTGAATGGTTCGTCTAATTGAACTATGAAACCGAATCGAGGAATTCGACAAGGGTATCCCCTCTCTCCTTTCCTATTCATCATTATGGTAGAGGGGCTCAGCAGGTTAATTCAAGATCAAACATCCATAGGAGAAATCAAGTGACTAAATCTTCACAGGGGGATGGATAAATAAACGCACCAACAATTTGTCGACGACATTATGTTAATGGGGAATCCTTCAGTCCAAAAAGCAAGGGATTTCAAGAGATGTCTGACATTGTTTTCCAAGGCCTCGGGTCTTTAAGTAAACCCAAAAAAATATCAGATTTTCTTCTTCAATACCCCGAAGGTTGTCAAGTTCTATATTTTGACTATTTTCATACTCTATACCTCTTTCATTATCCTTCTATTATCATTATACCTCTCATTTTGTATATGAATTTGATCTAAACATTAACCTAAATCAATGATTAATGGTATGGAACTTGTCCTTAGCAATTCTTTTGTTTTTAATTAAGTTTTGAAGAGTTTTTAATGCAAAATATCAATTATAATTATATGTTATATATTACAATACTAAAGTTTTTATTCCAGTACCAATGTAACAAGAAATGGGTTGATGGATTTGTGGAGGTCTTCAAAGATATGGATGCTACGAAGGATATCCAGCTCATGATTAATGTTCCAATGTAACAAGAAATGGGTCGATGGATTTGTTGAGGTATTCAAAGATATGGATGCTACGAAGTATAGGAAACACATGCTCTGTTTTGAGCAACGAATAGTTACGATAATAAATCTCCTTATCTCATGACACTTCATGTCATGAGATTAAGGCACTAAAAGAATATTGTTAGCTTCTCCAACAAAAGCACATATAGTTGAAACTAATTCAAGAAAATATTTTCTATTTCGATCCTGCTTTGATAGCAACATATATTATGTAATAAATTATATCATATTGGATATAGACAGAAGCTCGAATTTTGAATGTATAAAAAGGTGCAAGTTCTCATAAGAAGGGGTGGGGGAATAGGTGACAGATAGTATTAAAAAAAACAGAGCATGATCTTTATAAGAAAAATGTAATAGATTGTTTGTTGATAGAATAAAATAGGAATGCACTGGTTCTTTTTGGTTTCTATAGATATGTGGTTGGTCTCAATAATGATTTATTGGCACATATTTCTTAGTTAATATTAGAATTATTAATGCAACTTGGATAGGATGCCCCCTTACCTAGGATTGTAGTACGATGTAGATTCATTTCAGAAGTTATAATTGATCTCTGCTAATTTGAATCTATAGTATTCTTGTGATTCTTAAGTTTTCATTCAATTACAACAATTAAGGAGTGATGAATTCATAGTTGGCAGCTCGAGTGGTTTTTTTAAATCTAGTTTTCATTTAATAGCCGAGTGGTTATATATTGTTTTAGTTCATTTGAATGAGGTTCTGAAGCTTGAATATTATGAAGATTGGTGGCTGGTCTATTATGTTTTACATTTGAATAACTCATTTGACAGTCACAACTATTTTAATGAAAAGATTTGGTTTCATAGAAGAATACCAAATTAAGTGATTTGGTTAAATCTAAAAGTAATGATCTCGGACATCAAGTTTTGAGTGAGGATTGAAAATAATTTTATCCTAAGATATTAATGGGATTGGTTCCAGTCATGGTTTTGTGAATTCATGGTTCTCAGTGTTTTATGTTCATATACTCATTATAGCTCAAATTTGGATATGATGAAGTAATTATTAAGAAGGGAACTTGGAAGGTAATTTTCCCTTTAGGAAACCAATTAAATTAGTTAATGGAATACAAGATCATATTGATGGCATCCAAAGCTTGTTTTAGTTAAATTAATTCAAGTGAGAGATCTTGAGAATTTCATTCAAATAATACTAGAGTAATAACAAAATTTTTCTTTTCAAAGTTGAACAAGTTGGGTGGCGTGAAGATTCTTAATTTCTGATAGCAAGATAGAACTACTCCATTCTTGTACATACTGTATCTGTGCCTCTAAGCTTACCTTCCCATGTTGACAATTAAGTGTTGAAATATAGTGATATAATTTTCTTGAAAAAGGTCACTCATGGGAATATAATTCGAATACTGGGATTCACGATGGGCTCCTTCTTGTTAAAATACCTGGGAGAGCGTTTGGAAGATGGGATAATTAGGAAGGTCTCATGGAAAAATATGATTGAGAGAATGAGGAGGAAGCTCATGAGATGGACTTTAAGACCTTTAAACCTCATGGTTAGACCAATCTTAGTCAAGGAAGTCCTGCAAGTGATGCCAATCTATATTTTCTTGCTTTTGGTTGCATCGAAGGAGGTCATCAAGGAAATTTGTAATCTTCAAAGGGATTTTATTTGGTGGGGGGGGGAGGGGGGAGAAGAGAAAGCTAGAATTTCCTTGGTAGGATGAGATAAAGTATGTCAACCAAAGGATAAGGGGGTTTTGGGCATTAGGAACCTAGAGGTTGTAAGTGGAGTCCCTAATGCAAAAATATGGTGGAGGTGGTGCAATCAAAATACTGAGCCCTGGGAAAACATGTGGCATGTGAAGTATTCCCAAGAAAAAATAGTATGTGACCTGGTTCAATTTAATGAGGAGGAATTAGGATGACACATATGGATGAATCCCCAAAGTAATAAAAAGTTGGTTCAAGACCATATTTTTTGGGAAATCATAGGTGGCCAAGTTGCAAACTTTTAGGATGATTCATGGAATCAGTTTCCAAAAATTGGGGATGACCCTAGGTGGCAAGGTATAAGGGAAAGATAAATAGGAGAAGGGAAAACCAAATTTTGGAAGTTTTGGGTAGAAACAAATACCACTAGGGACTATAAGAATTGTCATGAACAAAAATGGTGGGAATGAATAAAAAATACTGAAGAGACACAAGATAATAGGGATATTCTCAATGAGTGGTGCATCTGAAGACAGGAAGTTTAGGACAAGACCATATGGGGATACCTGCCGAAGGGAGTATTCAGCATCAAGGAAGCCTACAACATCAAGAACAGAGGTGGGGAAGAGTGAGAGGAAATATGGAGGAAGGTTTGGATCATGAATGCTTGGCTAAATGTAGCCACTTTGAATTGGTTGGTTTTAGAAAGAAGAATTCTGACACGGGATAATCTCAAGAAGAGGGGTCTGCAAGGACCTACAAAATGCCCCCTATGCCTCCACAAAGAGGAGAGGATGAATCACCTCGTTGATGAGTGTACCTTATCCTCCTCCCTCTAGGACTGGGGGGCAACCATTTTCTGAAAAAAAGACAGATTCAGGGGACAACTAGATCAAACCCTCAAAGAATGGAATATGAAATCTTTCAAAAACCCAATTCTTGGAAT
Organism: Pseudotsuga menziesii; assembly: GCA_001517045.1. Classification (NCBI taxonomy): domain Eukaryota; kingdom Viridiplantae; phylum Streptophyta; class Pinopsida; order Pinales; family Pinaceae; genus Pseudotsuga; species Pseudotsuga menziesii. Next base: position 49,236 of record LPNX010394870.1, on the reverse strand, counting down.
GATATGGACGATATTTTTGGGGATGCTATCATGGATTTTATCGAAGGAGAGAAATAGTTGAATATTCTGGGACAGGATATCCATAGAGGAGGAAGTGTGGAAGCAGCTAGTCCACAACATCCATGAGATGGTTCAAAATAAGCGGCGGGGGGAAAGGGACAAGGAATTCTTAGAGGTGGAACCCGATATAGTTGAAGGATGGGGGGTTGATAGGAATGAATTAGATGGGCTTCGAAAGAAAACTCTAGTTTTCCAACCATTAAGCCCAAACTCTTGGTCTCCACCGCCAATAGAATCTTATAAGTTAAACTTCGATAGTGAATGAAGGGGAAACCTTGACTCAAGAGGATACGTGGGTGTTTGCAGGGATGCCACAAGGGAGATCCTGAAAGTATACCATGGATCAATTAGGTTCGAAACAAAAAACTCAGCTGAGCTTGAAGGCCTTCTATTGGGACTTAGGCTAGTTTCCAGAGCAGGATGGTTTCTAGTGATAATCAAAGGAGACTCCCGTGTCATTATCCAAATGACTAGGAAATTATCCACAGGTCAAAAAGTCAAAAAAGTTACAACCAATTGGGGATTTATAAGTAGGATGGAAGCACTAAGCAGTCTTCTCGCCATGACCCAAGATTTGCAATTCGTCCATGTCGGGATGGAATCTAACAAGGTCATCGACCTAATGGCCAATTTGGGGGTGGGAGGATGAAAGGACCTCAGAGAAGGACAACTGCAAGGTTTCGATGGGGAGTAGTGTAACCCACCTAGAACTGAATTTTTTTTTACTTTTGAGAAGACATTACTTTAAAAGTTATTGTAAAGTCTTATGTTGTTGACCAAGGATGGTCAAAGATGACTGTAATTGCATATATTTATTTAAATAATTAAAAGAAGAGACAACTATCCAAAGAATACTATTGAAGAGTGTTCACTAACCCACTAGGAGGAATGATCTGTTGTAGAAGGCAAAAATGACAAGTGGCAGCAACAACATTCAATTTCTAGCTGTTGCAAGAAGAAACATCCCTATAATTGTGGTCATGGTCCCAACAAAAGATGAACTGGGCAACTGGCTTATTTAATTGAAAACTGACCCAAATACCTAGGCAAGTTTATATATACCATCGAATGAGTAGGAGGCTCACTACATTCTATGTGATTATAGGCTTGTGGTTTTGCTGGAAATTGAAAAGTTAGGCACACTAGAGGAATTCGATGAGGGGAAAGATAGAGTGAATTACTAAGAGGTAAGTCCTCAAGTGTGATTGCTAAGTTACAGAGTGTTGTGTAGACTTCTACACAACATCTTCATCCTGGTGGTTCAGTGAACAGGCTCGGGGATCCTAAAGCAAGTGATCGTGGATTCTTTCTAGAGACGGTTGGGAGGAACAATATTCTTTGGGTGTTTGTCCACTTCGATAGTTAACAGGTTCTAAGATGTTCTGGTTATTATCTTTAAATTTATTTTACATCTATATCTAAATAATTTTATGAATGTTGAAAGTATCCCCAAGAATATTATTTATTTTCTAAAATAAAATAGGGAAAATGCTTCTTATTCGTGTATATTTATCAGATAACGAATGCTACTATTTACATAGAGTTTTCATAGAAAAATTATAGGCTATCTCATAGTTCTTATTTAAAAATAGTATGTATTTTTATGTATAGTTTCTTATAATATTGAATAAATAATGAATAGTTACTATTCCTTTAGTTTCTTTTATACTCTTGCATGTTATAACTAAAAGGTCAATAGCAGTGTTATCATCGGTTAACTAAACCTCTCTTACAATTAGGGTTTCCTCTTTTTAAACATAGTAAAGCCCTAAATTAGAGTCCTTAAGTAGTTAATGGAATATTAGATTTAAAATCGAAAACATTACGGCTTACATCCACGGATCAAAACCCATGGAAGTATATATATATATATATATAATTTACTCAGAATTAAAATCACACAGTCGAAAGGCTCATGTCTTAATTCTATCTTTTACCAGAATACAATTTGCTTATAGACGAGAGGAACCCCTTCTTTTACAAAAAACAATTTAAGGTAAACAATCCATATTAACAAATTTAATAGAATCAATATAATTGAAATAAATTAAGCAAGTATCTCCTTTAAGAGCTTAGTTAATACAAATCTAAGGATCAAAACCTATAAGGTAAAACATTTGTTAATAAATGATTCCATATCGAAATTACAGCTGGAGTGATTATTTGTTTTCAGCGACGTTATCGGGATGGTATCAAAGAATTTTACATAACCATGATACAATTTCCCCAAAATTAAGAAATCATTATAGGTCGTGAGTTCAAAACCCACAAGGGAAATCTATTAAAAGCAACTTATCATTTTATAAAGAAATTCTAGTAGTTAACAAAATGAAAACAAAGGGCCTTATGGCCTTAAAACATTGATAAAATTTACAGCGAAATCCCCAAATTTTATACAACAGTCAAACTAAATTTTCCATATAAATACACCAAGTTTAGAGTAGTATTCGAAAGTTAAAGACAAATTTAGTAAATGCACAGAATAGAGCCGTATTAATTTTATAAACAGTCTAACATTATGTAGAATATTTTCAAAGGCGTGAAACCCATATTTAAGTAAAGTCATAGTACTTTATTGCTTAATAAACTATGATGGAAATGTACATTAAAAATTCAAAGTGTTAAACCAATCAATGTAATAGCTTGTCATTGAAACCCTACAGTATATTTTTTACACAAGCAACTGCATTACAACATTTTCCTAGACCCACAATCGATAATAAGAGAAATAATGTTTATAAAAATATTTCTTCTAAAAAAACCTAACATTTTAGCCCGAAGGATTCGGAACAAACTTCTTCCATCTCTTTCAATAAATGCCATAGAGGCAAAACACTAGAACAATTACCATAACATTGAAAAAGCTCGTATGAATCCTTGTAAACTTCCAATGAGGCCAGACCAACAAGGAGGAAACGTTGTTCACATCACCAAAGACCAGATGGTTCGAGGTTCATAGGTCTTACCAGAGCCCTGGTTGATACCAAAACCCCAAGCATTGCACACCCAGTGTGTTTGTTGAGTAACCAACGTGTTTACCTACCAGGAAAAAAATCAGATTGGAGGTTGAAACATGTTATTAATGACTTGTAAAATAACTTACAGTAAAAAGAAAACCAAAACATGCATAAAGGCTAAAAAACATACATGTAATGACTTTGTTCTCTACAAGAAGCCGATGCGTGGAGCCAACACTGTTGGCATGGTGAATGCTAGCGCATAAGTATAATGACTAAGGAGCACAGATTCGAACGATGGAGGGGCCAAGAGCCTTCGGCTCTCCCCACCATCCCACACTGCGATAGCTTACAGTCTAAGATAGAAGTTTGTTCAGTTAAAGAAAGGTCTAGATCATTTTTGGAATCCTACCCAAGACCAAGTACAGAAGGATGGGTTTATATAAGTATATGGCTGAACCTAAAACTCTGTATGAGTGATATGTAACGTGCTTTTGTTATTAATATAATACTTTTTAGTTACAAAAAAAAACATAAATTTAAATTTCAAAACAATATAATATAAAACATGTAATATATAATAAAAATTCAAAACAATATAATATGAAAATGTTTAAGTTTTATGAAGTGTTAAGGATATGTTTCGTATTTTTTTGTGTATAAGGGGAGGCTCTTAAGGATGACATGATTATGAGAATCAAGTTGGCGCGATTCTGGAATCGCCCCACCTTGAGACCTTCATCCTTCACCCATTAAACTTACCATTTACAGAGTGGGATTTTGTGTTTTGAATCCTTTTTTCATTTTTAACAATATTGTGTTATAATATTAACATTTTTAAATGGTTGTGATTTGTTTTTTTATATTCTTTTTTGATATTTTTATTATAATTTTAATATTTATTTGGTTAATTTCTTTATATTGTTTTTTAATACTTGGTTACAATATTAATATTTACTTATTTTTATCATTTTCTTTATTTTGTTTTATATTGTTTTGGTGTTTTTTTTTATTTGTATTTTTAAATGTTTCGTTAGGTTTTAAATTATAGTGTAATTAAAAAAAAAGTAATTTAGTTGTATTTTAATGTTTTTTATTATTTAATAGTTTTTAATTAAAAAAGTGTGTATAGTGGTAACACTATTTTTTATTTTGAGTTATGTTTTTGAGATTTTGAAACTTTTTGTCATAAAAACTCTATAATTTGTATTTACAAATGTTTTTTTTTCAAATTTAAAAAAAAAATATACATTTAGTAGCTAGTAATAATGAAATAAATATATATTTTTTCAATTTATTTTAACATTTAAAAGATAGTTAGAATGAAAAATATATATTTTTGGATGTTTTTTTTTAAAGGTTTCTTTGAAATAAAGTATTTTAGGGAAATTTTGTAAAAAAGATGTGAGAAAATAAAGACATTTCAAACCAAGAAAGTGAAATTAATCAAGAATATTAAGAACTCATTTTAATAATAAATATGCTTAAAAAAATAAAAGTTTACAATAACCTGTAAAAACTATATCAAAATATTTAACCATCACGATAACATTAAAAAATATCAAACATAAAACATACAATATAAAATTAATTTTATAACATTAAAAAATCAAATATTAAACACAATATAAAATTAAATTTCAAAAATAATATGAGAAAAAAAATAATAAGCCTTTTTATGGTTTTAACGAAAAGTTTTTAATTTTCATTTAAATAAAAATAATATAATATTAATAATATTTAAAAAAAAGAAAATTAAAATTAAAATTAAACAAAAAAACCCATAAATCTCCTAACCAACATGCACATATGTTATATTAAATTTTGTTTTTTTTTATTTTTATCAATATTTTATTATTACATTAATATTTTTTATTTATTTTCTTTATTTTTTTTAATATTTTGTTAAAAAAAACTGTTTTTTTAATATACTAACAAAGGACGAAAGTGAATTGAACTTATTGGTGGTAAACAAACAAAACTTCAAGGAACTGATCTTAATGGTTGGCGATATTGGCTAGGGCATCACACTCATGCATATTGATGATGATGATGATGGTTAACGTCCACTCATACCAAATTGGTCTATCGAACCCAAAAGAAATGTATTATTTAGTTTGTTTTAAAATTGTATTTCAATGCTCAAAGAGCTTGCAGAGAAGCATCCTGACCTCACTCTAATTTTGACAAGTTAAAAGGCTAGGAAAGTCAGAATTACAACAAAGATTATGAAACTAAGATCTAATGTGGGTGTACGTAGGACATTCTAAGAGGAAGGGTTTTTCATCCTCAATGTTCATATTCTTATAGAGATGGCAGATCCTTTCTACCCATGATGTTTTAGGAACTACCCAAATACTAGTTTCACTATGAAGCTCATGAGACTTCGTTCTTATCTTGGCTAAATTAATTTTTTTTCTTTGAACTAGTTAAAACCGAGACATACTTTTGATCTTCTAGAGTAGGGCTAATGACCTCCTTATAATATCTTATTACTATATAACTCCTTGTTACATTATTTTTTTGAATATTTTGTTATAACAGTTTTTTTAATATTTTGTTATTACATTAATTTTTTTTCATTTGTTTTTTTAATATTTTGTTGTTATACTAATTTTTTATTTTATTTTATAGGAAAAGAGTTGTCTAATAATTTATAGAATAATTTTTGTTTAATATAATGCAAGTTTTATATTGTTACTAAGAAGTATAATAAATACAATTTTAAATTATGATATTATGAATTATACCATTTTTTGAAATAGTCTGTTATGGTAACATCAATTAGATTCTGGTTTGATTTTAAGGTTATTGTAAATAACAATAAGGATTGTTTTCATCCATGTTCACACTTTTAGCCAAAAAAAATGGTGCTCCTGACATCACCACTTTTCTGATTTGGACGTGTTTTTTGATGTTTTTTTCACAAAAATAGAAGTTTTTGTGGCTAGAGTTCTAATTTTAAGTATAAAGTTCTCGTCAAGTTGTATAACCTATTTTTAATGGTTGGTATTGATGCAATCAAAATACCAAAACCAATAATTGAATTAAAAAGATGTGCTACCAATGAAAACTTTGTCTTCTCTCAAATAAAAATTATAGAAAGTTTTGAAATATGACCCTATTTTTTTTTAAATTATTTTCAAAAAATAACTTTAAAAACAAAAAAATTAAAATTAAAATAAATAAAACACACACACACACACATATATATATTCTTAAATAACAAAAAGAAACCATTAAAAAAAACAAATAACTAAAAATAATAAAATAACATATTAAAAAATATATCAAAAATAAAATACAAATAAACATTAAAAAACACTAAATGGTGATGATGATGATGGTTAACGTCCACTGAGACCAAACTTTGGTCTATCAAACCTAAGGAAACAAATTAATTATTTTGTTTTAAAATTGTATTCCTATGCTTAAAGAGCTTGGTGAGAAGTGCCCCGAGCTTACTATAATTTTGACAAGTTAAAAGGATAGGAAGGTCGATATTGCAACAAAGATTATGAAACTGAGATCTAGTGTGGGTGTACGCATGACACTCTAAGAGGAAGTGATTTTCATCTCCAATGTTCATAATCTCACAGAGACGGCATATCCTTTCCACCCATGGTGTTTTAGGCACTGTCCAACGACATGTTTCACTATGAAGCTCATGAGAGTTCGTTCTCGTCTTGGCTATATTAATTTTTTTCTTTGAACTAGTTAATACATACAGATACTTTTAATCTTCTAGAGTATGGTTGATGACCTCCTTATAATATCTTAATTTTCGTTTAGTCTCTAAATCTTTCTCACACCACCATTTCTCTTGAAACTTAGAAGTAACAATATTTTTAATGTTATTAATATTATGCAATGCAACACTTTCATCGATCTCCCACTGGTTTAACCAGGCCCTCGTATCTTTATACCAACCTCGCTTGAGCCTTAGATGGTCTTAGCTAAAATTAAAAGCTATCTTAGGAAATCTATGATCTACCATGTTATTGATTTATATATAAAAAAAATGTAAAACTATATCCTAAACACTATATTATAAATTTAAACAATGAAATGTAAAAAAAAAAAAAACATAAACTACAAATGGTCAAACTATATCATAAAAAAACATATATATATAAAAATAAAAAATAAACTAAAATATAATATAAACTAAAATATAATATAAAACAAAAAAATATTATTTTTAATAACCCTAAATAAAAAATGGTTTTTTTGTTAAGCAAAATGAGATATAAAAGAAGCCATTCTGAAAATCACTCCACCATTCCACTCACCGCTCCAACACCACCCACCCACCACTACAAGAATGGCTTAGGAGCAACGGGTGGGTGGTGAAGTGATTCTTAAATTGGTCCACCTCCCTTATACCTCATTCCCCTTATCAAAATGACAACCTATTCTTTATCAAAACGAGATTCATTTTTTAAAGTTTTATAATATTGTTTTTTGTTTAGTTTTTTTATATTGTTATTTATTGTTAGAGATAATGTTTATTTCATATTGCATAGTTAGATGAGAGTGATTTTCTACCAAGTTTAGTGTGTGGTTGAGATATTCTCTCAAGACTAATATTTGGAATCATTGCAAAATATGATGTTGCTACGACAGATTTGTGTTTGTGTCACAATGTCCACTCTCTTTGTTTTTATGTTAATGTCAGAGTTGTTCCAGAGCTCAGGATCATGAGAGAGTAGGCATTTTAGGTGTGAATGTGAGTGAGAGACTCCTCTTCAAGCTTGTGCAGCTGACTATTTCAATCTGTGTGAGAGAACTGTGAGGTCCATTAGAGAGGTCGACCTCATGTCTATGCATGGACGTGCTCGTGAAAGAGTCTTGGGAAGGATTGTTGTGTGGAGATAGAATATGTGCATGAGATCGCTAGCTACTGCTCCTTTTCATCAAAGCTGGTGTCATTATTGTGGCCTAATCCCATTTTGCAGCATCATTAGACTAGGAGAAGAGGATGAATCCCTGCCTACCACCAAAAGGATCCGCCATTGAGAAGCATGTAGATCTGTGAGATCATATGGAGGCGAATTTCTTGGAAATGATTTGGAAATTTCAATGGAAACTCCGTGTCAAAATATTTGTGGAGGCTGCCTGAATCGTTCATCTTCAAACGTCCACCGTTTGGATCGTTGAATAGTGCGTTGTCAATATTTGGAGGAGCCGCCTGCTACTGCGTTGTCAGTGGCCTCCCTCCGGATCTAACATTCGGCGCTCAACGATTAATGTTGTAGCCCTACTTCTATAACCAAGGAGGAGACTAGTGGGGTTCATTTCTCTATTGGTGGAGTTGTTTCTGTTGAGCCTGAAGGTGGGAAGCCATGGAATGCGGTTGGATTGGAACTTGTTGTGAATTCATTTCTCGCAATTGTTCTCTGTTTGTTGGGTTCAACTCTGTTTGTTGGGTTACGAGGAAGAAATTGATGATGAGAATGATGATAAAAGTGAGATGATAGAAAGAACATGTATAAATATTTTTTATTTGGAGGTGTGAATAATTGTATGGAGTTTTCTTTAATGGTTTGAAAAGGGTTATATTTGTTTTGGTATGTAAAGGGTTATATTAGTCTTCTAATGAGATGTTTATGTAATTTTATTTGGCATTTAGTAAAAGCATTTGGAATGCTTGATGTACCTGAGTTATTGTGACGGTGTATGATTGGTTGTACTCGACATCCCAAAGTGTTTCGGTCCAAGTTGTAAAGCCTATCTATTTGCAAGCTGATTTCTCAAGTTGTTGTAAGACTTGTTACATATGTTCAGGCATATATGTTGTGGTGTGGAATCGCACAGTGTTATCACTCTTATACATAGAGAGGATGTGGCATCAAGTTGTAAATGAACCACTTGGATAACTACGAGGGTGGCAGGTGTACTCGTACGCTAGTTGAATCTGAAATCAAGGGAAAGTTGGGATGGAATATTCTCAAAGTATGAAGGACCAAGTTTAACATTGATGAACCGTGTAGCTGAAAAGCCTTTCTACAGAATTGGGGGTTACAGCAGTTGAGGACCCATGTATTCCGATAGATGAATTATTTTTTATATGACATCAATAATCTGTTTTATGCAAATAAAGGTACCATAAAAATTAGTGGATAAAGATCAAACTAATGAAAGCTCAGCAACTGCATATGAAGACCAAGACTAGTCTACAAGAATATTTGAGATACACACGAAGGGGGTAGTTAGAGTTAATGTTTATCTCATATTGGATAGTTAGATGATTAGATGAGAGTGATTCTCTACATAGTTTGGTGTGTGGTTGATATATTCTTTCAACCTCTCTTGTCTATATTTGGAATAAGTTAGATCTCATAACAACACTCTCTACTCTATATATTGGAATCTTCATGCATTATAAAATATAATGTATTGTATAGATTTTTGTTTATGTGTCACAATGCCCACTCTCTTGTTTTATATTGTTTTTTATAATATGTTTTCTCCTCTAAAATATATTATATTAGTTTAGTGTTTTTTCATTTCTATATATTTTAGTTTTTTAGTTTTATAATATGGTTTTAGAATTTAGTTTTATATGGTTTTCATATTTTAGTTTATATGTATACATTTGCTTGTTTTAATATTTTTTATTTTGTTATTTGTTTTTTTAATCTATTTATTTTTAATGTGTTTGGGTTGATTATTTTTAATGTTTTTTTTGTTATTTAGATCATTTTAGTGTTTTTTAATTTTCTTTTTTCTAAATTTTGTTATAAGTTATATTGTTTTGTTTTTATAGTGTTTTTTATTTCAAAAATTTAGTATTTTTTATAAAAAGTTTTATTTTTGCAACTTTTTATATAACTTTTTTATTTTTGCATGGGTTGAAAATGATTTTTCAATATTTTTGGGTTGTATTTTGAAAATTTTTACAATTTAAACCTATGAGATGAAATGGTTTTTAATGGTAGCGCATTTTTCAATTCTTCGGTTGTTTTTGGCATTTGTGTTCCATCAATACTAGTTATTAAGGTCACAATTTCAAATAAGTTGTATTTTTTACCTCGAAAAGAAAAATTGAGGTGCCATGGCAGCATGCGTTTTTAATTCGAGGAGTGATTTTAGGGTTTTGGTTGCAACAATGTTGGTTGCTAAGGCCATGGTTTTAAACAAGTAATAATTTTAACCCTGAAAAAAAAACATGGTGATTCTGAGAGCATCACTTTTCAATCAATGGGTTGATTTACGGTGATCACAAAAGAACATGACACAATTTCAAAGGTGTTGTAATTTTTTCCCCGAAGAAAAAGGTGTTTCTCCTAGCACCACTTTTCAATTCGAGGTTGTATTTTGGTGGTTTGATGGCTATAAAAAAATGAGAGCAATGTCGAGTTTTCTTAAGTTGTATAACATATTTATTGTAGGAATTAATCATGAGCATCATAATAACACAAAGCTTTTACCCATTTTGAGATATCAAGTAAGAAACAACATTTGTCTGGCTCTTTTTATCTTAATGAATTTTACACATAAGAATTATACATTATCACATAAAGATTAAATTGTGTATTCTTATTGCTTGGTGTTGACACAACCTTAGTTAAGAGGGGTTCCCTCTTTGTCGACACCCAAACCACCGCAATATCCTTGAGCATCGGCCCAGACAGGTTTTATCCCCTCCAGCAACACTTGCAGAGTGGATGAAGTCTCACCCTAGATGTTTGAGGGAGGGCTGTTGAAACCAAGTTTCCATCGAATGAAGGAGAACAATGTGTACCAACTTATCAACTTAGCGCAACATTGTTCAACTGATCTATTCATTTATGCATTAACATAATCACATCATTCAACATATCACATCATTAACCCAAAACAACAACAAACACATTGATTGGCAAACAAATATGATCATTTAAAACAGAGAAACATCACATCATTTACAGATACATTGCATTCATCATAGAGTCACAGAAGATAGTAAAACATGAAAACATAAAGAAACACAATGATTCATCTCAACTTTCATCATGTCATATTAACTTTTGCACAAAACAACAGATTCTCAAAATAGTTCTTTAGTACACAGATCAATAGATCTCAATTCATGCACATATACAAAAACTTAGCTCTTATGCTCCTTAGATTGGTCAACAAGATCAAACAAGGATCATCTCAAAATCTCTCAAAGACAAGACCAAGATAAGGCTCTCTAACATTTGCAATTATACATCTACTTATATGCCAGTGTGCCTTTACATTCATGGTCCACTTAACTACTTTCTAACTAACTCTTAACTGATTCTACAAAATAATGACCAACATCCGCACAATGTGGTCCAAAACTACAAACGATGACACAAAATTGCATAAATTTCCTATTTCCTCTTTGCACGTCGTTTTCCACTTGCACAGTGTCTTTGATCTTGTGTAACATCAGTGATGCTACACACTTCCTTAACCCAAAACCGCCTGCCAATAGGCCCCCAACACAATCTTGTGGCTCACCGACGAGCCACGTTGGTGAGCCACGTCGGCTTGATACGGTGTACTCATTGATCTTCTGCTTGAAATCATCGTATTGCTGAGCAATCTTGCTGACTTGCACTCTCATCTTCTCAGCACTTTCCTGGCTCCCTATCAGGTCATGCAGTAATAGATGCTCAATCATTTTCTCAACAACCTCCTTCTTTCCTTCCTGCATGGCCTATAGCGCAACACCTCCCTTAACCGAAAGTTGTGTGCCTATATCTTGGAACTCGTCTAATTGCTCGTTGCACTTCTGATGTCTTTACCTTTCCTTCACCACTCGCTCTTGCAACTTCTTCAACTCCGCTGACCTTATGATCTGAACAACTCATGGCATTGCTCTCAATGTCATCTTTAGTGTTGTCAACTACCCTTCTGCTTTCTGCAAATGTGTAGTTAGTTGCGCTAACTATTCATCCTAGACTATGTTGTCCCAAAATTGCGTAGTCACTTCTGTTACTTTCTTTGCTTCCTTCTCCGTCTCTTCTAGCTATGTCACCACATCCTCTATGGCGCTTTTTTGTTCTTCTACTTGTTGAGGTGGTGTTTCTGGGTGCACCATAGAAGTCAATTCTTCATTATCTTGCTGCAATTGTACGATGACTGCTCGAAGCTGTTTTGCTCTCTTAACTGCATCTAGTTCCACAGTGTTCTTAGGTACATGTTGACAGGCCTCAAAAACTACCTCCTTCAACCACACTCAAGTTATCCCAGAGGTGCACATTCTTAACCACTAGGCAATATTTCTCTCTCTTCATCTATGTAATCTCCACAACACTCTTCACCTTTAACAATCAGGGAATTTGAAAATTCCGAACCTGCGGCCCAAGGTTGATTGAACCAAAGTCCTGCATAGTTGATCCTTCTGGAACTCTCTTTAAAACAACATCATACAAATAATCAAGTCTTGTTCTTACCTCCACAAACCCCTCTTGTGTTGATTTCTTCATCTCGTGTGTTGTCACATCCATTGCATCTGTAATCGCCTTGACAAGTCGATTCAGCTAGGATTCCATTACTAGCACTGCGCTACTGGTTGCTCCCTATTCTCGACGCTTCTTTGTCCTTTATACTTCAAATGCACGCTTAAATTTTGAGTCTATGGGTATCCGCGTCAATTCTGCATCCGAATCATGTTGACTATGCGGATCCTGGTTAGGTACAAGATCAACTAGCACATCCGTTGGGGGCTTGTCGATACCTCTTCTAAAATGACTGGTTCTCTCCATGCAGTGGTGTTGGTCTATTGAATGAGTTTGTTTGTCATTGATGTAAAGAATGTCTATTAGCAAAAACATGTCTATTCTAAATTTCTTGTATAACATGAATTCGAAATAATAATTTTAATAGATATTATTCTTTGAAAGAACTAAAGACAGAAATCCGTGAATGTAACAGAAATCCATGAATGACGCTGAAATTGTGAATGAAACAAAACCAAAGACAGAAATTTGTGAATGTAACAGAAATCCGTGTATGACACAGAAATCGTGAATGAGACAAAAATTATTTTCTTCACACAGAAATGTTATTGCATTCATAGAAATGGGCATTAGTAAATAGTTTGATTTTTTTTTATGTAAAACGATTTGTTATCCATCGTTGAGCATCAAATGCATGATTCCAACATGTCAAGCATGGTTCCAGCGTTCATTAATCAATCAAGAAATATGGTTCCAAAGTTTGTTTTAAACATAAATTTTAAAAATAATTTCTGCTAAAAATTAGCATCTCGTCTTCGAACCCAGAATTGATTAATGCTGCAAAAAATGATTAACGCTGCCCAAAACATTTTTGAAACTCTGTCTTATTAGTTACACAGTTAACAGAACTATTCTAACTGATTAGATGTATTCGTTGTAAGGTATAAAATAGATTTTTGTATGCGTATAGAGGACGTGAGAATACACAGGAATACTCTGTCTCAAATTAAGAGAGTTGGAATGGGTGTACATAGAATGCAGAAATTGTCCTAGTTTTTGAAGTGAATGCAGAAAGCTCTCATCAACCAATGAAGGCAGAAATGTATCAACAATAGAAAAGATTGATTTTGAGTTGGTTGTTGGTAAAATGGTATGGATTGAAAATTCAGTTATGACATTTAGTTTTTTTTTAATTTGAGTACATTACATATGCAAAAATAGAGGAAGTATTGTGTAGTTCATTGGATTGAGTACATTGTCTGTGTATGCTCATATAATTGTGAATTGGTTAGTAAAGAAAGAATGTAATCTATAGAAATAAGAAAGTAAATGAATTGAATGATAAGTAGAGATTTGAATAATTAATGAGTTGAAGACTGAAGAATCAGAGAAGTCATTTTGATCATTGCAATGAAGTAGATGTTATGCATTTATAATTTGTATTATGCTGAGAGTAACTAGAATGCAAATGAATTGAGAAAGAGTTTATGTCACTGGTATTGAAGTTCTGAGTTTCACACTTGCAGTATAAATGAAGATATGTTGATATTGAATTACAGAGTTCTATTGACAAAATTAGATTTGACAGAATTGATTTGATCAATTGGTTTGATAAGTTGGTTTTGACAGAGTTGGATTTGATAGGATGGTTTTGACAAAGAGGTTTTTGACATAATTGTATTCGACAGAATTAGTTTGAAATAATGGGTTCTTGACATAGATTGGGCTTGAAAATATATTAAATAGGTTAATGCTTGTGCTACAAGGAGGAAGGGTGGAGCTAGGGAAGACTATAAGTCTTCAATACAAGTTGTTTCTTGTACAAGGAAGGAGTAGAAGCTTCTTTTCAGTAGATGTTGAAGAAACAGAGGTAGCTTCCTCATTTGATTTATTTACTTAAATAAAATTCAATGTATAAAGAAGATGGTGCTTGCCCTACATCTAAAGAAATAGGTTTTTTCCCTTTATGGATTTCCTCATTAAAAAATTATGTGTCTGAGTGTTTATGGATTGATTAATTGCTTTTTTATTAGTTTTAAAAGTGTTAAGAAGTAGATTCTAGTAGCTAACTGATTCACCCCCCCTCTCAGTTAGCTTGTTTTGTCCAACAAGTGTTATCAGAGCAAGGTTACTTCAAGTTTAATTTAACCACTGGAAGTCTTTGATTGTATTTTATGGATAAGATATCTAAGTTTACTAAACATGGATTACCTTTATTTGATGGGCATAACTATTCTTTTTGGAGTGTTAGGATGATTTTTTTTTTGCAGTCTCAAGGAGTTGATTTTTGGCAAGTTGTGTTAAATGAATACAAAAATCCAACAACTATTCCAACAGATGCCACGGGTAAATTTTTTTATGAAAGTAATTCCAAAGCAATGTATGCAATTGTTGGAGGCTTGGCAGGTTCTGAATTTGTTAAGGTAATGCACTGTGAGTCAGCAAAAGAATTATGGGACAAACTTAAAAGTATTTATGAAGGAGATGCTAAGGTAAAGAATGCTAAAATACAATCTTTTAGAAGTCAAGTTGAAAGCTTAAAGATGGAAGAAAATGAAGATATAGCAACCTATTTCTTACACATTGATGAAGTAGTTGATACCATGAGAGGTTTAGGAGAAAAGATTAAAGATGTCAATATTGTGCAAAAGGTACTTAGATCTTTACCTGTAAGATTTAACTCAAAATTATCTACTTTAGAAGAAATAATTGATCTTTATGCTTTAGAGATGGATGAATTACATGGAATACTAACATAATATGAAATGAGGACTTCTAGTAAGAATCCTTCCAGAAAAGAAGCAACTTTCTAGGAAATAAAGATAGACAAGAAAAAAGCTGAAACTGAAGTCAGCAATCATGAAGAGTCAGAAGAAGATGTGGAAGAAGCTAACTTTGTCAAAAATCTAAGAAGAGGGAATGGCAAGTACAAAGGTAAACTTCCACTCAAATGCTTTGATTGTGGTACAATAGGACTTTTTGCTTCCAAGTGTCCTTTCAATAAACATTCTGACGGTGAAGAAGAAAGTAAGAGAAAGAATAAAGAATACAAGAAAAAATACAAGAAACCATTTCAAAGAAATTATTATAAAATGAAGAGTATATTTATAAAAAATTATAGTTATTAGTCAGATATAGATGGAATTGATGAAAGTTCAGGCATTAGACTGTTTATGGCTTTAGATAATTAGAATGAAGAAATCATTAAAGAAGAAGAAGTTGAAGTTGATTTAGACGTAGAACTTGTAAGTGCACTAACTGAACTTAGAAAGACAAGAAGGGAATATAAGTCTCTTAAAGAAGAAACAACGAAACTTGAAAATGACTTAAAAGAATCTAGCAAATTGATAGAAAGCATTGGGACAATGATAATTGATTGAAAAGTTAAATTGGAAGAGGCTAAAGTAACTGAAGAAGCATTAAACAAATTGCTTATAGAGAAAGATAAAGACAATGAATATTTGAATATTAAAGTCGTTTATTTAAGAAAAATGTTGCAATAAAGTAACATGAATAGTAGTTCAAAAATTCTAAATCAGATTATTAGTTCTCAAATATCTACTAGTGATAACACTGCAATCACTACAACAAATCTTGGAATTAGTGTCCCATTTAGCATCCCTTTTTAGTGTAATTTTTTTTCATTGAGTGGTCAAATTGGATGCTAAATGGGACATGTCATGGACAAAACTTAAAGCGTCTCAAAAAGCATCCTTTTTTGCATCCTAGATAGCATCCTTTATGGCATCAAAAATAACATCTATTTTTTTGCTTCCAAAATAACGTCCAACTTTGCTTCCTAAATAAGGTCATATTTTGCTTCCTATAGAGCATCCATTATTGCTTCCTAGAGAGCGTCCACTTTTGCTTCCTAAATGGTATCCCATTAGCACCATATTTGCATCCAATATTGCATCCATTTTTGCTACCACTTTAGCATCCCATTTTGCACCACATTTTACTTCTAAAATAACGTCCAACTTTGCTTCCTAAATAGCATCCTATTTTTCTTCCACATTTTACTTCCAAAATAACATCCAACTTTGCTTCCAAAATAATGTCCCATTTTGCACCATGTTTTACATCCAAAATAACGTCCAACTTTGCTTCCTAAATAACGTCCTATTTTTCTTCCTATAGAACGTCTATTATTGCTTCCTAGAGAGCGTCCTATTTTGCTTCCTAAATGGAATCCCCATTAGCACCATATTTTCATTCACTATTGCATCCATCTTTTCTACCACTTTAGCATCCCATTTTGCACCATTTTCTAGCGCCATGTTTTGCAACCAATGTTGCTTCTAGATCTAGAACATAGTGGGATTTTGTTTTAGCTAATGTTTTTGATTCCTTATTAGCACCACATTAGACTTGTTATTTAACACCTGCAACCATATCCAATTGTGTGCTATTATTTTTATTATATCAAATTATTATAATTATTCATTAATTTCAGTGGTTCTCATTTATCATTTACTTCATGGTTCTTAAATAACATAATGAAACAATCAATTTAATTGTAGATACAATTATTGAGATTAATTGCATAGAATTTATGAATAAATTTAAGAGAAACATGCAACATTTATCCAAAATAGTAATATTAAGTTTCTATTAAAATATCATCAACAACTTTCGATATACATAAATATAAAATATAATAATGATAACATCGACATTATTTTTCAGTCAAAATAAGTGAAATTATAAAACATCATCACATCAATAATCTGTCATACAGATAACCGTATTAAGGTTAAAAGAACAAGAGAACAATATATAGTGAAAATATCAATATCACGATAAATATTAAAAATCAAAATTTATCAACAGTAATACAAGTTTATATGTCCACATGAATCCACCATACAAATCAAAAAGACCTAAAATGTAATATGAACTTGGATAATCACAAAAATAGAAATATGTGTCTAGTAGCATGGAGAAAGCAAAAAACATCCACAATCTCAATAGAAGCATCAATGGCTACCATCATCATCATCCTAATCATCATCCTTGTCCTCATCATCTATCCCAACATCATATCCATCATCATTTTCATCTGATCCAATTGTATCATTATCAGTGATATCTTTCTCAGGTACATCAGTGGCAACATAATTAGTATCATCAGCTTCGTCACCTTCACCTTTTTCTGCAAATACCAAGAAATAATTAATTTAAAACATTAGTAACAATGTCATTACATAATGCATATTCTGTGTTATATTGCAAATATTAGCTGCGTGATCATTTATGCATTCTCACGAGTTTTCCAACCATGAATTCTACTATGCATTCTACTAGTGAAGCTCCACAATACAAAAAATGACACAAGATTTTAACAAATAGCTTTGTTCACTGACAAAGAATACTTCTGTCAAAAAATATCAGTCTAGAAAATACCTATAAAACAAATAGATTTCTGAACAAAAAAAACCTCAAAATACCATATGCTTAATCTTGGAAGGCCCAAGACTTTGCAGCTATCATTTTGTGCCACTTAATACGTCGCCTTCTTATATTTTGCTAGCATAGGCTCCAGTATGGACTAGGAACACCTCGCAACCAATTTAGCGTCTACTTCATTTTAAAGGGATTTTATTAGTACAATTGATGCCACTCTAGATTAATTCGATCTATGTCGTCCCATGAAATTTCTTTGGTAACCAAAAACATTCCTATGTCGACCTCCAAAGTTTTTTTGTTGAATAAAATAGCTTATTTGTCTAGCTCTTGTTTGAGCCTGTTGTGCCCTCATCCTTTGCTCCTTCATGTTTGCAAAAAGAGAATCAAGTGTCTGTGTTCTTTGCTTTACAAGTGCATTGACCTACATGACAAATATATTGCTAAAATATGTTTTGAACACAAGTAGGTTTTCATCAAATAAATTACTACATACCTTGGTGGATGAAACAACAGAGAATGGTTGGCTACTCTGTGTGGTTAAATACCCACTCCTAAACTAAAATAGAAGAGTGTTAAAAAGATTTTGATTTTGATTTTATATGCCAAATAGAGTAAGAGAAAGAAACAACATTAAAGAGAATAACATAATGAAAATCCAGTGACAAATTATAACAAGCAATACTATTAAACAGACAATCCCCGTACTGAGATAGTTTGGCCTTAGCTTTACATTACCCATCTTTCAAGTTTTAACAAATCCTGACAGACTTGAGTTCTAGGAAAACTAGTTGCCTATGTCCTAACTCTAATAAATCTGGTACACTAATAATCTTGTAAGACACCAAAGAAAAACATTAAAAATAATGGACAAAGCGATTAAGAATCTTACCATTTTCTGCAAAGTTATAAGGATAATTTTACCTAGATAGTGAATGCAGTAAATTTATCTAAATTACAAAAAGAAAGCCATCACCTAAAAACAATGGATGACCACAAAGAATGCCTGATGTAATTTGGAAATTCACATTCAAACAACACGTAAAGTTATGAATAATCATCTAGTTGTTCTGATTTACTATTTTCCATGCAAGCACGCCATGGGAGAGGGTAAGCCTCTAAAAAGGGAGAAAACACACTAAGAGAAATATTCTGAATATTTGGCCACTTTTTTGCCAAGTAAAGCAATAGTCTCCAAATCTGGAGTTTAGCACATTAGCTCATATTCTTATACTAAGGATTGCATAGTACAACTGAATACTGCAGTTGGGTTGCACCCCTCGAGTCCAAACTACAAAACCACTCCCCAGTATAGGAAAACCAAGAACCATGAAAAATAATGAGTATGACTACAAATATAAAATCCCCCCTGATACAACATGGTGCAAAAATCTTTGTAGCACAAATAACGACTACATGAATCAACACACAAAGAGGAAAAAAAGCCAGCCAAATGATCAAGCATCTAAAGGCATCCAAACCAAAAGGTTGTTGAGTAGCATTTATTTTATTTTCTTCTTAGCATCGAATAGTCTTGCTTATATCAACCTTGATGCAAAAACCAGAACAAAATTCTATGTCTACAGTACCATTCTGCCTGTGAGAGACCATTTGTATAATGAACAATGTCCAATGGTGAAAACTCTACAAATTCAACAACTTAGAATGTAGTTCTACTCATTCTTGAAGTGAGAGGTGGACAACTGGAAAAAAGTGCTGACAACTTTGAGCACCACTATCTTTGTCTACAGTTTCATAGCTAAATTGTTAAGTACATCCCTATTCAACTACTTATATGATAACACGTAGATCAAACAATACATATAGAGGTGTATAAAATTCCTCAAATTTGACATCATGACTATAGATCTATTGACCTTATTTAGAAACAATCTCACAACATCAAATATATGCTCAATACTAATAAGGTAATAGGGAAAAATCAATAAAACAACTTCCACATATATCACCCAAGTATAATGGATGTCATCATTTTATCTTAAGATCAAATGAAGTTAAGCCAAAAAAATTATCCATCTCCTGGATTTTTTGTTTTAGATCCAGTTAAGGCCTCCAGCGGGAAGGTATTGAGGCTTCCAGAACTGTATCAAAAGCATGTAGAGTATAATCCATAACTAGAATCACTAACTTCAACACTTTTCAACACAGTGACGAACTTTTCCTGGACTGAAGATTTTGTTTTCAGTGTATAGTATATTTATGATCCTGTCAAGGTTTCTAATAAGAGGGTATTATAGCTTTCAAAACCTGCTTGAATAGGATAAGCCTAGGAACTTAGGCCATAACTGGCATGGAAAGATTCAACAATTTTCATCAAAAAAATTGATGTAGAATATGACCAGTTTTCATGCCATACAGAACAACTCACTCAGACAAATGTGACAAATCACCTTGTTTCTCCTGCTAGGTCAAGTTCCAAAAGGTACTAAATATAACCTTTCATTAGGGTGTTGTGTTATGATTCACTGGACAATCAATCAAATTCCAAACTTGAATTTAAAACATACTGCCACATTGTTCATAGACTTGGTCAATAATGAGAATGAAATAGAGAAAAACCAATAACAGTAACATCCACCTACATAACCCAAGTATAATGGAATTCATCATTTCAATCTTGAGACTAAATAATTAGTCACCAAAAAATCCAGGAGAAAAAAATCAATCTCCTGGATTTTTTTGTTTTAGATCCCATTGAGGCCTCCAGCAGGAAGGTATTGAGGCTTTGAAAAGTGAATGAAAAGCATGTGCATTATAAGCCATAACTAGAAGCACCAACTTCAACACTTGTCAACAAAAAGTTTGTTTCCCCTAGACTAGAGATTCTATTTCCAGTAATAGTATATTTATGATCATGTCAAGGCTTCTAATGGGAGGGTATTATAGCTACCAAAATTCATCTAAATACCATATGGAACTTAAGAAGCCATAACTCGCATGGAAAGATTCACCAATTGTTATAACAATGCATCAATCAAGGGTTTGAGCTCCTATACCAGATGACCAAAGGAATAATAGGATTTATCCTTTACACTTCTAGCACAGCTTCAAAGGAAATGAGAAACCACATTAAATTTCAAAAAATTGAACTAAGAGTGAACCTCTTTCCAATAGTTCAGTCCCCAAACATGCAAATAAAGTTCACCTTAAACATCCAACAACTACAAGTCATTTAACATCCAAATTAAATCCAAAAGTCGATGCAGAAGCCTTGCTTTTATGTAGACTATAATTTCTTCTTTAATTGCATACAAAATAGCTCATGTCAACAAATGTGGCAAACCACCTTGTTTCTCCAGCTAGCTCATGATCCAAAAGGTACTGCATAAAAATTTGTAGGAATTCTTCAATAAAGTATGTTAATTTGATTCTTTTGTAGCGTGATTAGGCTTTTTTGCTATGATTAAGTGGAAAATTAATCATCTTCCAACTTTAATTTAAAAAAAGTGTCACAATGTTCATAGACTTCCCATCTACTAGTACTTATGGGTAGATATAATATTACCCGTGAGATAAAAATGCATTCAAATTAACATACTAAAGAAAACTTGTTAGAAGACATTGTATGTAGAATGCAATACCTTCTTTTCTTCCATGGAACAGGTATTGTCCTTATGGGTGTAACTGTCGCTCTCCTTACTACTTCCTTTACTGCTGCAAGCTGATTAGTTCCATTTCTAGACCTCAACTCTGCAAGCTTTCCCTGCAACAAGACACACAATCTCTCATCACTACATTTAATAAATCAATAACAAAAAATTTGACAGGATATATAAAGAATGTAATAATAAATGAACTTAGAGCTCTCCTTGTACATGTCTCACTGTTGATGACATGGGAACCACAGATTGCTAGACACGGGCCTTGGAAGCAGTGTTTGTGGCCCCATTCTTGTTAGCAAATTAATGCTAGTTCTTATTCTTCAAAATTCCATAGGTTCTCAGTAGTTGAATCCAATTATAAGCATCATCATAAATTTCACATGATAAAACCAACACAAACACGATACTGGTACCTACTGGAGTTTGTTGCTTCCTTGTCTTTTGACTGGTTTTCTTTGACATCTTTATAATGTCATATGCATTTCCCAATCAAATGCCAACATTGAATAACATGTCAATATATTACCTTCAAATTGGATAGGATCAACACAGCATAATCTGTGAATTATGCACACTACCTAGTGTCATGTCCATCTTTTTATCAGTCAATGCAATTTTAGCAAACAATAATCACTGGCATGCTCCCCATTATATCCTGTAGATGTTTTAAAAACCTAATAAAATATCTGCATTGCAAATGAAAAAAAATAGACTAAGTAGGGAACTTTAAAATAGAAATCATGTTCTAAAAGGTGCAATCACTGTGTCTCCAAACATATGCAATTACAAACCGTGAAGCTTAATACAAAAACCCTTGAAGAATCAAATACATTTTGAAAATATATTGAAACTATGAGAATAAAACACCGGCATGAAAGTTTGCAACACATTCACTTGATGAAGCCTATGTATTTATCTTCATGAGCAGAGAACTGCTAGTCTAGCATCCCCTACACTAGTAGTCTTGACCCTTGTTGAGAGTCATTCCATTTGCATACCTTGAATTATTGACATAATGAGGAATATAAGATGTGCCTTAGGTATTAATTATTAGGGGTGTTTCAACTATCTATCTCTTTGAAGCCCTTCCTACTTTGACTAGTTATCATAACTATCATGATACTTCGTTCTGACCCTATGCTTTGAATTATTAACCTCATAAAGCTGTAGGGATTTTGGTACCTTGGAAAGTATCCAACAGAGATCCATTGAAGGTAGTAGCAAGTAGAGATGATCTGGGTGTGTTGAGAGATCTTACTCAATCAGAGATCCCATACAACAGTTTGTACAACAACCTTAATGACAGTAGCAAAACAGTTCCTTCTGCAGTAGTTCCGTTTAGGGTGCAGGGGCATTTACGGAGAAAAGAGAAATAATTTAATGAGGTATCCTCTCCATGTAAATATGCAGTGAATGCATAATAAAGTGAGTCTTTACACAATGACTAGCATATCATCATTTTTCTTCTCCGATTACTCGTATAGGTATCCAAATTTCAGACAATCAAACTCATGAGAAGCAATTATCTCTTCCAGATGTTGCTTCAGAAAACTTCCTATTAACAAGGCAATATAGATTTTAGATAAACAAAACTTAAGACGCTTGCTATGGCCTGAAATTTCTGTTTTAATTAGAACAAATAATTCTCACAAAAAAACTAATCTTTGTACAAATTTAATTCATTTAAGTGCATGATTGTACTACTTAAAGACACTAAAATATGTACAAATTAGACACTTTATATTGACTTGATCCAGAACAAAATCCATGCAAAATGAATATACACACACACAAAGCTACATGAGTTAATAATATTCTATTATGTGGCCCTTAAACTAACTAATTGTTACCGAATCCTATTGGATTGAAAAAACTTTACCATGTCTACAGAAAAGAAATATTCAAACTTATCTAAAAACCCTCTGCAAAGTATAAACCCCAAAACAAGAAAACCAATAGACAATGACAACAATATTTCATCAATGGAAAGGTCGATAGTGTTTAGGTGTACACCAGGATACCAAACTTATCATGATCTGCCTCACCTGTAAGGCATGAGTTTCAAAAAATGAGGCCAGGTCCAAATCCTAGAAAATTTTGGCAAAATAACTGCCCCTCAAAATCACCTAAGCTAAAGGAAATCTGCTCTTTCCAGTGCATCCCATCAGAGCGTTGTTTCTTTAAGCACTCCCTCACCCCAGGTTTAAATAAAAATGATAAAAATAATAAATAATAAAAGGAAACCAACTGTGAATTGAAAAAAGTAACCTACATCTTTTCGATGAATGAGAAAGAGGCATTGTTCTAATAAAAGAAAAAACAAAACTATGATTTGAAAAAGCTAACATGTTCAATGAATGAGTAAAAGGCATTGCTTCAATGTAAGTTGGAAGACACCTTTTGGTTCAAAGGATCAAAGACCTACTAGCAGCAAAAAGATCCAAAAAAAAAGACATAAACCTTTGAAGATTTCAATTCATGCCTCTCTCCATCACTTCAGACAAAGCATCCCAGTTATAGCAGTTGACATATAAAGATTTGAGAATATTATAATTATTTAAGTAGATTAAATACTACTATGTTTTGAATTGAGAATCAGATAAGGCATGAACTAGTTTAGTAAAATGTAGATAGGAAAACAAAAAGAAAAACCTGAAACATCCAAATTAGAACATGAACTTCAACCATCAGTCTCACATTCTTGCAATTTGAAGATGTCAAGGACCAAGATGCAATATACACCAATAGAAACATTCATGGAGCTTGGACATGAAAGACTTAGTTCTGGGATAACAAAACAAAACAAAATAAATTGGATTTCATGAGAATATGATGTGAAATAGGTGATAAGAAACAAGAATAAAAGGAATTTTCCATTAATAGACATATTGCTTGCAGAATAGTTTCAACTTCCTTCTATGAATCCTTGCATAACCTCAACCCTAAGCACTTACACAATCCAGCACACAGACTCACCCTAAAAAAAAAATTAATAGTATCAAAGAACTATTATACCTCATATTTTTTATAACTTTGTATATATTATGCTGTGACCTTAGACATGCTAAGCTCAGTGCCATATCTAGTTACATTGATTAAAGAAACAAAGTGTCATCACTTGAAAGACATGGAAAAACTACAAAATTATCTTTATATAAATTTTATCAAACTTTTTACCCTTATTTTAATTGTGTACTGATAACCAATTCTTTTGGCACTCACCTAACCTGATAGTGTCAGCTAATGTCGGGCCTGATCCTGTGGTCCAATGTCCAGAGTGTTTTTTTTATGAAAGGTGGATCCTTCTGTACTCAAACATGGAGAAGATAAAAGGAAGACAATGTTGGATGAGGAAAAGGAAAGTTGTATATGCTCTAACCATCACTCAAAGATGCAACTACATTGAAAAAGTGGAAATGGGTATCCCCTTTGAAATGGTTATGACATGGAAAAATACCCCCCAAAATTTTGGGAACAAGGAAACGCAATATTTAAAAATACAGATACTATAATATTTCAAGACAGATTTCTTTATAATTGCACTTTATCTATGTACATCATTTGACATTTTAAATCATTTACATCAGCACCATTTGGAAATATGTAGGTTTCAGTTGGATGGAACCAATGAGTATCCTTTTCCCCTTCTAGGTTTCAATATTAGAATCACCCAATGCATAGGTTAAGGGATGCAAAATGGGTTAAGGGGTCCTATCTTGAATGCATTCTGAAACTCCAGAAAAATTGTAAGTGTGGAAAGCTTGAGTGCAATATTTTCTGTGTGAGGTTTGATAGTTCGATTTGATCACCAATAATCTTGAAATGAGTACCATATACCAACTCAAAATAAAAAATGAGTACCTTTGGCTTATTGATTCCAACCTCTGTATTAAAAAACAAATGAAGTGGACAGTGTTGAATGATGTGAAATCAATCATTAACAAATAAATCATTTTTTTAATAGATTTTATGTTTCAGGCTAAGTGCTCAATAGCAGGTTTAATGGTTGTAAGTGCAAGCCCTTGATAAAGCTCCTTTATAAGTCTGGCCAAAGCCTTTTCATCAGAGCCTCAAAAAGCTTTTGTGTTCGGAGATAAGGATGCATGCAGAGGTAACCGTAACACCTTCCCACTCCACATCAAAGGAATAGACAAAGGAAAAGGAGGGCAGGACCATAAAGAGGATGAAGCTAGGGGCAATGGAGCTTACCTTCATGCTCTGCATTTCACATAAAGCTAAGGAAAGTGTGAAGACAAATTGTGTTGAGAAAGGCACGTAGAAACAAGCGAGCCAAGCTAGCGCTTGTCTGATCTCCAAATCTATTCCCCCCTTGCTAAAGAGAGGGCCTCTAACCACAGACTAAAGAAAGTAGATGAGCCCAAGGAAAAGAAGAACTTGGCCTACCTAGAAAATGACATGGCCACAAAGGTTTGCAACATGTGTACTACTTAACGAATTTGCATATGCCACGTGGAATTTCATGCAGGAAAACATGACCCTAAAATAAAAATTGCACTCCAAAAATACATTACATGAAGACTCGAGAGTTATATATATATATGGGCATTTCTTGCAGGCAAACATAAGCCTAAAATAAAAATTGCACTTCGAAAAATCCATTACATGAAGAGTTACATTTTTTTTGGGGGGGGGAGGGTGGGAGTCCTGGCTGATGGCAGCATTCAAGGTGTCTGCAAGAAAAATATGATGGCTTCAAAGGATCCTTTTGGCCTTCCGAGGAGAAAGAAACCAATAGAGAAACCAATAGATAGAGGTAATGAAGAGGTATATTGGAGACAAGCTCCTAGACATAAATTGGCATGAGAGTTGGAAGCCTTTGTAAATTAATGGCACATAAACATAAGATAAAAGACTCATAATAGGAATTTTGTTCAAACATTGAGCCAACAAAGAGGAATGTGAGCCTGTACATGAGGAAAAAAGAATATCTCAGAGCCAAAGTGCAATCTACAAAACAAGCCGAAATGAGTAAGAATACCCAAAATCATTGTCTGAGAGTTTATAGCTCGTATTTGTAATCATTCTTGAGCATACATATTAAAAATATCCAAACAAAGGTCATTTGTTGTTGATTCTTTTCAAATGGGTTTCCAAAGTGAATATGTGTTATTATCGTGTAAGTAATTGAGTTTTTCAGTACTGTTTCTGCATTTAAATCCCAGTCTGCAAGCATTACACTATAATAATTAATGAACAATGAATAGAAAACATCGATAAACATTTCAATTTATGCCAACAAAATAAAATTTGAGTATTTTGCTGGTGAATCAACTTGATCATAAGATGGGCTATTAATCAGATGATCCTATCTTGGAATTTAAATTCTATACTTGCAAAACATCCTAAAAACTAAGCAACCAATCAATTATTCTGAGATGAGGGAAGAAGGGTTGGCTACATCAAACAATGTAAATATTACTTTCAAGACTAATGTTGCTAGAAGAAAAGAATTGGGGGCCATCCAATTCCAACCAGAGAGCGAGAGAAATTCTGGAGTAGGAGCATTTTTTAAATGCACTAGAAATAAAATTCCTTTAAATAGTAATTAACCATCTTCCTTACATCTTCTCAAGGTAAGTTAAAAGTTACACTCTCGAAAAAAAAATTATTACCCCCAACCAAATCATTGTCATAAGTACGTTCTATGTAGAAGAGTTCCATGTGAATTTTTGTAAATGAACTCCCAATATGGCTAAATCTTGCTACTATGATATAAACCTTTAGTTTTTAAATCCATTCGATCGAATTTCATTCTTGTATTTTCACATACCTATCCTTTTGTGCCACGTCATAACTGTTATATGATATAACATAGTTTAGTTTAAATATTTGCTTCATTTGTGTTTTGCTATCCATTTATATCCTGCATAGAACTGGAAGTTAATTTAAAAGGTATGTTAATACTCAAATTATACAAATTTGTCCATGCAAATCATATCTCAAATTTCAAAAGAGCATGAAATATGATATATCCATTCACCTTTCTTGTTGGCTGTGAGGCTTCATGGTCTATTGACTCTTCATTTATCAGGATTTCTTTAATGCACCATGTTCTCACAGGACATATGCAATTTATGAGCATTTTATGTAGAAAGGATGCCATCTTGGGGAAATATTATGCATCATTTTAGTTGTACTCGCCCTGACTAAATGTTCACAATTTATTTGAACAATTACTAGTCTAGATTTATTATTTGTATTCTTTCAGATTAATAGCTTTTGCAAGTAAGAGTATGTTAATGTTTTCTATTTTGACCTGCATTAGGCCAGTGTTACTGATAAATGTCTTGCAATTTGGTTCTTACAAGTATAGACTAGAAATGCATTGTCGGGGACATATTCAACACCACAAAGGTCTGTGAGATCTCTAACCCTATTGGTTGGAGATCCGGCTATTTCTAGACACAGGGCTAGCAATTTTGTACTCCCGATTCCCAAGAGCTGATGTTATGAAACACCATGAATGCTTAAGGAATGAAGAAGTTGTTGTAGGTGCATGGTTTTTTATGCCAAAATCAGGGCTGACTTACCTTTATGAATCTTCAGAAGTTGGTTACAGAAGAAAAATGTGTGCTCATGCTCATTTTGGCTTTGGAAGAGGCCATTAATACTGAGTGGGTGTACATGTGGGATAAGTTTGGTGGTTATTTACTTCTTCTCCTCAATTTAGCAATGAAGGAAGAAAGAGTGCAGGTGAACTTGAGTCTCTATTTTTGTTTTCCATGTAACTATAATTTTTGTTTTCATTTCTTTCACTGAGGAAATGATGGAAATGTGTAGCAATAAGTTGGCTCGATATTTCAATAGGATGAAGTTCATCTATGGATATTTCTTGACAACATTGGTTTTTCAGATCTGAGTGCTAAGAAAATCAAGAAATGGATGCCTGAAGATCACAAACAAATTGAAATAGTACAAGAAAGGTGAATATTGATATTATGTATACATGCTATATTTATCATGAAGTCCATTTAATTTTGAAGTACATTCTATAGTTATCATGAAGTGCATTTAATTTTGAAGTGCATTCTCTAGTTACCATGAAGTTAACAGACTACGCTTCAACCTCAAACAAGTCTACTTCATCTCAATAGTGCATACAAATCCCTTATAGAGACATTTGATGTAAATGCAATCTTATTCAAAAACCTATGAAATAGGCTGACGATGACCTATTTTTTGATAAAGCATCCGATATTTCATTACTACAAATAATAAATAAACAAGAATCATGAGAAACAATGAAGCACATTATATGAAACTATAGGGTTGCCAAAGGTTTTACAGAATTGCTTACTGCTAAATACAACACTCATTTTGTTGTCCCTCTTCGTAGAAAAGGGACCCCTTTCTAGCATAAATAGATGACCCAACAAGGAGGAAAGAGTGTGTTGGATCAAGATATGATCAGAGTGACAATGATCTACTTACAGATGAGATGGTTTAGGGAAACCTTTTATGAACTAACTAATCCATTCATTTATGAAAGCCTGCAAATTTTAGATCGGATTTCGCTATGCAGATCTCGGAAAAGATGTACATTTTTAGGAAAGATGTATCTTCTCATGAGATCCAAGAGAAAGCAGATTAGAAAATTGATCAAAGGGACAACTATAATTAAAAGTATATGTAGTTGAATACAATTGAATCCCACCATAAAAAGGGGAAATTAAGATCATATAAAACAAACTAAATCTAGATATGGGGTCAACAGAACATCTGGAAAAAGTATTGAGCTTGAAGAGGATAGTGAACTTAAGCAAAGAAAAAACTAGCTGGAATCATTGGCATTGCAAGAAATTGAAGATGGGCTATGTTAGAAACATTGATAAGAAGTGATATGCAAGATGTATAACCAAGACATTATCAAACAAAAGCAGCATATACTAGTTAACGGTCCTGTTTCCGGTAACACCCAAATCAAATTTTATCTAGATAATACTCGGACAATAGACACTCTGAGAATTATTCATAGCAGCAGATAAGTCAATAAGACGATAAAAATATTATAACAGAAACCCCACATTCAAATTGCTTGGCAGGCTTACTGCAGAACCCTAGAAACCCTGTAACAAAAACCATAGAAAAAATGCTTAGAAGAGCTTAAGCAAGGATGTAGTCAGTTACCTCAATCTCAAATGGGTGCTCTACCAAGCATATATTTTCAATGATAGATGATTTGAAACAATGCATTCTATAGCAGAAAGAACAAATCAAACAACTTTGTGGCAATTAACTACACCATTTCAGTAAAAAAAATAAAAGACACAGAATGGAAAGAAAACCCCATACCTTTACAAGATATTGGTGGAATCTACAACTGTAGGGATGAATGAGAGTCAGATGGGTGTGTTGAAGAACAAGAAGGGTGGAATGCAGTGATCCATAAACAGGATTTAAGGATTTAAAGCCTTGAATATGTCGTAGGGTCCAACAGTAGCATCCCAATCTCTGCCCGATTGCATGAGCATCCTAATTTGCCCGCAAATACCACATATTGTGAAAAGCAAAAATGGAAAACAATTATAGATGGAACCAAATTTGAAAGTGTGGTGCCAAAATAACGTGATGGCTTGGATTTGGTATAAATGAAAAGCATTGACTGAATCACCATAACCTGTGCTAAATTTAGCGGAATGTGTCGGCTCCTCTCAAAGCCTGGTTAGACACTGTATATGAGATTATAGGTTCCAGTCAAAAACCCTAACTTTGTAGAGCGTGGGTTAAAGTACGATTAAAATAACTATAACTATGGAGCACCAAGAAAGAGTGGACTAGTTGAAATGGCCTACTTGTTATGTGGGTTCACCTTGGGAGGATCCCAGGCTTCTTTTCCTTATCATAAATGATAAGGAAGTCAATTTTTTTTTCCAGAATTATGGTGAAGAAATCATTAAACTAGCATAGGTTTAAAGGTTTAACTGAAGGAAATTTAAAAATATGACAAAAGTTCGATATTATGCTAGTTAATATTATTATTTTAGTTATAAGGGATTAAATTTTTTAAGTTTTGAATAATTAATTATCATTATAACTAACATATGTTTTAACTTGATTATTGTGTATTTTTTTAAAGATGGGTATTATGATATTATGTTTCTTAATTTTTAAACATGAAGATTTTTCCAATTGTTATTATATTCAATTAAGGGGTCCACTATTTATGGAAGAAACATTGACTATGGATGCCTTGAGTTTGAGCTAAATGTGGATCCTATATCTTTCTTTGAATCCAAATTCTCTAATTCATGGTGTCTTGTCATCCCACTTAAGGGGTTTCCTGCTAGGACTGTTTGCAAGGACGGGAAGGTATTGAGGCCATATTCACATCACCACCTTTGAGGGTAGTTTGAGTACTTGAACTGATGTTTTGATATAGGGTTGGGTTACTACGTTGATGTTGTTGATCTCACTTGTTCCACATGTTGTTTTGGAGTTTCCATATAGGTTTCTTTTTTGATATTGCTATAAAGGTTGCTTTTAAATGTTTTTACAATAAGGGTGTCATTGTTTCCCAAGTACATGCAAATGTATGTTTGTTGACAAGTCATACAACAAAAGCTCGGTTTATTTTAATCCAATACTTGGATTCATCAGGAATTTTCCAGCTTTTGAAAACTGGGTGGAAATTGTAATTAAGCTCAACACATATCAATCATAGGTAAATATGCTCTTTTGAACTCAATTTATGTATGATTTAACAATTCTACCGAATATAT